>CM046361.1:21444167-21464202 GCA_025413025.1 Ficus hispida
TAGTTAAACTTTGTTGTTAATTTCTTTGGGCTTCACCAATCACCAGTCCTCTCAGCGTAGCTACTTCTACGCTTGGCTCTTTCAGACATAATATCCATCATCAATTAGTGATCATCCATATTATCATCAACATTATTTAATCATCTAATATACTAACTTTGCAACTTAAAAAATTTATTCCCGAGGGACCTTACATAATATATTAAAATATATATTTCGGTACAAAACTTTGTCTCTTTAGATCTACGTCTTGGTAATCTTATCCATTTCACTATATATATATACATGTATAAGTGTTAGAACATCTACTAGTGCTAGTCCACAGTAATTTATTCGTACAGCACTGCAGTATATATTTGTTTCCTTATGTTATTGTTCTTACTTTCCTTTTGCTATTTTGTAGTGTAATTCTGTGTACAGTAAGGCGCCAAGATATTGCCACGTGTATAGATAGATGGGATCACTCATTATATATAGACTCTTTGATTTAACAAAGCAATTCAATGAATTGAGTATTCCCATATTTTTCTTTTCTCAAATTCTCTCTAATCTAGTTAAAGGAACCAAGAGAAACCAATTATTAAGCCATTAAAAAAACATGACAAAAAATGACTATCTTCCTCTTTCTGAAACAAAGTTGGCCAAGGGGCGTATCCCTTTCTTATTGTTCGCCACAACGATTTTCTCCGGCATCTGCTTGATCACTGTCTACAGAACAAGCTTTTTACCACCCAGAGAAGAAACTTCCAGAAGATATGCTTGGATTGGTTTGTTTCTCGCAGAGCTTTGGTTCGGCCTTTACTGGTTCATCACTGCGGTTGTTCGATGGAGTCCCTTCTATCGTTACACTTTCAAAGATAGACTCTCTCTCAGGTCTCGTCACTTGTGTGTGTGTGTGTATATATATATATATATATTCATATATTTTGTATTTAAACATTCTTTTTTGAAAATCTACGAAAAAATTAACTGTGTCAAAGGACTTTTGTCTTGTAGATTTTTTTTTTTTTATAGTTTTTTGGTGTGTGTGATTAGTTGTCGGATGGAATGATGATCAGATACGAGGAGGTTTTGCCGAGGTGGACATATTCGTGTGCACAGCAGACCCAACGGCAGAGCCACCGAGTATGGTGGTTAGCACGGTGTTGTCACTCATGGCTTTAGACTATCCTCTAGAGAAGCTGAACGTTTACCTATCTGACGACGGCTGTTCGGATTGACATTCTATGCCATGTTAGAGGCCTCGCGGTTCGCCAAGCAATGGCTTCCTTTTTGCAGGAATTTCGA
Organism: Ficus hispida; assembly: GCA_025413025.1. Lineage (NCBI taxonomy): Eukaryota > Viridiplantae > Streptophyta > Magnoliopsida > Rosales > Moraceae > Ficus > Ficus hispida. The sequence goes on from CM046361.1 coordinate 21,445,455, forward strand.
GTCGAGCCAAGATCGCCCGACGCTTATTTCAGAACAACTTCTCAGCCACTCCGTGCTCATTCTACATGGCTAACGAGTGGACGTCCGTCAAGGTATGCATGAGTCCATCAACTTGGTATTTTCATCGTTTTGTCCTTTCATAACGCATATCAATATGTGATTGTTTCAACAAAATATCAGTAATTACTAATCTATATATGCGGTGTATATATGGTTTCAGTGACCGAGTCTTGATTTAAAAATATATATAATATATATGTATATAATGGAGTTTCTACTGCAGTTCTTGTCCCCTTTGTTAGTTTAAGTCCGAATTATATTTTTAACTGTTAGATTAGCTTTTCGATTATTTAATTTATAAGTTTTAATTAATAAATGTCCACAATACAAATTTATAGAATACGATAATTATTATAGAGTTTTATACTTCTTATATCTTGATATATGTAAGACCGTACACAATATTCTGGGTGTGTGTGTGTGTGTGTTTTTTTTTTTTTTCAGTGGTGTAGTAAATATAATTTTGTAAAAAAGTCACAGAACACGGTTTTAAATATTTCACTTTTGAGTGGTTATATCTCTTGCCGTAACAAGTACAACTTCTCTGACAAGGGTGGAACCGATTGATGGCTTTGTCCTATTATTATAAAGGGGAATATTGATGATGTTTAATATCACTCTTTAATAAAAATAGATCTCATAATATGAGACTAATCAGTGAGATATATTTTCTATTAATGTAGTGTTGAATATCGATATTCCTGAATATTTTTCATTATTTTAAGAATCTCAAAAGTAATAAGGTCTAAAACTTTGAATTCGATACTTTTGTCGATAATTCAAGAAGTTTTCTTTAAATTCAAAAGATATCTTTAGAAATATTGACGTAACTCGGGTCTATGATATTGGAGTAGCTTTCTAGAAACAACTTGGAATAATAACCGTCGTCTTGTTCTCTCCGATCACTATCTGGAGCCCATCTTAGCTACATGACATGATGAGAATGTGACTATTTCCCTGGTCCAAGAATATTATACTAGACTAAGCTACATTTTAATTGCGTGACAAACAAATCTACGACTTTTCAGTCAGCTATAACAAATTACCAATTTGCCTTTTTTGTTTCGTCCGAAATGGTTAATTGGATTCAATCTAGTACATGCAGCACTCGAATATGGGGCATGTAGGTTATTTACAACTGATGGGCTTAATTAAAATGTTAATCCTGTGATTATCCATTCCAGCACTGAAAAATCAAAAGGGAAAATCAATCAAAGAATCATTAATATTTCTATTATGTTCCAAGGCTCGTTAATTTGCTATAATCAACCAAGAACTAAACAATTTTCACATTTAAACATAATAGAAAATCAAAGTCTTCGCCTCTTGACATGATCAGAAACTGTATGAAGACATGAAGACAAGGATTGAAAGTAGCATGAAGGCAGGCCAAATTTCGGAAGAGATACGCAAACAACACAAGGCGTTTGCGAATGGGACTCGGTTTCAAGTAGACATGATCATCAGACTATCCTTCAGGTACTATAGTTCCTATACTTGATTATAATGCACATTCATTTTGCTTCTAAAACACATTCATAAAACGAAAATCTAGTCCCAAGACAATTTTCATGGTGTGCTTCTCAATAGATTCTTATTGACGGAAGAGATCCAAAGGCTGTGGACTCCGAAGGACAACCTTTGCCAACTTTGGTATACTTGGCACGTGAAAAGAGACCACATTTCCACCACAACTTCAAAGCCGGAGCTATGAATGCACTAGTGATTATCTTACCCATGATTTTTAGTCAACTATATTTTACATGTTAATTCTAGAATCCACACAGTTTTTACATGTCAATTTGTGATCACCAGAAATATTTTGTTTTGTTTTTTTTTTTTTTGAGAAAATAGATAAGGATGTCATCGCGGATAAGCAACAGCCCGATAATTCTGAACGTGGACTGTGACATGTATTTGAACAATTCAGAAGCAGCGAGAGATGCTATGTGCTTCTTTCTGGATGAAGAAAAGGCCACGAGATTGCTTTCGTCCAGTTTCCTCAGGCATTCGAGAATATTACCAAGAATGATATTTATGCAAGTTCCTTGCGAGTCATAATGGAGGTTGGCACATTAAATAACTAGTTAAACAGTTTTGAAATACATTACACAGTTATGAATCGTCATGTCAAATCAAAATTATATGGTCAGACTAAAGAAAAAGTACAACAATAAACGAAACTTGATGGATATCTAATGATTCATAGTTGTGCCGTACTGATACCCTGCAATAAAATTATCCTACTTTGTAACTTCAACTACTAATTTGTGCTATGGTGGTTTTGATTGTCGTGATCAAGGTTGAGTTTCGAGGAATCGATGCTAATGGGGGCCTTGCTATATTGGAACTGGGTGCTTCCACAGAAGGGAATCTCTTTTGGGAAAGAAATACAGAGAGGCAACCAAAGTAGACAGGAACAACAATCGACATACAAAGACCGAAAAAAGTAGAGATGTTCTGGAAGAAACCAGCAAACCTCTTGCAAGCTGTGACTATGAAGAAAACACTCAGTGGGGAAAGGAGGTTCCTCTCTCTCTCTCTCTCTTGATAATCATATCATCTTCAATTCCATTAGATTACAGCAAGTTGCTAAATACGGAACCGTACATTATATGGGATAAACTCGCAAAATTAGGACTATTTTATGCCGTGTTGCTGTGAGCGGAAAGTACCATATCACTGGCATTGCTAGCACTACTAGTTTCTTAGCCAACCGAAAAATAGTGTCAGTGTGAATTCACGAGTAATATTCCGGTGACGTTGAACATGTCTTCGTATGTGGATCAACAGATGGGGCTGATATATGGGTGTCCAGTGGAAGACATTTTAACAGGGCTAGTTATACATTGTAGAGGTTGGAGATCCGTCTATATCTCTCCGCAAAGGAAGGGCTTTCTAGGCACTGCTCCGACAACACTGCTGCAAACACTTGTACAACACAAGAGATGGGCAGACGGAGATCTTCAAATCTTTCTTTCAAGATATTGTCCGTTGTTGCTCGGCTACAAAAAAATTCCCTTGCGACATCAACTCTCATACTTAATTTACTTGTTATGGGCTGCAAACTGCTTGCCTTTGCTCTACTACGCTATCGCACCTTCACTTTGCTTGCTTCGAGGAATCTCTTTGTTCCCGCAGGTAACGCTCAAAAACTTCAAAGATTCTCTCAAATTCGTTAGTTCTATACATTGTAGGTCCTGCATGTTTCTTCATGTGCATTAGTTGCCGAAATTCCATTGTTGCTAAGCAAAATGCCACAAGTTGATCATGGTCATCTTGTTCCAACAGATGTCCAGCCTATGGGCGGTCCCATTTATCTACGTCTTCGTGGGCAACCGTGTGTACAGCCTTGCAGAGCTCTTGAGCTGGGGAGGGACATTCCAGGAATGGTTGAACGACCAAAGAATGTGGGTGTTCAAGAGAGCAACTTCCTACTTCTTTGCCTTCTTTGACAACATTCTAAAGCTTTTGGGATTCACCAAGTCAGCCTTCGCCCTAACCGCGAAAGTGGTTGACGACGATGTGTCCAAAAGATACGAGCAGGAGCTAATAGAGTTCGGAACGACTTCACCAATGTTTACCATTTTGACAACCCTCGCAGTTCTCAATGCCATTGGTTTCTGTTGGGGTTTAAAGATGTTGATTTTGGGTGAGCCAAGTTTGGTCCTGAACCCCTTTGCTCTGCAAGCTATTCTCTGCGGTCTTTTGGTATTCATCAACCTGCCAATTTACCAAGCAATCTTTTTAAGGACGGACAAGGGCAAAATGCCCGCCTCGGTGACTTGTCAATCGATTATGTTCGCTCTAGTGGCATGTTCAATCGCTCTGTATTAAAATCTTTTACCAGGAACAAACACATTGCTTTTTCCCTGTCCTATATAATCAGTCAAGGGCTTGAAGAACCGTACTGTTGGTTATTACTCTTCCTGTATGAAATGTATAGCCCGGATGATACTGTTATTTGTATTGAAAGTTTATATATATATATATATAATATAATATAATATATAATATTGTGTGTGTGTGTGCGCGCGCGTGTATGTATTTAATCAAAGTCTTCCATGGCAAATGCCACGTTGTAAACGGAGGCAAAAATTGAACTTTGAAGAAAATTATACGCTAAATAGACAACACAGTTTTTCATTTTAATAGATATCTGTTATAATATTCTCTCTCACATTGCCTTCTATTTTCTTTTTCCTGTAATTAAATTTGAACAGTATAAGGAGGCAAAGTTGCCACGGGAAATCGATGTGCCCGTTTGTTTTGTATGTCCATTTCATATGTATTCATTTCCAGATTTGAAAACGCGTTTGGCTGCACATGTTACTTATATCCCAAATCCATCATAAGGATGAAAGTCCCACCTTTGTAACTGATGACCTGCATGATGAATTTATCGGCTACAGCTTTTGCTTCTGTTTTTTTATTAACGAGAAATAAAAACAAATGCTCTTTCAAACAGATTATATATATTTATGATTTGTTTATCTATGATTTAACATAAATTCGATCATATTCTTTGAAAAAAAAAAACATTTAAATTCGGACATGTATCTTCTGTCCCCTTTCTCTATCTTCTTCTCTGTCCCCCAATTGCATTTAGACACGTCATTTAAAATGACAAGTCATCTGTCTATTACCAATTTACTCCTCCATCTTCCGTTTTTAATGGTTTTTCTCTCACCACACCTACTCGTTTTCTTTTATTTTTATTTCGTTCCCCCTTTGACAGTTCTTTTCCTGTGGTCTCTTTGTTTTTCCTGGAAAAAGACCAGTCACCACTTGAAGCTAGAGAACAAGCAGGATATAATTGTTACAACAAGTAATTAGTTGATTTTTTTTTTAGTAAACTCCATACTTACAACTAATGAAATTAAGTTCAATTTTGTGATCTACATGACTTATTCACGTTAAACATTCAATTTTTGTGAAGATCAACTTCAAAAATAGGTTTCTTGGCACTTGCTGAAGAAGATAAATTTTCAGAATCACCATTTATGAATTTTTTGAAAGCAGTTCTTTTGGAGTTTTTTTTTTCCAAAAAATGTTGAGGAACTTTTTTTTTTTGTTCAGAAAAGAGCAATATCAGATTTTATTTATTTATTTGAGATATCTATATCAAATAATTATTTTCTTTTTAGTTTTTTCTGAATAATCAGAAGCATTTTTTTTTTCCTCACAAAATAATCAGAAACATGTTGATGATTCTAATTTGATGAGAAAGGTGAAACAACAAATAATTCACCTGAAAAAGAATAGTAAATTATCTATATAATAAATAAAAAATTAAAAACTAAAAAGAGACGAGAAAACATAGACAACAAAAAAGAAAATAGAATAGCATTAGAACAATAAAAAGAGAACAGCGATAGGAGGAAGAACATCAGTACTAAAAAAAAAAAAAGCGTCTAAATCGAGGGGGGAAAAAAAGAACCGAGAGAAACAGAAAGAAAATGGAATAGCAGTACAAACGAAAAGAGAACAAACCTTAAAAAAAAAAAAAGAGTGAATAATAACAGTAGTGGAGTAATGGGAACAGCATCAGTATTAAAAATTCTACAACATAAAAAACATTAGTACAAAAAATTATTAGCAAAAAAAATCCGAAACGGAAAAAAAAAAAAAAACAAAGTAGCAAAAAAGAAGGAATATATAGTGTGAAAAGTTGGGGAAGGAAACGAAAATAAAATAAAAAGAGTAAGTGTGGGTCCCATTTAAGAAAAAGGTTGTAACTAGTAAGAGAGAATTTGGTTGTGGCTCCGGTAAATAAATGTCCATGAGAGAGAAACCATCGTAAACGGAAGACTGAGGAGTAAAAAAACTATTATAGATGAGTTGTCACTTAAATGAAGTGTCCAAATGTAATTGGAGGACGGAGAAGGGGATAGAGAAAGGCGACAGAGAATGTGGTCCCACTTAAATTTGCTCATATATATAGTTACAAATATAGTCGATCAATGAAAGAGAGGGAGAAAAATTAAGTGAGATGGCCTTTAATTAAAAACCTAGTTGATTTTTTTAAATAATTGTTGGTGATTATTAAAATGATTGATGGGTTGATTGATCGTTAATTAATGATTAATCTTTTAAATATTGATTATCATTAATTATGCATAAATTGACCATTTTGGAAAAAAAAAAATCTTAAAAAAGGATATTTTTTAAAGGAAAAATCGGAGTTTATTCATTATTATTAATATCAGAGAGCACAACCAATCTCAGTGTAAGAGGAATAAACTCTATACAAAATAAATTAGCATAATTAGTAAAAACAAAACTTGTTAAGAGGTGGGCTACACCTTTCTCTTGTCGGGAGGTATAACAAACAGATCCACGTCTAACATCGGTCATAATATCCTTTACATCAACTATCACATTGGACTATGAAGACCGAAGGGCCATTGAATAGCCCTCACAATATTCAAAGCATCTAACTCCAAAATCCAACTATCCAATCCACGCCCAGTAATTCAGCAACAAGTGGAGAGAAAAAACCCGTAATCTTCTTGCTAAGGGCTGCAATTGCCATACCATCAACATCTCTGATAATCACCCCAATACCAATGAAACCATGCATGTCATCAGTATTAATTTTGTAGACCCCGTGACGAGGTGGAGACCATGGTTGCTTGTGTAGTCTCTCTTGTTGGGATCCAACACCATTTACTGGACCATAATTTTGATGGTCCCCCAGAACTCTTCCCTCACTCCCAAGCTTCTCTTGTTGAAGACAAAGTCATTTCTATCCGTCCAAAAACTCCAGACCAACATCACCCCAAGGACCGTTTTTGTAATTTTAACAAAACTTGAAAGATATATTAAAAATAGTACTTTAAAAAGGTCATTTTCCCCATGTATCCCTTAAACAATCTTAAATTCGGATGACAAACTAAGAAAATTCAAATCTTAATTTGTATATTCATATTCCACAATGATGCTATTTATTCATATTCCACAATGATGTTATTATTTCGTTTACATATGAAAACAATGATTTTTATAATTTTAGTCTATCAGTGTAGGACCAATCGTAAATTCCAAGGGAGTAGGTTAAAAGAGACCAATTCTCCTTTTTTCGGTATGTTTTAAACATAAATTCTAATAGAGAGAATTAATTAGTTCTAATACAAAATTTGATAGACAAAACGAGAGTTTTTAAAATTTAAGAAGTTATATAGAAATGATTATAAAATTAAAACGAAACCGGTGAGATCGATCCATTTTTCAGCTACACTTTGTTGTTATAAGCTCTTTGGGCTTCACTAATCACTAGTCCTCTCAGCGTAGCTACTTCTATGCTTGGCTCTTTCAGACATAGTATCAATCATCAATTAGTGATCATCGATCGATATTATCATCAACATTATTTAATCAACTAATATACTACCTTTGCAACTTAAAAAATTTATTCCCGAGGGACCTTACATAATATATAAAAATACTATTTCAGTACAAAACTTTTTCTCGTCTCGGTAATCTTATCCATTTCACTATATATATATATATATATATAAGCATGTAAAAGTGTTAGAACATCTACTAGTGCTAGTCTATAGTAATTTATTTGTACAGCACGCAGTACATATTTGTTTTCTTATGTTATTGTTCTTACTCTGCTTTTGCTAGTTTGTAGTGTAATTAGGCTATAAGATATTGCCACGTGTATAGACAGATGGGATCACTTATTGTATATAGACTCTGATTCAACAAAGCAATTCAATGAATTGAGTATTTCCATATTCTTCTTTTCTCAAATTCTCTCTAACCTAATTACAGGAACCAAGAGAAACTAACCAAATATTAAGCCATCAAAAAACATGACAAAAAATGACTATCTTCCTCTTTTTGAAACAAAGTTGGCCAAGGGGCGTATCCCTTTCTTATTGTTCGCCACAACAATCTTCTCCGGCATCTGCTTGATCACTGTCTACAGAACAAGCTTTTTACCACCCAGAGAAGAAACTTCCAGAAGATATGCTTGGATTGGTTTGTTTCTCGCTGAGCTTTGGTTCGGCCTTTACTGGTTCATCACTGCGGTTGTTCGATGGAGTCCCTTCTATCGTTACACTTTCAAAGATAGACTCTCTCTCAGGTCTCGTCACTTGTGTGTGTGTGTATATATATATATATATATATATTCATATATTTTGTATTTAAACATTCTTTTTTGAAAATCTACAAAAAAAAATAACTGTGTCAACAGGAATTTGTCTTGTAGATTTTTTTTTTTTTTTAGTTTTTTGGTGCGTGTGATTAGTTGTCGGATGGAATGATGATCAGATACGAGGAGGTTTTGCCGAGCGTGGACATATTCGTGTGCACAGCGGACCCAACGGCAGAGCCACCGAGTATGGTGGTTAGCACGGTGTTGTCACTCATGGCTTTAGACTATCCTCTAGAGAAGCTGAACGTTTACCTATCTGACGACGGCTGTTCGGACTTGACATTCTATGCCATGTTAGAGGCCTCGCGGTTCGCCAAGCAATGGCTTCCTTTTTGCAGGAAATTTCGAGTCGAGCCAAGATCGCCCGACGCTTATTTCAGAACAACTTCTCAGCCACTCCGTGCTCATTCTACCATGGCTAACGAGTGGACGTCCGTCAAGGTATGCATGAGTCCATCAACTTGGTATTTTCATCGTTTTTGTCCTTTCATAACGCATATCAATATGTGATTGTTTCAACAAAATATCAGTAATTACTAATCTATATATGCGGTGTATATATGGTTTCAGTGACCGAGTCTTGATTTAAAATATATATATATATATATGTATATAATGGAGTTTCTACTGCAGTTCTTGTCCCCTTTGTTAGTTTAAGTCCGAATTATATTTTTAACTGTTAGATTAGCTTTTCGATTATTTAATTTATAAGTTTTAATTAATAAATGTCCACAATACAAATTTATAGAATACGATAATTATTATAGAGTTTTATACTTCTTATATCTTGATATATGTAAGACCGTACACAATATTCTGGGTGTGTGTGTGTGTGTGTTTTTTTTTTTTTTCAGTGGTGTAGTAAATATAATTTTGTAAAAAAGTCACAGAACACGGTTTTAAATATTTCACTTTTGAGTGGTTATATCTCTTGCCGTAACAAGTACAACTTCTCTGACAAGGGTGGAACCGATTGATGGCTTTGTCCTATTATTATAAAGGGGAATATTGATGATGTTTAATATCACTCTTTAATAAAAAATAGATCTCATAATATGAGACTAATCAGTGAGATATATTTTTCTATTAATGTAGTGTTGAATATCGATATTCCTGAATATTTTTCATTATTTTAAGAATCTCAAAAGTAATAAGGTCTAAAACTTTGAATTCGATACTTTGTCGATAATTCAAGAAGTTTTCTTTAAATTCAAAAGATATCTTTAGAAATATTGACGTAACTCGGGTCTATGATATTGGAGTAGCTTTCTAGAAACAACTTGGAATAATAACCGTCGTCTTGTTCTCTCCGATCACTATCTGGAGCCCATCTTAGCTACATGACATGATGAGAATGTGACTATTTCCCTGGTCCAAGAATATTATACTAGACTAAGCTACATTTTAATTGCGTGACAAACAAATCTACGACTTTTCAGTCAGCTATAACAAATTACCAATTTGCCTTTTTGTTTCGTCCGAAATGGTTAATTGGATTCAATCTAGTACATGCAGCACTCGAATATGGGGCATGTAGGTTATTTTACAACTGATGGGCTTAATTAAAATGTTAATCCTGTGATTATCCATTCCAGCACTGAAAAATCAAAAGGGAAAATCAATCAAAGAATCATTAATATTTCTATTATGTTCCAAGGCTCGTTAATTTGCTATAAACAACCAAGAACTAAACAATTTTCACATTTAAACATAATAGAAAATCAAAGTCTTCGCCTCTTGACATGATCAGAAACTGTATGAAGACATGAAGACAAGGATTGAAAGTAGCATGAAGGCAGGCCAAATTTCGGAAGAGATACGCAAACAACACAAGGCGTTTTGCGAATGGGACTCGGTTTCAAGTAGACATGATCATCAGACTATCCTTCAGGTACTATAGTTCCTATACTTGATTATAATGCACATTCATTTTGCTTCTAAAACACATTCATAAAACGAAAATCTAGTCCCAAGACAATTTTCATGGTGTGCTTCTCAATAGATTCTTATTGACGGAAGAGATCCAAAGGCTGTGGACTCCGAAGGACAACCTTTGCCAACTTTGGTATACTTGGCACGTGAAAAGAGACCACATTTCCACCACAACTTCAAAGCCGGAGCTATGAATGCACTAGTGATTATCTTACCCATGATTTTTAGTCAACTATATTTTACATGTTAATTCTAGAATCCACACAGTTTTACATGTCAATTTGTGATCACCAGAAATATTTTGTTTTGTTTTTTTTTTTTTTGAGAAAATAGATAAGGATGTCATCGCGGATAAGCAACAGCCCGATAATTCTGAACGTGGACTGTGACATGTATTTGAACAATTCAGAAGCAGCGAGAGATGCTATGTGCTTCTTTCTGGATGAAGAAAAAGGCCACGAGATTGCTTTCGTCCAGTTTCCTCAGGCATTCGAGAATATACCAAGAATGATATTTATGCAAGTTCCTTGCGAGTCATAATGGAGGTTGGCACATTAAATAACTAGTTAAACAGTTTTGAAATACATTACACAGTTATGAATCGTCATGTCAAATCAAAATTATATGGTCAGACTAAAGAAAAAGTACAACAAATAACGAAACTTGATGGATATCTAATGATTCATAGTTGTGCCGTACTGATACCCTGCAATAAAATTATCCTACTTTGTAACTTCAACTACTAATTTGTGCTATGGTGGTTTTGATTGTCGTGATCAAGGTTGAGTTTCGAGGAATCGATGCTAATGGGGGCCTTGCTATATTGGAACTGGGTGCTTCCACAGAAGGGAATCTCTTTTGGGAAAGAAATACAGAGAGGCAACCAAAGTAGACAGGAACAACAATCGACATACAAAGACCGAAAAAAGTAGAGATGTTCTGGAAGAAACCAGCAAACCTCTTGCAAGCTGTGACTATGAAGAAAACACTCAGTGGGGAAAGGAGGTTCCTCTCTCTCTCTCTCTCTTGATAATCATATCATCTTCAATTCCATTAGATTACAGCAAGTTGCTAAATACGGAACCGTACATTATATGGGATAAACTCGCAAAATTAGGACTATTTTTGCCGTGTTGCTGTGAGCGGAAAGTACCATATCACTGGCATTGCTAGCACTACTAGTTTCTTAGCCAACCGAAAAATATAGTGCAGTGTGAATTCACGAGTAATATTCCGGTGACGTTGAACATGTCTTCGTATGTGGATCAACAGATGGGGCTGATTATGGGTGTCCAGTGGAAGACATTTTAACAGGGCTAGTTATACATTGTAGAGGTTGGAGATCCGTCTATATCTCTCCGCAAAGGAAGGGCTTTCTAGGCACTGCTCCGACAACACTGCTGCAAACACTTGTACAACACAAGAGATGGGCAGACGGAGATCTTCAAATCTTTCTTTCAAGATATTGTCCGTTGTTGCTCGGCTACAAAAAAATTCCCTTGCGACATCAACTCTCATACTTAATTTACTTGTTATGGGCTGCAAACTGCTTGCCTTTGCTCTACTACGCTATCGCACCTTCACTTTGCTTGCTTCGAGGAATCTCTTTGTTCCCGCAGGTAACGCTCAAAACTTCAAAGATTCTCTCAAATTCGTTAGTTCTATACATTGTAGGTCCTGCATGTTTCTTCATGTGCATTAGTTGCCGAAATTCCATTGTTGCTAAGCAAAATCCACAAGTTGATCATGGTCATCTTGTTCCAACAGATGTCCAGCCTATGGGCGGTCCCATTTATCTACGTCTTCGTGGGCAACCGTGTGTACAGCCTTGCAGAGCTCTTGAGCTGGGGAGGGACATTCCAGGAATGGTTGAACGACCAAAGAATGTGGGTGTTCAAGAGAGCAACTTCCTACTTCTTTGCCTTCTTTGACAACATTCTAAAGCTTTTGGGATTCACCAAGTCAGCCTTCGCCCTAACCGCGAAAGTGGTTGACACGATGTGTCCAAAAGATACGAGCAGGAGCTAATAGAGTTCGGAACGACTTCACCAATGTTTACCATTTTGACAACCCTCGCAGTTCTCAATGCCATTGGTTTCTGTTGGGGTTAAAGATGTTGATTTTGGGTGAGCCAAGTTTGGTCCTGAACCCCTTTGCTCTGCAAGCTATTCTCTGCGGTCTTTTGGTATTCATCAACCTGCCAATTTACCAAGCAATCTTTTTAAGGACGGACAAGGGCAAAATGCCCGCCTGGTGACTTGTCAATCGATTATGTTCGCTCTAGTGGCATGTTCAATCGCTCTGTATTAAAATCTTTTACCAGGAACAAACACATTGCTTTTTCCCTGTCCTATATAATCAGTCAAGGGGCTTGAAGAACCGTACTGTTGGTTATTACTCTTCCTGTATGAAATGTATAGCCCGGATGATACTGTTATTTGTATTGAAAGTTTATATATATATATATAAATATAATATAATATATAATATGTGTGTGTGTGTGCGCGCGCGTGTATGTATTTAATCAAAGTCTTCCATGGCAAATGCCACGTTGTAAACGGAGGCAAAAATTGAACTTTGAAGAAAATATACGCTAAATAGACAACACAGTTTTTCATTTAATAGATATCTGTTATAATATTCTCTCTCACATTGCCTTCTATTTTCTTTTTCCTGTAATTAAATTTGAACAGTATAAGGAGGCAAAGTTGCCACGGGAAATCTGTGTGCCCGTTTGTTTTGTATGTCCATTTCATTTGTATTCATTTCCAGATTTGAAAACGCGTTTGGCTGCACATGTTACTTATATCCCAAATCCATCATAAGGATGAAAGTCCCACCTTTGTAACTGATGACCTGCATGATGAATTTATCGGCTACAGCTTTTGCTTCTGTTTTTTTATTAACTATAAATAAAAACAAAGCTCTTTCAAACGATTATATATATTTATGATTTGTTTATCTATGATTTAACATAAATTCGATCATATTCTTTGAAAAAAAAAAAAACATTTAAATTCGGACATGTATCTTCTGTTCCTTTCTCTATCTTCTTCTCTGTCCCCCAATTGCAATTAGACACGTCATTTAAAATGACAAGTCATCTGTCTATTACCAATTTACTCCTCCATCTTCCGTTTTTAATGGTTTTTCTCTCACCACACCTACTCGTTTTCTTTTATTTTTATTTCGTTCCCCTTTGACAGTTCTTTTCCTGTGGTCTCTTTGTTTTTCCTGGAAAAAGACCAGTCACCACTTGAAGCTAGAGAACAAGCAGGATATAATTGTTACAACAAGTAATTAGTTTGATTTTTTTTTAGTAAACTCCATACTTACAACTAATGAAATTAAGTTCAATTTTGTGATCTACATGACTTATTCACGTTAAACATTCAATTTTTGTGAAGATCAACTTCAAAAATAGGTTTCTTGGCACTTGCTGAAGAAGATAAATTTTCAGAATCACCATTTATGAATTTTTTGAAAGCAGTTCTTTTTGGAGTTTTTTTTTTTCCAAAAAATGTTGAGGAACTTTTTTTTTTTGTTCAGAAAAGAGCAATATCAGATTTTATTTATTTATTTGAGATATCTATATCAAATAATTATTTTCTTTTTAGTTTTTCTGAATAATCAGAATCATTTTTTTTTCCTCACAAAATAATCAGAAACATGTTGATGATTCTAATTTGATGAGAAAGGTGAAACAACAAATAATTCACCTGAAAAAGAATAGTAAATTATCTATATAATAAATAAAAATTAAAAACTAAAAAGAGACGAGAAAACATAGACAACAAAAAAGAAAATAGAATACAACAATAAAAAGAGAACAGCGATAGAGGAAGAACATCAGTACTAAAAAAAAAAAAAAGCGTCTAAATCGAGGGGGGAAAAAAAGAACCGAGACAAACAGAAAGAAAATGGAATAGCAGTACAAACGAAAAGAGAACAAACCTTTAAAAAAAAAAGAGTGAATAATAACAGTAGTGGAGTAATGGGAACAGCATCAGTATTAAAAATTCTACAACATAAAAAACATTAGTACAAAAAATTATTAGCAAAAAAAATCCGAAACGGAAAAAAAAAAAAAAACAAAGTAGCAAAAAAGAAGGAATATATAGTGTGAAAAGTTGGGGAAGGAAACGAAAATAAAATAAAAAGAGTAAGTGTGGGTCCCATTTAAGAAAAAGGTTGTAACTAGTAAGAGAAAATTTGGTTGTGGCTCCGGTAAATAAATGTCCATGAGAGAGAAACCATCGTAAACGGAAGACTGAGGAGTAAAAAAACTATTATAGATGAGTTGTCACTTAAATGAAGTGTCCAAATGTAATTGGAGGACGGAGAAGGGGATAGAGAAAGGCGACAGAGAATGTGGTCCCACTTAAATTTGCTCATATATATAGTTACAAATATAATCAATCAATGAAAGAGAGGGAGAAAAATTAAGTGAGATGGCCTCTAATTAAAAACCTAGTTGATTTTTTTAAATAATTGTTGGTGATTATTAAAATGATTGATGGTTGATTGATCATTAATCAATGATTAATCTTTTAAATATTGATTACCATTAATTATACATAAATTGACTATTTTGGGGAAAAAAAAAGACTTAAAAAAGGATATTTTTTAAAGGAAAATCGGAGTTTATTTAATATTATTAATATCAGAGACACAAAATCTCAGTGTAAGAGGAATAAACTCTGTACAAAATAAATTAGCAAACTAGTAAAACAAAACTTGTTAAGAGGTGGGCTATACCTTTCCTTGTGGGAGGTATAACAAACAGATCATGTCTAGCATCGGTCATAATATCCTTTACATCAACTATCACATTGGACTATGAAGACCGAAGGGCCATTGAATAGCCCTCACAATATTCAAAGCATCTAACTCCAAAATCCAACTATCCAATCCACGCCCAGTAATTCAGCAACAAGTGGAGAGAAAAAACCCGTAATCTTCTTGCTAAGGGCTGCAATTGCCATACCATCAACATCTCTGATAATCACCCCAATACCAATGAAACCATGCATGTCATCAGTATTAATTTTGTAGACCCCGTGACGAGGTGGAGACCATGGTTGCTGTGTAGTCTCTCTTGTTGGGATCCAACACCATTTACTGGACCATAATTTTGATGGTCCCCCAGAACTCTTCCCTCACTCCCAAGTTCTCTTGTTGAAGACAAAGTCATTTCTATCCGTCCAAAAACTCCAGACCAACATCACTCCAAGGACCGTTTTTGTAATTTTAACACAACTTGAAAGATATATTAAAAATAGTACTTTAAAAGGTCATTTTCCCCATGTATCCCTTAAACATTCTTAAATTCGGATGACAAACTAAGAAAATTCAAATCTTAATTTTATATTCATATTCCACAATGATGCTATTTATTCATATTCCACAATGATGTTATTATTTCGTTTACATATGAAAACAATGATTTTTATAATTTTAGTCTATCAGTGTAGGACCAATCGTAAATTCCAAGGGAGTAGGTTAAAAGAGACCAATTCTCCTTTTTTCCGTATGTTTTAAACATAAATTCTAATAGAGAGAATTAATTAGTTCTAATCAAAATTTGATAGACAAAATGAGAGTTTTTAAAATTTAAGAAGTTATATAGAAATGACTATAAAATTAAAACGAAACCGGTGAGATCGATCATTTTTCAGCTACACTTTGTTTTATAAGCTCTTTGGGCTTCACTAATCACTAGTCCTCTCAGCGTAGCTACTTCTATGCTTGGCTCTTTCAGACATAGTATCAATCATCAATTAGTGATCATCGATCGATATTATCATCAACATTATTTAATCAACTAATATACTACCTTTGCAACTTAAAAAATTTATTCCCGAGGGACCTTACATAATATATAAAAATATATTTCAGTACAAAACTTTTTCCTTCGTCTCGGTAATCCTATCCATTTCACTATATATATATATATATATATATATAAGCATGTAAAAGTGTCAGAACATCTACTAGTGCTAGTCTATAGTAATTTATTTGTACAGCACGCAGTACATATTTGTTTTCTTATGTTATTGTTCTTACTCTGCTTTGCTAGTTGTAGTGTAATTAGGCTATAAGATATTGCCACGTGTATAGACAGATGGGATCACTTATTGTATATAGACTCTGATTCAACAAAGCAATTCAATGAATTGAGTATTCCATATTCTTCTTTTCTCAAATTATCTCTAACCTAATTACAGGAACCAAGAGAAATTAACCAAATATTAAGCCATCAAAAAACATGACAAAAAATGACTATCTTCCTCTTTTGAAACAAAGTTGGCCAAGGGGCGTATCCCTTTCTTATTGTTCGCCACAACAATCTTCTCCGGCATCTGCTTGATCACTGTCTACAGAACAAGCTTTTTACCACCCAGAGAAGAAACTTCCAGAAGATATGCTTGGATTGGTTTGTTTCTCGCTGAGCTTTGGTTCGGCCTTTACTGGTTCATCACTGCGGTTGTTCGATGGAGTCCCTTCTATCGTTACACTTTCAAAGATAGACTCTCTCTCAGGTCTCGTCACTTGTGTGTGTGTGTATATATATATATATATATTCATATATTTTGTATTTAAACATTCTTTTTTGAAATCTACAAAAAAAAATAACTGTGTCAACAGGACTTTGTCTTGTAGATTTTTTTTTTTTTTAGTTTTTTGGTGCGTGTGATTAGTTGTCGGATGGAATGATGATCAGATACGAGGAGGTTTTGCCGAGCGTGGACATATTCGTGTGCACAGCGGACCCAACGGCAGAGCCACCGAGTATGGTGGTTAGCACGGTGTTGTCACTCATGGCTTTAGACTATCCTCTAGAGAAGCTGAACGTTTACCTATCTGACGACGGCTGTTCGGACTTGACATTCTATGCCATGTTAGAGGCCTCGCGGTTCGCCAAGCAATGGCTTCCTTTTTGCAGGAAATTTCGAGTCGAGCCAAGATCGCCCGACGCTTATTTCAGAACAACTTCTCAGCCACTCCGTGCTCATTCTACCATGGCTAACGGGTGGACCTCCGTCAAGGTATGCATGAGTCCATCAACTTGGTATTTTCATCGTTTTTGTCCTTTCATAACGCATATCAATATGTGATTGTTTCAACAAAATATCAATAATTACTAATCTATATTTGCGGTGTATATATGGTTTCAGTGACCGAGTCCTGATTTTTTTAAAAAATATATATATGTTTATAATGGAGTTTCTACTGCAGTTACTGCCCCTTTTTAAGTTTAAGTCCGAATTACATTTTTAACTATTTGATTAGCTTTTCGATATTTAATTTATAAGTGTCCACAATACAAATTTATACAAATTTATAGAATAAGATCATTATTGTAGAGTTATATACTTCTTATATCTTGATATATGTTAGACCGTACACAATATTCATTGTGCGTGTGCGTGTGTTTTTGTTTTGTTTTGTTTTGTTTTTTATTTTTTATTTTTTTTCGGTGGTGTAGTAAATATAATTTGTTAAAAAGTCACAGAACACGGTTTTAAATATTTCACTTTTGAGTGGTTTTAACTCTTGCCGTCACAAGTACAGCTGCTCCGACAAGGATGGAACGAATTGATGGCTTTGTCCTGTTATTTATATTGGGGAATCTTTGTGATGTTTAACATCACTTTCTAATAAAGAATAGATCTCATAATATAGGATCCATCAGTGAGACATAATTTCTATTAGTGTAGTGTTGAATATCGATATTCTTTAACATTTATCATTATTATAAGAGTTTCAAAAGTAGTAGAGCCTAAAACTTTGAATTCGATACTTTTATAAATAATTTACGGAGTTTTTTTTTAATTCAAAAGATATTTCAGTACATTAAAAATTTGAGAATTTTAGAAATATTGAAATAATTCGGGTCTATGATATTGAAGCAGCTTTCTAGAAACAACTTGCAATAATAACCGTCGTCTTGTTCACTCCGATCACTATCCATCTTAGCTACATGACATGATGAGAATATGTCTATTTCCCTGGTCCAAGAATATTATACTAGGCTAAGCTGCATTTTAATTGCGTTAGAAACAAATCTACTTCGACTTTTCGTCAGCTATAACAAACCAATTTGCGTTTTTTGTTTCGTCCGAAATGGTTAATTGGATTCATTCTAGTACATGCAGTACTAGAATATGGGGTATGTAGGTTATTTTACAACTGATGGGCTTAATTAAAATGTTAATCCTGTGATTATCCATTCCAGCACTGAAAAATCAAAAGGGAAAATCAATCAAAGAATCATTAATATTTCTATTATGTTCCAAGGCTTGTTAATTTGCTTAATCAACCAAGAACTAAACAATTTTCTTATGAATGAGCGTTTTAAAATGAATCAAATGGCGATTAGAAGCGGAATATTAGCAGGCATTTATATATTGCAGCTAATGAAGAACAATATAATCCGCTCTGCAATCCCACTAGGACTAACTCAGTGGGTTTGAAGGGCCGAAGGTAGTGACAGAGTCGGTAATTTTTTCCAGTGAAGCCTGTAGTAGTTGAAACAAAGATTTAGTAAGATTATAAGATCTGCTTTTTCATGTTTAGTGGGGA
>CM046361.1:21464302-21764811 GCA_025413025.1 Ficus hispida
CCACTTGAAGCTAGAGAACAAGCAGGATATAATTGTTACAACAAGTAATTAGTTTGATTTTTTTTTAGTAAACTCCATACTTACAACTAATGAAATTAAGTTCAATTTTGTGATCTACATGACTTATTCACGTTAAACATTCATTTTGTGAAGATCAACTTCAAAAATAGGTTTCTTGGCACTTGCTGAAGAAGATAAATTTTAGAATCACCATTTATGAATTTTTTGAAAGCAGTTCTTTTTGGAGTTTTTTTTTTTTCCAAAAAATGTTGAGGAACTTTTTTTTTTGTTCAGAAAGAGCAATATCAGATTTTTTTATTTATTTGAGATATCTATATCAAATAATTATTTTCTTTTTAGTTTTTTCTGAATAATCAGAAGCATTTTTTTTTTCCTCACAAAATATATCAGAAACATGTTGATGATTCTAATTTGATGAGAAAGGTGAAACAACAAATAATTCACCTGAAAAAGAATAGTAAATTATCTATATAATAAATAAAAAATTAAAAACTAAAAAGAGACGAGAAAACATAGACAACAAAAAAGAAAATAGAATAGCATTAGAACAATAAAAGAGAACAGCGATAGGAGGAAGAACATCAGTACTAAAAAAAAAAAAGCGTCTAAATCGAGGGGGGAAAAAAAGAACCGAGAGAAACAGAAAGAAAATGGAATAGCAGTACAAACGAAAAGAGAACAAACCTTAAAAAAAAAAAAGAGTGAATAATAACAGTAGTGGAGTAATGGGAACAGCATCAGTATTAAAAATTCTACAACATAAAAAACATTAGTACAAAAATTATTAGCAAAAAAAATCCGAAACGGAAAAAAAAAAAAAACAAAGTAGCAAAAAAGAAGGAATATATAGTGTGAAAAGTTGGGGAAGGAAACGAAAATAAAATAAAAAGAGTAAGTGTGGGTCCCATTTAAGAAAAAGGTTGTAACTAGTAAGAGAGAATTTGGTTGTGGCTCCGGTAAATAAATGTCCATGAGAGAGAAACCATCGTAACGGAAGACTGAGGAGTAAAAAAACTATTATAGATGAGTTGTCACTTAAATGAAGTGTCCAAATGTAATTGGAGGACGGAGAAGGGATAGAGAAAGGCGACAGAGAATGTGGTCCACTTAAATTTGCTCATATATATAGTTACAAATATAGTCGATCAATGAAAGAGAGGGAGAAAAATTAAGTGAGATGGCCTTTAATTAAAAACCTAGTT
Organism: Ficus hispida; assembly: GCA_025413025.1. Classification (NCBI taxonomy): domain Eukaryota; kingdom Viridiplantae; phylum Streptophyta; class Magnoliopsida; order Rosales; family Moraceae; genus Ficus; species Ficus hispida. Next base: position 21,465,526 of record CM046361.1, read on the forward strand.
GATTTTTTTAAATAATTGTTGGTGATTATTAAAATGATTGATGGGTTGATTGATCGTTAATTAATGATTAATCTTTTAAATATTGATTATCATTAATTATGCATAAATTGACCATTTTGGAAAAAAAAAATCTTAAAAAAGGATATTTTTTAAAGGAAAAATCGGAGTTTATTCATTATTTAATATCAGAGAGCACAACCAATCTCAGTGTAAGAGGAATAAACTCTATACAAAATAAATTAGCATAATTAGTAAAAACAAAATTGTTAAGAGGTGGGCTACACCTTTCTCTTGTCGGGAGGTATAACAAACAGATCCACGTCTAACATCGGTCATAATATCCTTTACATCAACTATCACATTGGACTATGAAGACCGAAGGGCCATTGAATAGCCCTCACAATATTCAAAGCATCTAACTCCAAAATCCAACTATCCAATCCACGCCCAGTAATTCAGCAACAAGTGGAGAGAAAAAACCCGTAATCTTCTTGCTAAGGGCTGCAATTGCCATACCATCAACATCTCTGATAATCACCCCAATACAATGAAACCATGCATGTCATCAGTATTAATTTTGTAGACCCGTGACGAGGTGGAGACCATGGTTGCTTGTGTAGTCTCTCTTGTTGGGATCCAACACCATTTACTGGACCATAATTTTGATGGTCCCCCAGAACTCTTCCCTCACTCCAAGCTTCTCTTGTGAAGACAAAGTCATTTCTATCCGTCAAAAACTCCAGACCAACATCACCCCAAGGACCGTTTTTGTAATTTTAACAAAACTTGAAGATATATTAAAAATAGTACTTTAAAAAGGTCATTTTCCCCATGTATCCCTTAAACAATCTTAAATTCGGATGACAAACTAAGAAAATTCAAATCTTAATTTGTATATTCATATTCCACAATGATGCTATTTATTCATATTCCACAATGATTTATTATTTCGTTTACATATGAAACAATGATTTTTATAATTTTAGTCTATCAGTGTAGGACCAATCGTAAATTCCAAGGGAGTAGGTTAAAAGAGACCAATTCTCCTTTTTTCGTATGTTTTAAACATAAATTCTAATAGAGAGAATTAATTGTACTAATAAAATTTGATAGACAAAACGAGAGTTTTTAAAATTTAAGAAGTTATATAGAATAATTATAAAATTAAAACAAACCGGTGAGATCGATCCATTTTTTAGTAACTTTGTTGTTATAAGCTCTTTGGGCTTCACTAATCACTAGTCCTCTCAGCGTAGCTACTTCTACGCTTGGCTCTTTCAGACATAATATCATCATCAATTAGTGATCATCGATCATATTATCATCAACATTATTTAATCAACTAATATACTACTTTGCAACTTAAAAAATTTATTCCCGAGGGACCTTACATAATATATTAAAAATATATTTCGTACAAAACTTTTCTCGTCTCGGTAATCTTATCCATTTCACTATATATATATATATATATATAAGCATGTAAAGTGTTAGAACATCTACTAGTGCTAGTCATAGTAATTTATTTGTACAGCACGCAGTATATATTTGTTTCTTATGTTATTGTTCTTACTTTCCTTTTGCTAGTTTTAGTGTAATTAGGCTATAAGATATTGCCACGTGTATAGACAGATGGGATCACTTATTGTATATAGACTCTGATTTAACAAAGCAATTCAATGAATTGAGTATTCCATATTTTCTTTTCTCAAATTCTCTCTAATCTAGTTACAGGAACCAAGAGAAACCCAATATTAAGCCATTAAAAAACATGACAAAAAATGACTATCTTCCTCTTTTTGAAACAAAGTTGGCCAAGGGGCGTATCCCTTTCTTATTTTCGCCACAACAATCTTCTCCGGATCTGCTTTGATCACTGTCTACAGAACAAGCTTTTTACCACCCAGAGAAGAAACTTCCAGAAGATATGCTTGGATTGGTTTGTTTCTCGCTGAGCTTTGGTTCGGCCTTACTGGTTCATCACTGCGGTTGTTCGATGGAGTCCCTTCTATCGTTACACTTTCAAAGATAGACTCTCTCTCAGGTCTCGTCACTTGTGTGTGTGTTATATATATATATATATATATATTCATATATTTTGTATTTAAACATTCTTTTTGAAAATCTACAAAAAAAAATAACTGTGTCAACAGGAATTTGTCTTGTAGATTTTTTTTTTTTTTTAGTTTTTTGGTGCGTGTGATTAGTTGTCGGATGGAATGATGATCAGATACGAGGAGGTTTTGCCGAGCGTGACATATTCGTGTGCACAGCGGACCCAACGGCAGAGCCACCGAGTATGGTGGTTAGCACGGTGTTGTCACTCATGGCTTTAGACTATCCTCTAGAGAAGCTGAACGTTTACCTATCTGACGACGGCTGTTCGGACTTGACATTCTATGCCATGTTAGAGGCCTCGCGTTCGCCCAAGCAATGGCTTCCTTTTTGCAGGAAATTTCGAGTCGAGCCAAGATCGCCCGACGCTTATTTCAGAACAACTTCTCAGCCACTCCGTGCTCATTCTACCATGGCTAACGAGTGGACGTCCGTCAAGGTATGCATGAGTCCATCAACTTGTATTTTCATCGTTTTTGTCCTTTCATAACGATATCAATATGTGATTTTTCAACAAAATATCAGTATTACTAATCTATATATGCGGTGTATATATGGTTTCAGTGACCGAGTCTTGATTTAAAATATATATATATATATATGTATATAATGGAGTTTCTACTGCAGTTCTTGTCCCCTTGTTAGTTTAAGTCCGAATTATATTTTTAACTGTTAGATTAGCTTTTCGATTATTTAATTTATAAGTTTTAATTAATAAATGTCCACAATACAAATTTATAGAATACGATAATTATTATAGAGTTTTATACTTCTTATATCTTGATATATGTAAGACCGTACACAATATTCTGGGTGTGTGTGTGTGTGGTGTGTTTTTTTTTTTTTTTCAGTGGTGTAGTAAATATAATTTTGTAAAAAAGTCACAGAACACGGTTTTAAATATTTCACTTTGAGTGGTTATATCTCTTGCCGTAACAAGTACAACTTCTCTGACAAGGGTGGAACCGATTGATGGCTTTGTCCTATTATTATAAAGGGAATATTGATGATGTTTAATATCACTCTTTAATAAAAATAGATCTCATAATATGAGACTATCAGTGAGTATATTTTTCTATTAATGTAGTGTTGAATATCATATTCCTGAATATTTTTCATTATTTTAAGAATCTCAAAAGTAATAAGGTCTAAAACTTTGAATTCGATACTTTTGTCGATATTCAAGATTTTCTTTAAATTCAAAAGATATCTTTAGAAATATTGACGTAACTCGGGTCTATGATATTGGAGTAGCTTTCTAGAAACAACTTGGAATAATAACCGTCGTCTTGTTCTCTCCGATCACTATCTGGAGCCCATCTTAGCTACATGACATGATGAGAATGTGACTATTTCCCTGGTCCAAGAATATTATACTAGACTAAGCTACATTTTAATTGCGTGACAAACAATCTACGACTTTTCAGTCAGCTATAACAAATTACCAATTTGCCTTTTTTGTTTCGTCCCGAAATGGTTAATTGGATTCATCTAGTACATGCAGCACTCGAATATGGGGCATGTAGGTTATTTTACAACTGATGGGCTTAATTAAAATGTTAATCCTGTGATTATCCATTCCAGCACTGAAAAATCAAAAGGGAAATCAATCAAAGAATCATTAATATTTCTATTATGTTCCAAGGCTCGTTAATTTTGCTATAAACAACCAAGAACTAAACATTTTCACATTTAAACATAATAGAAAATCAAAGTCTTCGCCTCTTGACATGATCAGAAACTGTATGAAGACATGAAGACAAGGATTGAAAGTAGCATGAAGGCAGGCCAAATTTCGGAAGAGATACGCAAACAACACAAGGCGTTTTTGCGAATGGGACTCGGTTTCAAGTAGACATGATCATCAGACTATCCTTCAGGTACTATAGTTCCTATACTTGATTATAATGCACATTCATTTTGCTTCTAAAACACATTCATAAAACGAAAATCTAGTCCCAAGACATTTTCATGGTGTGCTTCTCAATAGATTCTTATTGACGGAAGAGATCCAAAGGCTGTGGACTCCGAAGGACAACCTTTGCCAACTTTGGTATACTTGGCACGTGAAAGAGACCACATTTCCACCACAACTTCAAAGCCGGAGCTATGAATGCACTAGTGATTATCTTACCCATGATTTTAGTCAACTATATTTTACATGTTAATTCTAGAATCCACACAGTTTTACATGTCAATTTGTGATCACCAGAAATATTTTGTTTGTTTTTTTTTTTTTTGAGAAAATAGATAAGGATGTCATCGCGGATAAGCAACAGCCCGATAATTCTGAACGTGGACTGTGACATGTATTTGAACAATTCAGAAGCAGCGAGAGATGCTATGTGCTTCTTTCTGGATGAAGAAAAGGCCACGAGATTGCTTTCGTCCAGTTTCCTCAGGCATTCGAGAATATACCAAGAATGATATTTATGCAAGTTCCTTGCGAGTCATAATGGAGGTTGGCACATTAAATAACTAGTTAAACAGTTTTGAAATACATTACACAGTTATGAATCGTCATGTCAAATCAAAATTATATGGTCAGACTAAAGAAAAAGTACAACAAATAAACGAAACTTGATGGATATCTAATGATTCATAGTTGTGCCGTACTGATACCCTGCAATAAAATTCTCCTACTTTGTAACTTCAACTACTAATTTGTGCTATGGTGGTTTTGATTGTCGTGATCAAGGTTGAGTTTCGAGGAATCGATGCTAATGGGGGGCCTTGCTATATTGGAACTGGGTGCTTCCACAGAAGGGAATCTCTTTTGGGAAAGAAATACAGAGAGGCAACCAAAGTAGACAGGAACAACAATCGACATACAAAGACCGAAAAAAGTAGAGATGTTCTGGAAGAAACCAGCAAACCTCTTGCAAGCTGTGACTATGAAGAAAACACTCAGTGGGGAAAGGAGGTTCCTCTCTCTCTCTCTCTCTTGATAATCATATCATCTTCAATTCCATTAGATTACAGCAAGTTGCTAAATACGGAACCGTACATTATATGGGATAAACTCGCAAAATTAGGACTATTTTATGCCGTGTTGCTGTGAGCGGAAAGTACCATATCACTGGCATTGCTAGCACTACTAGTTTCTTAGCCAACCGAAAAATATAGTGTCAGTGTGAATTCACGAGTAATATTCCGTGACGTTGAACATGTCTTCGTATGTGGATCAACAGATGGGGCTGATATATGGGTGTCCAGTGGAAGACATTTTAACAGGGCTAGTTATACATTGTAGAGGTTGGAGATCCGTCTATATCTCTCCGCAAAGGAAGGGCTTTCTAGCACTGCTCCGACAACACTGCTGCAAACACTTGTACAACACAAGAGATGGGCAGACGGAGATCTTCAAATCTTTCTTTCAAGATATTGTCCGTTGTTGCTCGGCTACAAAAAAATTCCCTTGCGACATCAACTCTCATACTTAATTTACTTGTTATGGGCTGCAAACTGCTTGCCTTTGCTCTACTACGCTATCGCACCTTCACTTTGCTTGCTTCGAGGAATCTCTTTGTTCCCGCAGGTAACGCTCAAAAACTTCAAAGATTCTCTCAAATTCGTTAGTTCTATACATTGTAGGTCCTGCATGTTTCTTCATGTGCATTAGTTGCCGAAATTCCATTGTTGCTAAGCAAAATGCCACAAGTTGATCATGGTCATCTTGTTCCAACAGATGTCCAGCCTATGGGCGGTCCCATTTATCTACGTCTTCGTGGGCAACCGTGTGTACAGCCTTGCAGAGCTCTTGAGCTGGGGAGGGACATTCCAGGAATGGTTGAACGACCAAAGAATGTGGGTGTTCAAGAGAGCAACTTCCTACTTCTTTGCCTTCTTTGATAACATTCTAAAGCTTTTGGGATTCACCAAGTCAGCCTTCGCCCTAACCGCGAAAGTGGTTGACGACGATGTGTCCAAAAGATACGAGCAAGAGCTAATAGAGTTCGGAACGACTTCACCAATGTTTACCATTTTGACAACCCTCGCAGTTCTCAATGCCATTGGTTTCTGTTGGGGTCTAAAGATGTTGATTTTGGGTGAGCCAAGTTTGGTCCTGAACCCCTTTGCTCTGCAAGCTATTCTCTGCGGTCTTTTGGTATTCATCAACCTGCCAATTTACCAAGCAATCTTTTTAAGGACGGACAAGGGCAAAATGCCCGCCTCGGTGACTTGTCAATCGATTATGTTCGCTCTAGTGGCATGTTCAATCGCTCTGTATTAAAATCTTTTACCAGGAACAAACACATTGCTTTTTCCCTGTCCTATATAATCAGTCAAGGGGCTTGAAGAACCGTACTGTTGGTTATTACTCTTCCTGTATGAAATGTATAGCCCGGATGATACTGTTATTTGTATTGAAAGTTTATATATATATATATAATATAATATAATATATAATATGTGTGTGTGTGTGCGCGCGCGTGTATGTATTTAATCAAAGTCTTCCATGGCAAATGCCACGTTGTAAACGGAGGCAAAAATTGAACTTTGAAGAAAATTATACGCTAAATAGACAACACAGTTTTTCATTTAATAGATATCTGTTATAATATTCTCTCTCACATTGCCTTCTATTTTCTTTTTCCTGTAATTAAATTTGAACAGTATAAGGAGGCAAAGTTGCCACGGGAAATCGATGTGCCCGTTTGTTTTGTATGTCCATTTCATATGTATTCATTTCCAGATTTGAAAACGCGTTTGGCTGCACATGTTACTTATATCCCAAATCCATCATAAGGATGAAAGTCCCACCTTTGTAACTGATGACCTGCATGATGAATTTATCGGCTACAGCTTTTGCTTCTGTTTTTTTATTAACGAGAAATAAAAACAAATGCTCTTTCAAACGATTATATATATTTATGATTTGTTTATCTATGATTTAACATAAATTCGATCATATTCTTTGAAAAAAAAAAAACATTTAAATTCGGACATGTATCTTCTGTCCCTTTCTCTATCTTCTTCTCTGTCCCCCAATTGCATTAGACACGTCATTTAAAATGACAAGTCATCTGTCTATTACCAATTTACTCCTCCATCTTCCGTTTTTAATGGTTTTTCTCTCACCACACCTACTCGTTTTCTTTTATTTTTATTTCGTTCCCCCTTTGACAGTTCTTTTCCTGTGGTCTCTTTGTTTTTCCTGGAAAAAGACCAGTCACCACTTGAAGCTAGAGAACAAGCAGGATATAATTGTTACAACAAGTAATTAGTTTGATTTTTTTTTTAGTAAACTCCATACTTACAACTAATGAAATTAAGTTCAATTTTGTGATCTACATGACTTATTCACGTTAAACATTCAATTTTTGTGAAGATCAACTTCAAAAATAGGTTTCTTGGCACTTGCTGAAGAAGATAAATTTTCAGAATCACCATTTATGAATTTTTTGAAAGCAGTTCTTTTTGGAGTTTTTTTTTTTCCAAAAAATGTTGAGGAACTTTTTTTTTTTGTTCAGAAAAGAGCAATATCAGATTTTATTTATTTATTTGAGATATCTATATCAAATAATTATTTTCTTTTTAGTTTTTTCTGAATAATCAGAATCAATTTTTTTTTCCTCACAAAATAATCAGAAACATGTTGATGATTCTAATTTGATGAGAAAGGTGAAACAACAAATAATTCACCTGAAAAAGAATAGTAAATTATCTATATAATAAATAAAAATTAAAAACTAAAAAGAGACGAGAAAACATAGACAACAAAAAAGAAATAGAATAGCATTAAACAATAAAAAGAGAACAGCGATAGGAGGAAGAACATCAGTACTAAAAAAAAAAAAAGCGTCTAAATCGAGGGGGAAAAAAAGAACCGAGAGAAACAGAAAGAAAATGGAATAGCAGTACAAACGAAAAGAGAACAAACCTTAAAAAAAAAAAAGAGTGAATAATAACAGTAGTGGAGTAATGGGAACAGCATCAGTATTAAAAATTCTACAACATAAAAACATTAGTACAAAAATTATTAGCAAAAAAATCCGAAACGGAAAAAAAAAAAAACAAAGTAGCAAAAAGAAGGAATATATAGTGTGAAAAGTTGGGGAAGGAAACGAAAATAAATAAAAAGAGTAAGTGTGGGTCCCATTTAAGAAAAAGGTTGTAACTAGTAAGAGAAATTTGGTTGTGGCTCCGGTAAATAAATGTCCATGAGAGAGAAACCATCGTAAACGGAAGACTGAGGAGTAAAAAACTATTATAGATGAGTTGTCACTTAAATGAAGTGTCCAAATGTAATTGGAGGACGGAGAAGGGGATAGAGAAAGGCGACAGAGAATGTGGTCCCACTTAAATTTGCTCATATATATAGTTACAAATATAGTCGATCAATGAAAGAGAGGGAGAAAAATTAAGTGAGATGGCCTTTAATTAAAAACCTAGTTGATTTTTTTAAATAATTGTTGGTGATTATTAAAATGATTGATGGTTGATTGATCGTTAATTAATGATTAATCTTTTAAATATTGATTATCATTAATTATGCATAAATTGACCATTTTGGAAAAAAAAAATCTTAAAAAAGGATATTTTTTAAAGGAAAAATCGGAGTTTATTCATTATTATTAATATCAGAGACACAACAATCTCAGTGTAAGAGGAATAACTCTATACAAAATAAATTAGCATAATTAGTAAAAACAAAACTTGTTAAGAGGTGGGCTACACCTTTCTCTTGTCGGGAGGTATAACAAACAGATCCACGTCTAACATCGGTCATAATATCCTTTACATCAACTATCACATTGGACTATGAAGACCGAAGGGCCATTGAATAGCCCTCACAATATTCAAAGCATCTAACTCCAAAATCCAACTATCCAATCCACGCCCAGTAATTCAGCAACAAGTGGAGAGAAAAAACCCGTAATCTTCTTGCTAAGGGCTGCAATTGCCATACCATCAACATCTCTGATAATCACCCCAATACCAATGAAACCATGCATGTCATCAGTATTAATTTTGTAGACCCCGTGACGAGGTGGAGACCATGGTTGCTTGTGTAGTCTCTCTTGTTGGGATCCAACACCATTTACTGGACCATAATTTTGATGGTCCCCCAGAACTCTTCCCTCACTCCCAAGCTTCTCTTGTTGAAGACAAAGTCATTTCTATCCGTCCAAAAACTCCAGACCAACATCACCCAAGGACCGTTTTTGTAATTTTAACAAAACTTGAAAGATATATTAAAAATAGTACTTTAAAAAGGTCATTTTCCCCATGTATCCCTTAAACAATCTTAAATTCGGATGACAAACTAAGAAAATTCAAATCTTAATTTGTATATTCATATTCCACAATGATGCTATTTATTCATATTCCACAATGATGTTATTATTTCGTTTACATATGAAAACAATGATTTTTATAATTTTAGTCTATCAGTGTAGGACCAATCGTAAATTCCAAGGGAGTAGGTTAAAAGAGACCAATTCTCCTTTTTTCGGTATGTTTTAAACATAAATTCTAATAGAGAGAATTAATTAGTTCTAATACAAAATTTGATAGACAAAACGAGAGTTTTTAAAATTTAAGAAGTTATATAGAATGATTATAAAATTAAAACGAAACCGGTGAGATCGATCCATTTTTCAGCTACACTTTGTTTTATAAGCTCTTTGGGCTTCACTAATCACTAGTCCTCTCAGCGTAGCTACTTCTATGCTTGGCTCTTTCAGACATAGTATCAATCATCAATTAGTGATCATCGATCGATATTATCATCAACATTATTTAATCAACTAATATACTACCTTTGCAACTTAAAAAATTTATTCCCGAGGGACCTTACATAATATATAAAAATACTATTTCAGTACAAAACTTTTTCTCGTCTCGGTAATCTTATCCATTTCACTATATATATATATATATATATATATAAGCATGTAAAAGTGTTAGAACATCTACTAGTGCTAGTCTATAGTAATTTATTTGTACAGCACGCAGTACATATTTGTTTTCTTATGTTATTGTTCTTACTCTGCTTTTGCTAGTTTGTAGTGTAATTAGGCTATAAGATATTGCCACGTGTATAGACAGATGGGATCACTTATTGTATATAGACTCTGATTCAACAAAGCAATTCAATGAATTGAGTATTTCCATATTCTTCTTTTCTCAAATTCTCTCTAACCTAATTACAGGAACCAAGAGAAACTAACCAAATATTAAGCCATCAAAAAACATGACAAAAAATGACTATCTTCCTCTTTTTGAAACAAAGTTGGCCAAGGGGCGTATCCCTTTCTTATTGTTCGCCACAACAATCTTCTCCGGCATCTGCTTGATCACTGTCTACAGAACAAGCTTTTTACCACCCAGAGAAGAAACTTCCAGAAGATATGCTTGGATTGGTTTGTTTCTCGCTGAGCTTTGGTTCGGCCTTTACTGGTTCATCACTGCGGTTGTTCGATGGAGTCCCTTCTATCGTTACACTTTCAAAGATAGACTCTCTCTCAGGTCTCGTCACTTGTGTGTGTGTGTATATATATATATATATATATTCATATATTTTGTATTTAAACATTCTTTTTTGAAAATCTACAAAAAAAAATAACTGTGTCAACAGGAATTTGTCTTGTAGATTTTTTTTTTTTTTTAGTTTTTTGGTGGTGTGATTAGTTGTCGGATGGAATGATGATCAGATACGAGGAGGTTTTGCCGAGCGTGGACATATTCGTGTGCACAGCGGACCCAACGGCAGAGCCACCGAGTATGGTGGTTAGCACGGTGTTGTCACTCATGGCTTTAGACTATCCTCTAGAGAAGCTGAACGTTTACCTATCTGACGACGGCTGTTCGGACTTGACATTCTATGCCATGTTAGAGGCCTCGCGGTTCGCCAAGCAATGGCTTCCTTTTTGCAGGAAATTTCGAGTCGAGCCAAGATCGCCCGACGCTTATTTCAGAACAACTTCTCAGCCACTCCGTGCTCATTCTACCATGGCTAACGAGTGGACCTCCGTCAAGGTATGCATGAGTCCATCAACTTGGTATTTTCATCGTTTTTATCCTTTAATAACGCATATCAATATGTGATTATTGCAACAAAATATCAATAATTACTAATCTATATTTGCGGTGTATATATGGTTTCAGTGACCGAGTCCTGATTTTTTTTTAAAATATATACATGTTTATATAATGGAGTTTCTACTGCAGTTACTGCCCCTTTTTAAGTTTAAGTCCGAATTACATTTTTAACTATTTGATTAGCTTTTCGATATTTAATTTATAAGTGTCCACAATACAAATTTATACAAATTTATAGAATACGATCATTATTTTAAAGTTATATACTTCTTATATCTTGATATATGTTAGACCGTACACAATATTCATTGTGCGTGTGCGTGTGTTTTTGGTTTGTTTTGTTTTGTTTTTTGTTTTTTATTTTTTTTTCGGTGGTGTAGCAAATAAAATTTTGTTAAAAATTCACAGAACACGGTTTTAAGTATTTCACTTTTGAGTGGTTTTAACTCTTGCCGTAACAAGTACAGCTTCTCCGACAAGGGTGGAACGAATTGATGGCTTTGTCCTGTTATTATAGTGGGGAATCTTAAAGATGTTTCACGTCACTTTCTAATAAATAGTAGATCTCATAATATGGATCCATCAGTGAGACATATTTTTTATTAGTGTAGTGTTGAATATCGATATTCCTTAATATTTATCATTATTATAAGAGTCTCAAAAGTAGTCGAGTCTAAAACTTTGAATTCGATACTTTATTCATAATTTACAGAGTTTTCTTTAATTCAAAAGATATTTCAGTACATTAAAAATTTGAGAATTTTAGAAATATTGAAATAATTCGGGTCTATGATATTGAAGTAGCTTTCTAGAAACAACTTGCAATAATAACCGTCGTCTTATTCACTCCGATCACTATCCATATTAGCTACATGACATGATGAGAATATGTCTATTTCCCTGGTCCAAGAATATTATACTAGGCTAAGCTGCATTTTAATTGCGTTAGAAACAAATCTACTTCGACTTTCGTCAGCTATAACAAACCAATTTGCGTTTTTTGTTTCGTCCGAAATGGTTAATTGGATTCATTCTAGTACATGCAGTACTAGAATATGGGGTATGTAGGTTATTTTACAACTGATGGGCTTAATTAAAATGTTAATCCTGTGATTATCCATTCCAGCACTGAAAAATCAAAAGGGAAAATCAATCAAAGAATCATTAATATTTCTATTATGTTCCAAGGCTTGTTAATTTGCTTAATCAACCAAGAACTAAACAATTTTCTTATGAATGAGCGTTTTAAAATGAAATCAAATGGCGATTAGAAGCGGAATATTAGCAGGCATTTATATATTGCAGCTAATGAAGAACAATATAATCCGCTCTGCAATCCCACTAGGACTAACTCAGTGGGTTTGAAGGGCCGAAGGTAGTGACAGAGTCGGTAATTTTTTCCAGTGAAGCCTGTAGTAGTTGAAACAAAGATTTAGTAAGATTATAAGATCTGCTTTTTCATGTTTAGTGGGGATTATGTGTATACTCATTTGCTAAAATACACACATATTTATGTATATGTAGGTTTTTGTTTAAAAAAAAAAAAAAAAAAAAAAAAAAAACATTAGTTGAGTTACCCTCCACTAGGCTTTCTATGGCTACGGAGCTCGCCGAAGGAGGTTCAGGGTTTTAGGTCCCAAGTATAAAACATGAGATTATTCTTTCAAATAAACAAAGTGACAATATTTTTTAGTTGTCTTCACATTTAAACATAATAGAAAATCAAATTCTTCGCATCATGACATGATCAGAAACTGTATGAAGACATGAAGTCAAGGATTGAAAGTAGCATGAAGGCAGGCCAAATTTCGGAAGAGATACGCAAACAACACAAGGCGTTTTGCGAATGGGACTCGGTTTCAAGCAGACATGATCATCAGACTATCCTTCAAGTACTATAGTTTCTTTACTTGATTATAATGCACATTTATTTTGCTTCTAAAACATAATCATAAAACGAAAATCTAGTCCTAAGACATTTTTCATGGGGTGCTTCTCAATAGATTCTTATTGACGGAAGAGATCCAAAGGCTGTGGACTCCGAAGGACAACCTTTGCCAACTTTGGTATACTTGGCACGTGAAAAGAGACCACATTTCCACCACAACTTCAAAGCCGGAGCTATGAATGCACTAGTGATTATCTTACCCATGATTTTTAGTCAACTATATTTTACATGTTAATTCTAGAATCCACACAGTTTTACATGTCAATTTGTGATCACTAGAAATATTTTGTTTCGTTTTTTGAGAAAATAGATAAGGGTGTCGTCGCGGATAAGCAGCAGCCCGATAATTCTGAACGTGGACTGCGATATGTATTCGAACAATTCAGAAGCAGCGAGAGATGCTATGTGCTTCTTTCTGGATGAAGAAAAAGGCCACGAGATTGCTTTCGTCCAGTTTCCTCAGGCATTCGAGAATCTCACCAAGAACGACATTTGTGCAAGTTCCTTACGAGTCATAATGGAGGTTGGCACATTAAATAACTAGTTAACATTTTTGAAATACGTTACATAATTATGAATCGTCATGTCAAATCAAAATTATATGATCAGACTAAAGAAAAAGTACAACAAATAAACGAAACTTGATGGATATATAATGATTTATAGTTGTGCCGTACTGATACCCTGCAATAAAATTCTCCTACTTTGTAACTTCAACTACTAATTTGTGCTATGGTGGTTTTGATTGTCGTGATCAAGGTTGAGCATCGAGGAATCGATGCTAATGGAGGGGCTTGCTATATTGGAACTGGGTGCTTCCACAGAAGGGAATCTCTTTTGGGAAAGAAATACAGAGAGGCAACCAAAGTAAACTGGAGCAACAATCGACATACAAAGACCGAAGAAAGTAGAGATGTTCTGGAAGAAACCAGCAAACGTCTTGCAAGCTGTGACTATGAAGAAAACACTCAGTGGGGAATGGAGGTTCCTCTCTCTCTCTCTCTCTCTCGATAATCATATCATCTTCTATTACATTAGATTACAGAAGTTGCTAAATACGGAACCGTACATTATATGGGATAAACTCGCAAAGTAAGGACTATTTTATGCCGTGCTGCTGTGAGTGGAAAATACTATATCACTGGCATTGCTATCACTACTAGTTTCTAAGCCAACCGAAAAATATAGTGTCAAAGTACGTGAATTCACGTGTAATATTCCGGTGACGTTGAACATATCTCTTCGTATGTGGATCAACAGATGGGGCTGATGTATGGGTGTCCAGTGGAAGACATTTTAACAGGGCTAGTTATACATTGTAGAGGTTGGAGATCCGTCTATTTCTCTCCGCAAAGGAAGGGCTTTCTAGGCACTGCTCCGACAACACTGCTGCAAACACTTGTACAACACAAGAGATGGGCAGACGGAGATCTTCAAATCTTTCTTTCAAGACATTGTCCGTTGTTGCTCGGCTACAAAAAAATTCCCTTGCGACATCAACTCTCATACTTAATTTACTTGTTATGGGCTGCAAACTGCTTGCCTATGCTCTACTACGCTATCGCACCTTCACTTTGCTTGCTTCGAGGAATCTCTTTGTTCCCGCAGGTAACGCTCAAAAACTTCAAAGATTCTCTCAAATTCGTTAGTTCTATACATTGTAGGTCCTGCATGTTTCTACATGTGCATTAGTTGCCGAAATTCCATTGTTGCTAAGCAAAATGCCACAAGTTGATCATGGTCATCTTGTTCCAACAGATGTCCAGCCTATGGGCGGTCCCATTTATCTACGTCTTCGTGGGCAACCGTGCGTACAGCCTTGCAGAGCTCTTGAGCTGGGGAGGGACATTCCAGGAATGGTTGAACGACCAAAGAATGTGGGTGTTCAAGAGAGCAACTTCCTACTTCTTTGCCTTCTTTGATAACATTCTAAAGCTTTTGGGATTCACCAAGTCAGCCTTCGCCCTAACCGCGAAAGTGGTTGACGACGATGTGTCCAAAAGATACGAGCAAGAGCTAATAGAGTTCGGAACGACTTCACCAATGTTTACCATTTTGACAACCCTCGCAGTTCTCAATGCCATTGGTTTCTGTTGGGGTTAAAGATGTTGATTTTGGGTGAGCCAAGTTTGGTCCTGAACCCCTTTGCTCTGCAAGCTATTCTCTGCGGTCTTTTGGTATTCATCAACCTGCCAATTTACCAAGCAATCTTTTTAAGGACGGACAAGGGCAAAATGCCCGCCTCGGTGACTTGTCAATCGATTATGTTCGCTCTAGTGGCATGTTCAATCGCTCTGTATTAAAATCTTTTACCAGGAACAAACACATTGCTTTTTCCCTGTCCTATATAATCAGTCAAGGGGCTTGAAGAACCGTACTGTTGGTTATTACTCTTCCTGTATGAAATGTATAGCCCGGATGATACTGTTATTTGTATTGAAAGTTTTATATATATATATATAATATATAATATATTTGTGTGTGTGTGTGTGTGCGCGCGTGTATGTATTTAATCAAAGTCTTCCATGGCAAATGCCACGTTGTAAACGGAGGCAAAAATTGAACTTTGAAGAAAATTATACGCTAAATAGACAACACAGTTTTTCATTCTAATAGATATCTGTTATAATATTCTCTCTCACATTGCCTTCTATTTTCTTTTTCCTGTAATTAAATTTGAACAGTATAAGGAGGCAAAGTTGCCACGGGAAATCGGTGTGCCCGTTTGTTTTGTATGTCCATTTCATATGTATTCATTTCCAGATTTGAAAACGCGTTTGGCTGCACATGTTACTTATATCCCAAATCCATCATAAGGATGAAAGTCCCACCTTTGTAACTGATGACCTGCATGATGAATTTATCGGCTACAGCTTTTGCTTCTGTTTTTTTATTAACTAGAAATAAAAACAAAAGCTCTTTCAAACAGATTATATATATTTATGATTTGTTTATCTATGATTTAATATAAATTCGATCATATTCTTTGAAAAAAAAACATTTAAATTCGGACATGTATCTTCTGTCCCTTTTCTATCTTCTTCTCTGTCCCCCAATTGCAATTAGACACGTCATTTAAAATGACAAGTCATCTGTCTATTACCAATTTACTCCTCCATCTTCCGTTTTTAATGGTTTTTCTCTCACCACACCTACTCGTTTTCTTTTATTTTTATTTCGTTCCCCCTTTGACAGTTCTTTTCCTGTGGTCTCTTTGTTTTTCCTGGAAAAAGACCAGTCACCACTTGAAGCTAGAGAACAAGCAGGATATAATTGTTACAACAAGTAATTAGTTTGATTTTTTTTTTAGTAAACTCCATACTTACAACTAATGAAATTAAGTTCAATTTTGTGATCTACATGACTTATTCACGTTAAACATTCAATTTTTGTGAAGATCAACTTCAAAAATAGGTTTCTTGGCACTTGCTGAAGAAGATAAATTTTCAGAATCACCATTTATGAATTTTTTGAAAGCAGTTCTTTTTGGAGTTTTTTTTTTTTTTCCAAAAAATGTTGAGGAACTTTTTTTTTTTTTTTTTGGTTCAGAAAAGAGCAATATCACATTTTATTTATTTATTTGAGATATCTATATCAAATAATTATTTTCTTTTTAGTTTTTTCTGAATAATCAGAATCATTTTTTTTCCTCAGAAAATAATCAGAAACATGTTGATGATTCTAATTTGATGAGAAAGGTGAAACAACAAATAATTCACCTGAAAAAGAATAGTAAATTATCTATTTAATAAATAAAAAATTAAAAACTCAAAAGAGACGAGAAAACATAAACAACAAAAAGGAAAATAAATAGCATTACAACAATAAAAATAGAACAGCGATAGGAGGAAGAACATCAGTACTAAAAAAAAAAAAAAAAAGCCGTCTAAATCGAGGGGGGGAAAAAAAGAACTGAGACAAACAGAAAGAAAATGGAATAGCAGTACAAACGAAAAGAGAACAAACCTTAAAAAAAACAAAAAAAAGAAGTGAATAATAATAGTAGTGGAGTAATGGGAACAGCATCAGTAGTAAAAATTCAACAACATAAAAAACATTATTAGTACAAAAAATGATTAGCAAAAAAAATCCGAAACGGAAAAAAATAACAAAGTAGCAAAAACGAAGGAATATATATCCATTTAACTAGGAGAAAGAAACGAAAATAAAATAAACCATGAGAAAAAGGCGGTAAGTTGTAATTAAGAGAGAGAATTTGGTTGTGGCTCTGTGTAAATTAATGTCCATGAGAGAGAAATCTTCGTAAACGGAAGACGGAGGAGTTAAAAAACTATTATAGATTAGTTGTCATTTAAATGAAGTGTCGAAATATAATTGGAGGACGGAGAAGGGGATAGAGAAAGGGAACAGAGAATGTGTCCCCTACAAATATAATCGCTCAATGAAAGAGAGAGAGAAAAATTAAGTGAGATGGCCTTAATTAAAATCCTAGTTGATTTTTTAAAAAATTATTGGTGATTATTAAAATGGTTGATGTGTTGATTGATTTTAATTAATGGTTAATCTTTTAAATATTAATTACCATTAATTATAACAAATTGTCCATTTTGGAAAAACAAAAATCTTAAAAAAGGACTATTTTTTAAAGGAAAAATCGGAGTTTATTCAATATTATTAATATCAGAGAACACAAACAATCTCAGTATAAGAAGAATAAACTCTGTACAAAATAAATTAGCAGAATTAATAAAAACAAAACTTGTTTAGAGGTGGACTATACCGTTCCCTTATCGGGAGGTATAAAGACCCCTTCTCTAGCAGCCAGAGATTCAGCAACAAGTGGAGAGAAAAAACCCGTAATTTTCTTGCTAAGGGCTGCAATTACCATACCATCAACATGTCTGATAATCACCCCAATACCAATGAAACCATGCATGTCATCAGTATTAATTTTATAGACCCCGTGAGGAGGTGGAGACCATAGTTGCTTGTGTAGTCTCTCTTGTTGGGATCCAACACCATTTACTGGGCCATAATTTTGATAGTTCCCCAGAACTCTTCCCTCACTCCCAAGCTTCTCTTGTTGAAAACAAAGTCATTTCTATCCGTCCAAAAACTCCAAACCAACATTACTCCAAGGACCGTTTTTCTAATTTTAACAAAACTTGAAAGATGTATTAAAAATAGTACTTTAACAAGGTCATTTTCCCATGTATCCCTTAAACAATCTTAAATTCGGATGACAAACTAAGAAAATTCAAAACTTTATTTGTATATTCATATTCCACAGTATGTTATTTCGTTTACGTGTGAAAACAATGATTTTTATAATTTTAGTCTGTCAGTGTAGGACCAAGTCCTTAAGCGCTGATGATCGCTCCATTTCCGCTTGGCCACTTTCAGACAGCCATATGCTATTCCACTAGGAGAATACCTATGTCCTCAAATGTAAATTCCAAGGGAGTAAGTTAAAAGAGACCGATTCTCCTTTTTTCCGTATATTTTAAACATAAATTCTAACAAAGAGAGAGTTAATTAGTTCTAATACAAAATTTGATAGACAAAGCAAGAGTTTTTAAAATTTAAGAAGTTACGTAGAAATGATTATAAAGTTAAAACAAAACAGGTAAGATCGATCCATTTTTCAGCTAAACTTTATTGTTAAGTTCTTTGGGCTTCACCAATCTCTAGTCCTCTTAGCGTAGCTACTTCTACGCTCGGCTCTTTCAGACATAGTATCCATCATCAATTAGTGATCATCCATCGATATTATCATCAACATTATTTAATCAACTAATTTACTAACTTTGCAACTTAAAAAATTTATTCCCGACGGACCTTACATAATATATAAAAATATTATTGCAGTCCAAAGCTTTTTCTCTTTAGATCTACGTCTCTGTAATCTTATCCATTTCACTATAGATATATATATATATATATATGCATGTATAAGTGTTAGAACATCTACTAGTGCTAGTCCACAGTAATTTATTTGTACAGCACCGCAGTATATATTTGTTTCCTTATGTTATTGTTCTTACTTTCCTTTTGCTATTTTGTAGTGTAATTCTTTGTGTACAGTAAGGCTCCAAGATATTGCCACGTGTATAGATAGATGGGATCACTCATTATATATAGACTCTTTGATTTAACAAAGCAATTCAATGAATTGAGTATTCTCATATTTTTCTTTTCTCAAATTCTCTGAACATAATTAAAGGAACCCAGAGAAACCAAATATTAAGCCATCAGAAAACATGACAAAAAATGACTGTCTTCCTCTTTTTGAAACAAAGTTGGCCAAGGGGCGTATCCCTTTCTTATTGTTCGCCACAACAATCTTCTCCGGCATATGCTTGATCACTGTCTACAGAACAAGCTTTTTACCACCCAGAGAAGAAGCTTCCAGACGATATGCTTGGATTGGTTTGTTTCTCGCTGAGCTTTGGTTCGGCCTTTACTGGTTCCTCACTGCGGTTGTTCGATGGAGTCCCTTCTATCGTTACACTTTCAAAGATAGACTCTCTCTCAGGTCTCGTCACTTGTGTGTGTGTGTGTATATATATATTCATATATTTTGTATTTAAACATTCTTTTTTGAAAATGTACAAAAAATTAACTGTGTCAATAGGACTTTTGCCTTGTAGATTTTTTTTTAAGTTTTTTGGTGTGTGTGATTAGCTGTCGGATGGAATGATGATCAGATACGAGGAGGTTTTGCCGAGCGTGGACATACTCGTGTGCACGGCGGACCCAACGGCAGAGCCACCGAGTATGGTGGTTAGCACGGTGTTGTCACTCATGGCTTTAGACTATCCTCTAGAGAAGCTGAACGTTTACCTATCTGACGACGGCTGTTCGGACTTGACATTCTATGCCATGTTAGAGGCCTCGCGGTTCGCCAAGCAATGGCTTCCTTTTTGCAGGAAATTTCGAGTCGAGCCAAGATCGCCCGACGCTTATTTCAAAACAACTTCTCAGCCACTCCGTGCTGATTTCACCATGGCTAACGAGTGGACCTCCGTCAAGGTATGCATGAGTCCATCAACTTCATATTTTCATCGTTTTTGTCCTTTAATAACGCATATCAATATGTGATTGTTTCAACAAAATATCAATAATTACTATATATGCGGTATTTATATGGTTAGTCATGATTTCTTTTTTTGTTTTAAAATATATATATAATAGAGTTTCTACTGCACTTCTTGCCCCCTTTTTTTAGTATAAATCGGAATTATATTTTTAACTGTTAGATTAGCCTTTCAATCATTTAGTTTACAAGTGTTTACAATACAAATTTACAGAATACGATCATTATTGTAAAGTTAATCTAACAATTAAAATTATTGTTTTTACCAATACTGAAAAAAAATATTTCCCTCCATTTATGTACTTATATCTTGATATATGAAAGACCGCACACAATATTCTCTGTGTATATTTTTTTTTCCGGTGCTGTAGTAAATATAATTTTGTAAAAAAGTCACAGAACTCGGTTTTAAATATTTCACTTTTGAGTGGTTTAAACTCTTGCCGTAACAAGTAGAACTTCTCCGATAAGGATGGAACGAATTGATGGCTATGTCCTATAATAATAGAGGGGAATATAAGTGATATGTAACATCACTAATCACTAATAAATTATGTCCTATAATAATAGAGGGGAATATAAGTGATATGTAACATCACTAATCACTAATAAATTGTGGATTCCATAATATGAACCCACCAGTAATATTTACTTTTTTATCAGTGTGACGTTAAATATCGATGTTTCCTAACTTTTTTCATTATTATAAGAGTCTGAAAAATAGTAGGGTCTAAAACTTTAAATTCGATACTTTTATCGCTAATTTACGGAATTTTCTTTAAATTCAAAAGATATTTCGGTATATAAAAAAATTTGGGAATTTTAGAAATATTGAGAAATTCGGGTCTATGATATTGGAGTAGCTATCTAGCTTAAAAAACAGGAAACAACTTATAATAAAAACAGTCGTCTTGTTCTCTCCGATCACCATCTTAGTGCATATCCACATGACATGATGAGAATATGTCTATTTCCCTGGTCCAAGAATATTATACTAGGCTAAGCTGCATTTTTGCTTGGACGAAGTAGAGCTAATTTAATTGCGCGAGAAATAAATCTACTTCGACATTTCAGTCAGCTATAACAATCCAATTTGCCTTCTTTGTTTTGTCCGAAATGGTTAATTGGATTCGATCTAGTACATGCAGTACTAGAATATAGGGCATGTAGGTTATTTTACAACTTATGGGCTTAATTAAAATGTTAATCCTGTGATTATCCATTCCAGCACTGAAAAACAGAAGGGAAAATCAATCAAAGAATCGTTAATATTTCTATTATGTTCCAAGGCTCGTTAATTTGCTATAATCAACGAAGAACTAAACAATTTTCTTAATGAACGTTTTAAAATGAAATCAAACCGCGATTAGAAGCGGAATATTAGCAAGCATATATATATTGCAGCTAATGAAGAACAATATAATCTGCTCTGCAACCCCACTAGGACTAACTCAGTGGGTTTGAAGGGCTGAAGGCATTGGCAGGGTCAGTAATTTTTACCACTGAAGATTGTAGCAGTTGAAACAAAAATTTAGCAAGATTATAAGATCAACTTTTTTATGTTTAGTGGGGACTGTGTATACTCATTTGCTAAAATACACTATAATATTTATGTATATGTAGGTTTTTGTTAAAAAAAAAAAAAAAAACATTAGTCGAGTTAACCTCCAGTAGGCTTTCTATGGCTACGGAGCTCACTGAAGGGGGTTCAGGGTCTTGGTCCTAAATATGAAACATGAGAGGTTATTCTTTTAAAATTAACAAAGTGACATTATTTTTTAGTTGGTCTTCACATTTAAACATGAAAGAAAATCAAATTTTTCGCATCACGACATGATCAGAAACTGTATGAAGACATGAAGACAAGGATTGAAAGTAGCATGAAGGCAGGCCAAATTTCGGAAGAGATACGCAAACAACACAAGGCGTTTTGCGAATGGGACTCGGTTTCAAGCAGACATGATCATCAGACTATCCTTCAAGTACTATAGTTTCTTTACTTGATTATAATGCACATTCATTTTGCTTCTAAAACATAATCATAAAACGAAAATCTAGTCCTAAGACATTTTTCATGGGGTGCTTCTCAATAGATTCTTATTGACGGAAGAGATCCAAAGGCTGTGGACTCCGAAGGAGAACCTTTGCCAACTTTGGTATACTTGGCACGTGAAAAGAGACCACATTTCCACCACAACTTCAAAGCCGGAGCTATGAATGCACTAGTGATTATCTTACCCATGATTTTTAGCCAACTATATTTTACATGTTAATTCTAGTATCCACACAGTTTTACATGTCAATTTGTGATCACCATAAATATTTTGTTTCGTTTTTTTTTTTTTTTTTTGTTTTTTTTTTGAGAAAATAGATAAGGGTGTCGTCGCGGATAAGCAATAGCCCAATAATTCTGAACGTGGACTGCGACATGTATTCGAACAATTCAGAAGTAGCAAGAGATGCTATGTGCTTCTTTCTGGATGAAGAAAAAGGTCACGAGATTGCTTTCGTCCAGTTTCCTCAGGCATTCGAGAATATCACCAAGAATGATATTTATGCAAGTTCCTTACGAGTCATAATGGAGGTTGGCACATTAAATAACTAGTTAAACAGTTTTGAAATACGTTATACAGTTATGAATCGTCATGTCAAATCAAAATTATATGATCGGACTAAAGAAAAAGTACAACAAATAAACGAAACTTGATGGATATCTAATGATTCATAGTTGTGCCATACCGATACCCTGCAATAAAATTCTCCTACTTTGTCACTTCAACTACTAATTTGTGCTATGGTGGTTTGATGGTCGTGATCAAGGTTGAGCTTCGAGGAATCGACGCTAACGGGGGGGCTTGCTACATTGGAACTGGATGCTTCCACAGAAGGGAATCTCTTGTGGGAAAGAAATACAGAGAGGCAACCAATATAGACTGGAGCAACAATCAACATACAAAGACCGAAGAAAGTAAAGATGTTCTAGAACAAACCAGCAAACCTCTTGCAAGCTACGACTATGAAGAAAACACTCAGTGGGGAAAGGAGGTTCCTCTCTCTCTCTCTCTCTCTTGATATCCATATCATCTTCTATTTCCATTAGATTACAGCAAGTTGCTAAATACGGAACCGTACATTATATGGGATAAACTCGCAAAATTAGGACTATTTTATGCCGTGTTGCTGTGAGTGGAAAATACTATATCACTGGCATTGCTATCACTAGTTTCTTAGCCAACCGCAAAATATAGTGTCAAAGTATGTGAATTCACGGGTAATATACCGGTGACGTTGAACATCTCTTCGTATGTGGATCAACAGATGGGGCTGATGTATGGGTGTCCAGTGGAAGACATTTTAACAGGGCTAGTTATACATTGTAGAGGTTGGAGATCCGTCTGTTTCTCTCCGCAAAGGAAGGGCTTTCTAGGCACTGCTCCGACAACACTGCTGCAAACACTTGTACAACACAAGAGATGGACAGACGGAGATCTTCAAATCTTTCTTTCAAGATATTGTCCGTTGTTGCTCGGCTACAAAAAAATTCCCTTACGACATCAATTGTCATACTTACCTTACTTGTTATGGGCTGCAAACTGCTTGCCTTTGCTCTACTACGCTATCGCGCCTTCACTTTGCTTGCTTCAAGGAATCTCTTTGTTCCCACAGGTAACGCTCAAGAATTCTGAAGATTCTCTCAAATTCGTTAGTTCTATACATTGTAGGTTCTGTATGTTTCTACATGTGCATTAGTTGCCGAAATTCCATTGTTGCTAAGCAAAATGCCACAAGTTGATCATGGTCATCTTGTTCCAACAGATGTCCAGCCTATGGGCGGTCCCATTTATCTATGTCTTTGTGGGCAACCGTGTGTACAGCCTTGTAGAGCTCTTGAGCTGCGGAGGGACATTCCAGGAATGGTTGAACGACCAAAGAATGTGGCTGTTCAAGAGAGCAACTTCCTACTTCTTTGCCTTCTTTGAGAACATTCTAAAGCTGGTGGGATTCACCAAGTCAGCCTTCGCCCTAACCGCGAAAGTGGTTGACGACGATGTGTCCAAAAGATACGAGCAAGAGCTAATAGAGTTCGGAACGACTTCACCGATGTTTACTATTTTGACAAACCTCGCAGTTCTCAATGCCATTGGTTTCTGTTGGGGTTTAAAGATGTTAATTTTGGGCGAGCCGAGTGTGGTCCTGAACCCCTTTGCACTGCAAGCTATTCTCTGCGGTCTTTTGGTATTCGTCAACCTGCCAATTTACCAAGCAATCTTTTTAAGGACCGACAAGGGCAAAATGCCCGCTTCGGTGACTTGTCAATCGATTATGTTCGCTCTAGTGGCATGTTCAATCGCTCTGTATTAAAATCTTTTACCAGGAACAAACACATGTACAGCAGTACTTGCTTTTTCCCTGTCCTATAATCAGTCAAGAGGCATGAAGAAGCGTGCTGTTGGTTATTACTCTTCCTGTATGCAATGTAGAGCCTGGATGATACTGTTATTTGTATTGAAAGTTTATATATATATATATATATATATATAAAATATGTGTGTGTGTGTGTGTGCGTGTGTATGTATTTAATCAAAGTCTTCCATGGCAAATGCCAGGTTGTAAACGGAGGCAAAAATTGAACTTTGAAGAAAATTATAGGCTAAATAGACAACACAGTTTTTCATTCTAATAGAGATCTGTGACCATATTTTCTTTCACATTGCCTTTTATTTTCTTTTTCCAGTAATCAACTGTAAACGGTATAAGGAGGCAAAGTTGCTACGGGAAATCTGTGTGCCCGTTTGTTTTGTATGTCCATTTCATTTCTATTCATTTCCAGATTTGAAAACGCGTTTGGCTGCACATGTTACTTATATCCCAAATTCGTCATAAGGATGAAAGTCCCACCCTTGTAACTGATGACCTGCATGACGAAAAAAGTTTTATGAAGAATTATTAACTCTTGATCATAATCGGGATAAAAAATTATGAAAATTGAATATGGCATCAACACTGCAATATGAAAATACATGAGATTTAAGAAAACATCAAGAGTTTTACACGAGCTCAAGAACAAGTGCAGAAGCTCCCCCTCCCCCGTTGCATATGGCACCAACACCATACTTTCCATTTTTATGTTTTAATATCTGCAACAACGTTGTTTTATTTCAGAAACTCAAAAGAGAAGATAAATATATCGAAACACCAAACTTTCAATTTCTATTCCATTTCCTCGGGAAAAAGCCTCATCTCCCAGGTGGATTTAACTACGGAAGCAAAAACAAGAGGACCATTTCGCGCGTTTATTTGCAGAAGATATGTTGTATAGATAGGAATAAGATTACTCAAACTGATACTAGATTCCTTAAAAAAGTATACTGAGGGAAGGGAACTCAATAACTTACCCCTAACAGTGTAACCAAGATGCGAGCTCCACTGCATCCTAAGGGATGTCCCAATGATACAGCCCCGCCATGTGCGTTGAGTTTCTCCTGCAATATCAGGAAAGGCAAAGAACTGTCCAATCTAAAACTACGAATAAATCAACTGCAAAGAGCTGCAACAACTTATTTTTCACCAATTTTAAACAAGGACATAGTTTTCTTCATAACTCACAGGATCAAGACCAAGCAGCTTCTGATTGGCTAGAGCTACGACCTGGAAAACAAAAGGATTATATAAATGAACGTAAATAAAAAGGCCTACTGAATCACAATAGAGGAATAGATGTTAAAAGCATAAATTCTTACAGAGAAGGCTTCATTTATTTCGTAATAATCGATTTGAGAAACATCCAAACCAGCATTTGAGATAGCTTTTGGTATCGCGAGGGCTGGGGCAGTCGTGAAAAATTCAGGTGCCTGGAGAGACAATCTTCTTTGAGCAATAAAGTTTCAGAAACAGCAAGAGGGAGAGAGGAATTATTAAAGAGTACCTGAGCTGCATCAGCAAAGCCCTTAACCTTAGCAATTACTTGCAACCCAAGTTGAAGTGCTTTCTCCCCGCTCACTAGGACTAATGCAGCTGCACCATCACTATACAAGATAAAAGCACCAAACCATAGTGAGTAACAAGGAATAAATTCGACAATTATGAGAAGAAATCAAATCAGAGTAAAACTGACTTTACAACGGAAGTATGAAGGATATACTTCAAACAAAGAAGTGATGATCATGATCTCATTCAATCAGCAACCCATGTAATACAAAGTTTTCTATTCATAAGTACAATACCACCAAAAACGTGTTAGAGAGAGAGAGAGAAAGAGAGAAACCTTATGATAGAAGCATTGCCAGCGGTGACAGAGCCCCCATTCTTCTTGAAACTTGGTCTGAGCTTTCTTAATTTTGCAGCATCAAACTAGCAAGGTTTATATGAAAAGATTCAAAGGAAAAGAATTTAACAGAGTAATAGGGCACGTATTGAAAACTCTGAATCCTACTTCAGAATTCAAAATATAATTTTTAAAGCAGACGAATTTATTTTACATGAAAAATATTATGACAGATCAAGTTCACTATCATTTTTTTCTATCAAGACGAGAAGCAATCAAGCAAATATATTGCACTGGCACAATATGTTATGTTAATTCTGAAAGAAAAATTTTGGACAAGTCAAATCCCTATGCCATCTGTTGTATATACCTTTGCTAAACTTTCATCTTTGTCAACAACTGTTGATGGCCTCCCTCGTCCTGCTGGAACTTCAACCTACGGGTACAAAGTTGTGAACTTAGAGTTGCAAATTAAAATACAATTATTTTCCAATTGTCGGTAGAACAATAAATCATACTGGAGTGATTTCCCATGCAAAATGACCATTTTTCTGCGCTAAAATTCCTCGCTCAAAGCTCCGAATAGCATAAGAATCCTGCAAGAAAATAATAATAGAAAGAAAATTCCATGTATCCCCAAAGGACTTTTGTAGCTTACAAAGAATAACAATACAAAATATTAAAAATAAAAAAATAGCATGCCAAGTATTTAATCAACAAGGAGAATATAAACAAAGGATATTGAACAGATTTGGAAATTTGGATTTGCCGTCATCGTTTTGCAACTTAAGTTTATCTTCCAGGAGTTTAGGTGCATGGTTTTTGAGACAGATTTTTAAGCTCACTTATGGAGCAAAACGAAAAAGGTATGCTGAGTTACTACTAATCTGTAGATGTCATTTGATTGCTAAACGTCTAGGGAAGGAGACATCATAATATTCTAGACCTGATATATTTACAGAAAACTACCTGCTCTTCCCTTGAGATGGTATATCGATCAGCACAGATCTCAGCACAAACTCCCATTCCAAAGTCATTGTAGACATCCCACAATCCATCTTTCATCATGCCATCGACAATAGTATCATGTCCTAATCGAGACCCTTTCCTGATAGAAATGGGAAGGAGTCAGAATAATTCACACAGATTCTTCCCTCAATATATAACCGTCTGTCATACTAGAGAACATACCCGTGTATAGCAAGTTCATTATTTAACAATTACTACAAGAACATATGCAAGCAAAGAGCGAAATCGCTGACCTCACATCAGGTAGGTACTTCGGCGTATTAGACATACTCTCCATTCCACCGGCCACAACTATATCATTGGCACCAAGCTCAATGCTTTGCGATGCGAGCATTACCGCTGAACAAAGAAAGCATATAAAGATTAAGGCTCATCAACACCCCACCTCACCTACAACTCTTGACACAAAGTGAAAGTCCGGCATTGTAAATAAGTAAAAAGTCACCTTTCATCCCAGATGCACAAACTTTGTTAATAGCAGTGCAGATGACAGAATTTGGTAACCCAGCACCAAGAGCAGCCTGCCTAGCTGGAGCTTGTCCTAAATTTGCGCTGAGGACATTGCCAAAGAACACCTCTTGCACTAGTGATGGCTCCACTTTTGCCCTGCTAAGAGCGGCTGCAGAGCACCCATTCCCATCAATTTTTTGAATGTCAAACTGGGTTTGTTTCTTTAACATAATACATACATACATACATACATATATATATATATATATATATATATTACCTCGAATGGCAACAGAGCCAAGCTGGGTAGCTGAGAGAGATGAGAGGGAGCCGAGAAAGTCACCCAGGGGCGTTCTTGCAACACCCACTATACAAACATCTGTGCCCACATGTTTATAAAAATTAAATTAAATTTATGGAAAAAAAAAAAAAAAAAAAAAAACCAGAGGAGAACTTACAAACTATGATCTTTTGTAAATACCAAAGTTCCAACTACAACTCCAGCGCATACTTTAATCTTAAAATATGAAAGAAAAACCGAATTGGGCCATTTTCAGCTGAAGAAAACGCCTGATTTTTCATGGTTATTAAGAAAGAAAGAAGGAAGCTTTACGTACCTCGAGGCTTAATAGAAGATGAAGAAGGATTTGAGGCTGGTGGAGCCATGGGAGAGTCGGAGAAGGATGCTCCTCAGATTCAGAAACTAACGTTTGTAAAATCGAACACTTTGCCGATCGAAGTTTATTTGCTTGATCTTTTTCCTCTGTATTTCGCTGAGAAGCCAAACCAAATTTGCTTATGTTTCTGATCAAGTATAAGGTTGGAGCTGTTTCTTTGATTAAAACAAAATAAATAGATAATATATTTACTGATAAGAATGATGACGACAGTCTGAATAATTAATCGAACCACCCATCTACTGCATTGGGATGCGAGAATAGCCCGTCCTCCACATGAAAAAAAAATAAAATATATATATATTATAGTAAATAATTGTATTTACGGCAATATTTGTAAGACAATTTTATCCTAAATATATTTTATCAAGTGAATTATTCTTTATAAATAAATTATTTAGTTTTTAATACATATATATATTTTTTGCTCTAATTTCTAAAAGAAAATTGAGTAGTTTATCGTCAAATGAAACTTAAATTAAACACGACATGTCGCTCATGAACAAACAACAGCGGAATAAAATTTTTGTTGTTAACGAATTGGAACAAACTTCCCGAAGAAACGACATTCGAGAAGATTCATATTATTGGTCTGAAGATAACGACAATTTTCTTAATTTGTACGACAATTGAAATGTAAAAAAGGGATATTAAAAATATCAAACAACAACAAAACTTGGAAGTGGCCCTGACAAAAAAGTATGCCAAAATTTCAAACGATTACAAAATTTGGAGAACGCTAGAAAACGACATTGTTGTAAGCGTCGCGTCATTTTTGCTTTGTTCAGAAGAAACGACACGCGAAACATTATATGTCGTTTTTGAAACAAGAGACATGTAGTGCATTTTAATTAAACTACATGGCGTTGGCAACAAAGTTCCCAAGATTGTACTTCTTCTTGTTGTTGTTGTTGTTGTATTATTTTTATTTTTATTTTTTTGGAAATTGGTTCCCAAGACTGCTGTTAATTAAAAGTAAAAGAGCAAAATATTCGCATTTCAATCGATTAGGAAAGCGACAAGATAAAATAGTAAGACAAGTAAGAAATATCAAGCTACGACAACAAAACCTGAAACGGCACATAAAACTTTGGATAAAAGCTTGATGTCGTTTTCATGTTTACTAGAATAAACGACATTCCAGAAATTACTTGTCATTTCTAAACAATAAATAAGACTATTACAAACGAAAAACAAAATATTTAAAACGAAAATGAAACACGGAACCAAAACGGAATACCTTTAATACGATTAAAAAAATAAAACTAAACCAAAAATTCCAAAACGTAATAAAATCTGGAGACTACGACGAAGTGATATAGACTGTAAACCCAAAACGACAACAAATTTGTGAAACGACGATTAAATAAAACTTACGATAACAAAATTCCAAATGCACCACCGATCAAAAATTACAAATGACAACAATTTTTCATAACGGAAACGACAAAAAAAATTTTGAAACGAAGGTGAAATAAAATCGCAAGTAAAAGTTACAAGACGATTGAAAACGACAACAAAGATGTTACGACGATAAATAAAATCGACAATGAGAATGTCAACCAAAAAAAAAATGGAAACGAGGATAAAGTAAAAATGAAAACATAGTCCATATTCAATGTGTAAAACTTTGGATATAATCATGGTTTAAAATTGCGCAATCGAGTATTAAAGCATTTTCTATTTGCGAGTTAAGGCATAAGCCTTAATGTGGTTTGAGATGTAAGACTCAAAATGAAACCATAAAATGAGTAGAAAAAATATGAAAAATCATATAGTAAGTAGAAATCATAACATAACATCATTTTTTTTTTCCTTCAAATGTCTATTTTTCAGCCTCTTGTTGAACATTATGTAAACCAATGTGTTCATCTTTATGGTAGCTAAGTGATTTCTTTGGACCGGAAAAAACTTAAGAAAAATTGAGGCTACAGCCTCAACATTGCGCAATTGCGTGTGTTTATGAGTTTGCCTCAATTCATAGAGGCGTATGCAATTTAAAGGGTGATTGAGGCTTAGGCCTCATTACCATTGTGCGCCTCAAATTGCGCAATATTAAACAACGGATATAATTGTGACCAGGGTTTCAAGTTTTTGCAAAGAAACGAAATGCAAGAAATTACATGCCTTCTATGGGAACAAAGGACATGGAATGTTCTTTTTGTTGTCAGTATTGTTTTTTATACAACACGGGGATCAGACCGCGCCCCACAAATCAAATCAAGTCGCAGCCCGCCCTACACGGATAATTATAGGTACAAAAGACAAAGTATGAGTACCTAGTAGCAGTCATTCTCTAAAGCCAAACCAGCAGGTCGTACACAAAAACAGGAGCAAAACGAACTACCACCATCCCCTGATTCCAATAGCCGTCAGACAATACACCTGAATGTAAGATTGATTCGGGTTGCATCAGCTTTAGCACGCTTAGGCACCGAGTGAAGCCAATCCCTTTGAGTGTAACCTCTCATCACAAAAAGTGATCCGTGCTTGAGCGTGAAGGAGTGCTGACCGGCATGACCACTCCTCTTTAATCGCTTGCTGGCAGGCTCTTCATCGTTTCTTCCCTCTGGAATTCACCATATTTAAAAAAAAAAACAAAACAAAACACTCAAAAGCGGTAAAATTGATGCAAGTGCAGTGGCTATTTGTTATGACAAAAATATTGTGTTTGCATAAAACCGAAAACTAGTGCCACATTGTCTCAGCAAGTATGGTGATAACTAAAAGGAATCATCCAAGATGAACTAGTTCATAACAAAGCTAGTGAATGTTCCTCTATGACATAGTAGATAGAACAAAGAAGCAAAAACATGATTTATCACTATACCTTTGGTATTGGACTTCTTTCCGGGCTTTTTCTTCAAGAAGAAATCACGGTCACATCCAAAAGAGACAGAAGCAATTTCAGGAGCTGACCCGTAAAGCTTCTCATCATCAGAATGCCAACCAACATGGTCATTACCACCTTTATACCTGTTTAGGAGCAAGCTATTGAAACTACTCCCAGGAAGCGCTTTATGAACCTAAATAAGTCACGAAAAACATGTCCCCTGATTAACTCCTTACCAAACATAAAACAAGCAGAAAGGGCGAGAAAAAAATAAACAAAATTAATGTCCTTACGGCCTCTAAAATGTCCTTAAGTGGAGGAAACTCATCCCAACTATGTGCATGTGGCTGATGTCCACTGTACACCAAATCCGGCAATCCTGGACTTGCAACGTAGCATGTATCCCTAGGCTGTACCACACCCAATTACAACTTTACAAGTAAGTAACTAGGATTCGGCTCATATGTCTCCTCATTCCTGTCCGCCATTTCAGCAAAATCCAAGATTCCAAACCAATTGAACAATGAATAACTTGTTCTTATAGAATCTGTTACACGCTTTACTGCTATCAAGCTTACATTTTTTTTTCTTGTAGTCTATTGAACAAGAAATTAAATTTAACAAATTTCAAATCAGCAAAAGACGACGTATTTCGACATTAAGAACTTCAATTCGGCATTTTTATATTCTTACAAGATTTAAGCACATACACACACACACATATATATATAGAGAGAGAGAGAGAGACCTGGACGCAGGCTCGGCCGAAAACACGAAGGGTGGGCCTGGTCCAAGGGATTTGATTGTTGAGGAAATCGAAGAATCTCCAAGAATCTTGGAAGCTCAGGAACCTGGGAATGTAGAGGACTTGGCTTTCGTCATCGAGATCGAGAATCTGCCTCTTCGGGGTCTCGTTAGGGTTTGGGTTCGTGGGTTGACATACCGCCTGGAACTTGGAACTCATGGATCACCTGTTTATTCAACCTTTACTTAGAAACAACAGAGAGAGCGATTACAGAGAAACGTTTCCCCAAAAAAAACAAAAAAACAAAAATGAAAGAGAGCGAGAGAGAGAGATCAGAAATAGAGAGACCGCCAACGGCAAAACTATTTACGCGCCAAGCACTAATGCACTTCATCCATCTCATTAGTCATGGATCGGAGCCCCGTTTCTATTTCGGACTCTCTGTTCAAGAACTTACACTACGTGGTATTTTTTTCACAAATGTTTTAAAATAATTTTAGCAATAGCATAATTACGTAATCATTCTTTGAAATTGGGGTCGAGGAGGATTCGGTTATTACCCAAAAAAATAAAATAAAAAATAAAACACTTTCAGACTCTGAAAATATAAGATCTCTCGTCTGAATCTCTCTTCTACCAACTCGTTGAACTAATCCCAACAGGATATTCGAAATATACATTTTATAGTAAAATGAAATACAAAACCACCAGTAGATTATGCTTGAATTATACAATTTTATAATCATTATTATAATGATTCTCCAAACTGATGAATTCAAGTTTTAATATTATAAAATGCTCCACTTTTTTTTTTTTTTCTCTATATTTCAAAATGACTAGTAAGATTTCACTCTAGCTCGCTTTTGTTTTTTTTTTTCTTTTTTTTCCGCTATCTAAAAGGCTCAAACCAAAATTTGTTTTTACTCGTTAAAATTGGGGTAGCAAAAATCTCTTGTTAAGATTATTTTCACATTCTTCAGGCATGACCTCCACAGTCAATGAGCTTTACAATCTCATAAAACTCTAGTAAAGTGCCAAAATTGAGGCTGAAAAGAGTCAGCACCATGAAATAGTAGATACCACGGATACTTATAATTAAAAAAATAAAATAAAATAACCAATCAAGATAGTGTATAGGCACAGTTCTGACTATCACGACTGACGTTCAACTTCATGTCCATAAAAAGTTCATATTAGCAAATATGTACAAACTACATAAGCACACATCTCATCAACACTCACCACACTCAAAACAATAGAAGTACTCATCCACCACCAAGCAAACTAAGAAACAAACTAAATCAACGCTAAAAACATCAAATGGGGTTTAATTACCCAAGGACGACTACGCTAGAGAGATTCAACTCATTCTCTTAACTTGTTAGAAGTTTAGAACCAGTCCGGCCAGCCTTAGATTTCTCCTCTATTTTGAGGGAGCTAGACCAACTGGGCTTTCAATCAGTTTGATCTTCAATTCTATCTCCCCTGATTCGACATCGCATAGCCTTAACCAAACACTTTGAACCACCTCACCGTTGACGCAAGTGATGGAGCTTTCTCTTACCAGACAGTTATCGGTGTCTGGTACAACCTTCCTCAGTGTTGTCTCGCCAGAAAAATTCTGCAGAATCTGCTTCAATCTAGCTGCAGACACCAGTGGTTGAAGGCTGAGGTGTGCGTGTCCCATCTTGTCATCCGTCTTCAAGAGGTCTTTGTCAAACACTTCCTAAAGGGAAAAATAACAATTTCCGGTTTTAAAAATATTTATCATCTTGAGAGAAGATAACTAGCATTTGAAATTAACTTTCATGCTTCAACTTCAGAGAAAAATATAAAAGTGGCCTTTTCATGCCTGATGCTCTAAACCTAATTAGGTATCAACACTTGAACACTATTCTAAACCTCGGGACAGTAGACTTGTACGAAGTAAATTATGCAGATACATTGAAATGGCTGCAAAAAGGTCCAACCCCACAACTTCAAACACATCTATGAAAGCCAAAACAAATTATATAAAAAAAATTACTCGTGGATTTGGAAAGCTACAATTTCAAAATCTTGGGAACTTACCAAATTTAGAACGCCAATAGGTTCGGCAAGCGAGAAAGTCAGCTCTTCATTCCACACGGGATTTAGGCAACTATTGATAACCTTGGTTTTTGCTGTCTGCAACAGAAGATAGAAATAATTAACTAAAGCACAAACTTTACCATCCCTGGACCATCATATTCAGTTTCATGAAAAATCATCGTCAAGAAGACTGAGACCCTAAATATTTGTTCATCTTCAGCAGAAAACGCAGAGATAGTATGTATTCTAACACTTAACAGACCAACTTTGAACAAAGACACAATTCAATTTTACACAACCTTGTAAGACTGTGTAAGCCACTATTTGCTCAAAGTGCAATGAAACAAGTGCATTTAATGAAGGGCGACAAACAACAAGCATCAAAATCCCAGGACAAGAAAATGTATCCATAATGGAAACGAGGGGAAAAAAATGAAAAAAAAAAACAAATTGATGAAGATTGAAGTCACCTGATTGCCCAACTTAACTACTACGTAAGGATCACTGCTCTTGAAATCTCGGATCACAAGTCTTTTCCCTTGCACAACTACAACTTTTAGCAGCCCCAATTGTTCACCCATGATCCGCTTCAAAAATATGCCTTTACTTCAACTAATTACAATTGAAACATAATGTCAGGAAAACCCAAATATACGCCAAGACAATTTGCAGAAAAATGAAATCTTTATGCTTATGAAAGAACAACTAAAATGGCGATATGGCACTGAAATGTTTGTAGGTACACAAAAATAAGTTAAAAATGGTGTCCTAAAAATGATGCTCAAAAATACCATTCTAATGCACCAAAAACAAACCTAGATATATCTATATCCCTATGTATCTCTATACATATATAATTATACATGAATGTACAAATAAAAATTAAAGAAAGAGAGAAAGAACCTTAATAAGTGCAACGTAGAGCGCAAGAAGAATTTAAAAATGACAAAAGCAGTTATTTGATTATGGAGGAACAGCTTAACTGCAGAAAAAGCTTTATGATTTCTGGGGAAAAAAAAAAAACAGAGAAGCGGCTTTTAGCAACTTTAAAAGCTCCACCGTTTCCGATTTCGACTCCAAACAAGATCTAAGTCTTGCCCGCCAAAAATAACACCAAAACAACAATAAAAGGCAACAGAATTAAGGAAGCCAGACCCTGCATTCACTAACCCCCTTACAAACTAAAATGAAAAGAAACCCAACAAAGACAGAAGATTAAAGAAAAAAAACAAGCAAACAATATTTTTTGTTTCAGCACCACAAAAGATCTATTTTTGGGAAGCCAAAACAAACTTAAATTACTTAGAAAAACAGAAAGATAAGAAAAAATATATATTTATTATTTTAAAAAAAAACTTACAAAGAGTTAATGGAGGTTTGGTGGCGTTCTCGTTGAGCAAAAGGTGTTGCTCTGCAACTGCGAGTAGAAAGATGTAAGGAGATATTTGGATGGGAAGCAACTTCACCCTACGACTACCGGGATCAAGAGACTTTTTAAGGAAAGTTTTTGGCACAAGTGGTCCTCAAAGTCTTTTTAATG
Source organism: Ficus hispida (assembly GCA_025413025.1). NCBI lineage: Eukaryota > Viridiplantae > Streptophyta > Magnoliopsida > Rosales > Moraceae > Ficus > Ficus hispida. Next base: position 21,501,303 of record CM046361.1, read on the forward strand.
AGATGCTTCGGTTTCTATTTTATTTATTTATTTATTATTAAGGAAACATTGAATTCTTATAATATAGGTTATTATAGTCATTTATATTTAAATCCGTTAAATTTATAACAGAATGAGTCTTATATAATACATATAATATGATTGGTAATGATATTTTAGTAATCTAATAATAATTTATTTAACTTTTAAAAAATAAAAACTCCTCCTTCTCTCCTTTCTCTCTCTTCATTTCTAAATACCCAAATCGACACCGCCGCTGGCAAGGGGACGGCAAATATGTGGGGTGGGGGGGACCCAACGGCAAATCTGTGTAGGGTGGGGGGGCGACGGCAAATTTATGTGGTGGTGGGGGGGTGCCGTCACCCGTTGCCTGCAAAGGTGAGGGGGATTTTTTAGAGATTTGAGGACATTTTAATCTTTTTATTATATAAATTATGATTTAAGTAAGCTTCTGCTAGAAATTTTAATGATTTTAAACAAAACTAACTGTAATAATTAATATTTTAAGAATTCAGAATCTTCTTAATTAAAAAAATAAAATATAAACTAAATCATTCTCTTTTAAAAAGTTGAGAAATTATTTAGATGAATTACTTTTTTTAAAAGGATTATTACAGTTAGTTTTGTAGAAATCGTGGGTTAAGCAGATAAATGGAACGGACAAGTGTCGGTTCGGGAGCAACGTGGCTTAGACAAAGACCAGTTCGTTTACTCCCTAGTTTCACATCGTCAGTGGTGTGCACTGCGGTCCAAACTGACTGTTGACTGTGTTTGCCATCTTCCGCCATGTGTGATCCCCTTTCCTTTTCCTTTTTTTTCTTTTCACTTGTTTTTTTTTTTTTTTGGCCAAAAAATCTTGTTTCCGTTCAAACGGAGGAATGTGTTGCACGGCACGACAATTGCCAGATTGTTGAAAAAAAAAAAAAAAAAAAAGAGTTTTAATTGTATAGACATTCAACTCTAATCTTTTACTCTAGTAAAAATAATTTTTTTAAAAAAACTTTTAATCTTTAGAGGTGATTGGAGGAATAACTCCAATCCAATTCATTTTTGTACACAGGTGAAGGTATCGCCAACGACAATTGCAATAAAAATATTCAAGGGTCAAAATAATATATATATATATATATATGTATGTACATGTAAATTTATACACGCTAAGTATGGTCGGTGACCAATGGAAAATGAATTCACCCCCCGGTGAGGTCCATTCCAATTACCAGATGTGAAAAGATCTCTCTGGTTAAAGACGAGGTCCAAGTGGTTTTAGAATTCTTTTTTTGGATTGAAAAGTGACATTAGAATTAAGAAATCTAGATATTGAGACCAAGTTCTGGAAAAAAAACGTGTCATCACTAATACATAAAAAATTATCGAATAAAGGTAAACATGAGAACGATCATTCAACTTAATATTACGTCTACTTTCGAAAAAAACTTAATATTACGTTGAACATGCGACCAAATCTCACATTTGACCGTGTCTGATAGTCCCTGTAATGGAAGAAAATAAAAATAGATAATTAAAAGTTGCTCAATTTTCATTTTGACGTGGTCAACCCTTTATTCCACTTTTCTCTCGAATTGATGATTGATAAGAAGTCATCCTGTCGCAAACCATTTATTCTTCCCCATTTCCTCGTGTTTTCTCCACAAATCACCAACCTCTGATTTCCGTTAGGTTTTTAGGCGTTGATATTTAGGGTAACTTATTTTAAAAAATTAAAAATAATGGTTTTATTTGATTTTACTCAACATCTCAATCGGTGTTATAATATGTATTGTAACATTTGCAAGTAGTCCCGTGAAGATACAGATTTGAAATTTAAATATTTACAACTATTAGATTTACTTGAAAATAATTATTACTAAGATTATAATTATGTAAAAAAACGTAGATAATATCTTGTAGATTTGAATCTAAATGAAAATTTTGATTTAGGAAGGATTTCTAATCCTATTCAAATTAAAATTTCAAAACTTTACTGGAAAATCTAATTTAGGTAGGATTCCTAATCCTATTCAAATTAGAATTTCAAAATATCTCAATATTTTTCAAAAGATCATATTTTTAATCAAGGAGATATTCATTGAAGATATTTTGAAGATTTTATGAGCAATCAAATTCCGATTTTATGAAAATTATGTTTTGGTAAAAATCTAAATATTTAAATTTCAAAATGTTTCATGAAGTGTTGCAACACATCATGAAACAGTTTAAAATTTAAATTAATTCTAATTCAAGACCTACTTGAAGATTGGTTGTTATTACTATTTAAATGAGTCTCAAATACAGATTGCTTTACCCCTTCTTTGGGAGAAGAACTTGAAGCTTTCTAGAAAAGACGTTTTCAGCTGAAGGAATTTCACTAACAGATTCAAGATGACCGACAACATAAGAAAAGGGAGACTTTAGATTATATAAATTCACAAGTACTTATAATCATTTGATATTAATAAATTACTCGATAACTGAAGGTTTCCCCAGGAATAGGTGCGACCAAACATCGTTATTGACGCTTTGGATAATTTAATTAAATTCAGTCATTGATAAAAATGGATCTAACACATTCAACGACTTTCTCATAGCAAAAGTGAAAATTACATGGCCTACGTGTACTTTGGAAATTATATCATAACAAAAAATGCTTGAAAACACCTCCGCTACTAAACATCATCACTAATAAAAAAATAACCCCGTCTGAGACCACCTATTAACACCACCAGTGCGTTCAAGCATACATCATGATGAAACCAACTTGGCTATAAATCATTATCTGTATCGAGTGAAAGAAGCAAAAGCATTATAACAGCTACCAAGAGACAAAAGGTGGCAAAGTATCAACCTTGATGAAGGGTGTTAGAAATTCAATCATGAATAAACAACATTTAAATTTTAACTATCCCCACGTATAACTGTACATGCAGGCGATGGATTTATCGGTTATAAGAAGATTCACTAGGGGTATGTCAAACCTACCATCTACCACTAATCTCGTCCCAACATTGTTACACGCACTAACCACTTGCCTACCTAAACGTGGGACTGTCTACTGTTATTTTTACAATCTACATGGGGGGGTGCTTCCGGGGTGTGACTGCTTGGTACATAATTTTATTCTTGTTTCTGGGTAGTCGAATTCCGTTCACCTTTCCTTTAATTCTCCAAGCCAGAAAAACTAACTCAAAAACAGGTACTGAAATCTGCGACAATAATATAGCTTTGTAAAGTTGATTAGTACGGCGGACGAGCTGCTGCTTACCGTACACACTTTGAGCCTCTCTTTCCCACTCGATGCTTCCACTTGCTCTGCATTCAGGGGAAGATCACAACTTCAGAAGAAAAAATGACGGCAGCTATTATATAGTACAAGGATGGAGACACGTACCAGAGGCTCGTCATCAGAAATTTCTGCATCCCCAGCAGCAGGCTCTTTCTTGGTTTTCTCCGGTTTTACAGGACTACTCGCAACATCATTTGTTTCTTGATTATCTTCGGAACCTGATTTCTCTTCTTCTTTAGCCTCATCTGCTTGAATATCTTCAGAATCTGATTTATGCTCCTCTTTAGCCTGTTCTCCTTGAATGTCTTCAGAATCTGAGTTGTCTTCCTCCTTAGCCTGCTCACCTTGAATATCTTCAGAGTCCGCTTTCTCTTCCCCTTTAGCCTGCTCTCCTGAGGCTTCACTTGATTCAACTTCATTATCCTCTTCGGAATGTCGTTTCTCTTCACTCTTCTGAGCATCTTGTGGGCTGCTTTCCATATTGTCATCAAGCCTCCCTCCAGTATCAGGTTTCTCTTCATCGGACTCCTCCATAACATCAGGGCTTCCCTCCTTATCTTCCAACTGTTTTCTCTTGGACACTGATTTCAGTTTGTTATCAGATTCCCCCTCATCTGTTAAGTTCTCGTCCATTTTCTCATTGTGCTCCACATCTGAATCCGGAAACAATAAAGAAAAAAGTTAAAAAGTAACAATACCCAGGAGTCGTCGATAAAGTTTCATGCATCAGAAAATCCTACAAAGTCTTAAGCAGACATTGACGATGAAATGCACCACTGATAACTGAGTAGACTCTTTACCTGAGTTCCTTTCATCATCAACTTTAGATTTCACAGTGGGCTCAAGATCTGACACATCAGAACTCTCTTTTTCATCAGATTCAGAGAAATTACTTTTAGATGCACCCTTTCTTCCCTGCTTAGAAACTTTTTTTGGTGTTCTTTTCCTTTTCTCTCTACAAAATCAAAGAACACTCGGTAACTACAAAATTCGAGAAGCAAAACCATTGAACTGCACCAGAGTTAAGTTATTGCTCACATCTTCATCGCTTTCTTTTTCTGTCCCGAGCCGCCAAAATTTTTAGCCTTGCCAGGTGATCTGCAAGACGTAAGAGTGAGAAAGGAAGGTGGCATATACAAAACAATAAAATCAGTACTTCATACAGAAGTATTATTACTATGACACCAGCACATGGCATCATGCAATGGAAAGAAAAACTTACATATCTTTTGCAGGGGAACTCTTTGGTAAATTCACTTTCTGAAGATCATGAAAGGTAAAAGGTCAACATTAAATCATGATACATAGCTCTACCAAAAAAAGTGGTTACTGTTCCAAAAGAAGGTACTGATGAGAATCTTAGACCTTCGTAGGCTTGCGACCATCATCTATAAGCTCCCAGCGTTCTTTTTCCAGACGAAGTACTTCTACATCTCCATCATCATATAACACCTTTCATAAAGCATTGGTGTAGAACTACTTTAGAAAACTCTTAAAAGAAAATTTGAATCATGTAATCTAATGAAAGAGAGATGTGGGAGGCTAAAACGTGAAATTTACCACATGTTTCCTTTTCATAGTGTCATATGACTTCACTGTGCCTTCATAAAATCTGTAAGTTTTCAGGAATAAAACCAAATCAATAATTGGTGTTGGGGCTTACTAATATACAATTAATAATGAAAAAAAAATCCAAGATTAGGTTTTAAATCCCCATCAATTAATTGTTATAAACAAATCCAAACTTTTTACTTAAAACAAGTACATCAATACTTGCATGTGTCACATGGAAGAGCGGAAGGTTGAGAAAATTTTTCTTGATTGGTTGGACGGTTAGTATTTCCCTAACCCGACCCAAACTATCATTCAGTGTTCTAGCTTTTATCTTCTAAACAGTTTAGCAGAGAAACAGTGCACTTACTTCTTATCCATAGGCCACCAAACTTTTATTCTGCAGCCAATCAAGTCTTCAATATCTTTTCCACCATCCTTCTGCGGATTTGAAAAATAAAATAAATTCAGGTTAAAGAGTACTATAGTTTTAAACCAAACCCTAAATGATTAAAATTAAGTAACTCATAGACCAATGCAAGAAACAAAAAGACTATTACTTTACATAAGCAGCCTACATATGTACACACACGTCTTTGTGTGTATGGTCAGGATAAGAGAAGAAAGACCACTCACTTAAGAAAAGCTAAAACAGCAATCATGGTTCTGCATACATGCAACTTAGAAATCTAAAACCGAAGTCGTATGCTGAGGCAGTCTCATAAGAGGCAAATAAATATATATACTTATAAGACAATCACTGTTGCTTATGAAAGATGTATACCTTTGCCAAAGTTGAAATGCTTTTTCTTTTCCGCTTCTTTGCAGATCCCGCAGAAACCTGGGTATCATTGTCTGTTGCCTTCTGCAAGAACCAGAGAAGAGTACTTGATATTAAAAAAAAAACAAAAACAAAGACAAAAACAAAAAACCACACACACACACACACGCACACAAAAAAACGACTGGGTGCAAACCCAGGAAAGGAGTAATTAATTAGTAGAGGAGAGGAGCCCACCTCATGGTCACTGGCCTCTCCAACTTCATCTTCCTCATCCTTGTGACTCTGTTCCAAACCTTTCCCTTTGCGTTTTGACGATGAGGTAAAATTCTTTTGAGAGCCTGGTGTCAACAAATCCGATTTGTTGCCCCCAGAAAGCTTTCCCTGCATAGGCATTTTGTACCTCAGATCAGGATAAATCTCAGGTTGCGTATCAATATATAAATAATAAAGCCCTCACTTGAAGTAAATCATCTCCAGTATCTGATAATCGGGCCTTTGAAGCACTACTAGGTACTCTGTGACCGGACATTGACCTTTTGCGCTTAGGAACTGAAACAGATGTCTCATCACTGGCTTTTCTTTTTTCACCTTTTTGATTTTTTAGATCAGGTCTTGATTTTTTGCTCGGGGAATGTTCATGACCATTGGTTGATGCAAACTTACTAGATTTCCCCGAGTTATCCCAGTTTATTTCCCTCACCATTTTTAAGATATCAACATCATTTTCAGCTTTTCCTATTTCAGCTGAAGTCGACTTGTCCTTTTTATACTTTTTGCCCCTGACACTATAAGATTTTATGCTCTTGACCATTTTCCCTAGAGGAACTTCGTTTCCGCCCGTTTCACTTTGCTTTAAAACCTCATCTTCAGCCATTTCTGAACCAAGCTGTTGTAAAAATGCAGAATACAAAAGGAAATAAGCAAAAAGCACAACAAGGCAGTCCGCAATGCAAGGCAGATAATAAATAAGATATTATCTTGAAGTGTTGTTAAGCAGCATAACATACCGTCTCACTAGTTTCCAGCTTAAGCGACTCAAAGTGTGTCAGTGCACTCTCATCAGCAAGCCAAGTTTGGCCCTCAGCCTACAATAGACGTCCAATACATTAATCCAGATATAATTTCATACTGGAGAATGGGACAAAAGTTCAATACATACTAAATAGCATCAGTGAGAAAAAAGGTCTACATGTACAGCAATATCATTCATCAAGTACGAATTGAAAAACATTTTCAACAACCATGTCAGCGGGAGAATCAGTGTATATACAAAATCGGAACAAAGAATATCTTGGTACAGTAGAACTGACCACAGACTCATCCCCTACTTTCTTCTCGTATGGTTTGTACATCATTGGAAGCAGGGGAACTGATGCAGTCGACCCTTGAACTTCATGCTCCTTCGGAGCTAAGCGCTTAATTATTGACAACCCAAGGTCACAAATAGCATGTGAATTCTGAAATATTCAATTTAATATACAGAAGTCAAGTTTTGTTCTTCGATAGCAATTCTGGATATGTCAACAAATGATTCAAGATTCACAACCATTATGGAGAGGAGATATGTTAAGACCAACCTTCGATTTCGCTGCATCAACTATGTCTTCAGACTGCTTGATGCTTTGAAAGATGGACATTAGTGTAGAAATGGTTTCTCTTAACATGTTGCTACTAGCTTCTGATTTAGCGTCTTCATCTCTATGCACCATCATAAAAAGAATCAAGTACAACTGCCTGAAAATTACAGAACGAACTGGTTTTTATTTGAAGAATAAGCCAAATAGCAAAATAAATCATTTCTATAGACTGATTTTTATTTGAAGAATAAGCCAAATAGCAAAATAAATCATTTCTATAGTTACTTTCTAGTCAGACATCAGTTGTATAGAAAGAGACAGAGAGAAGGGCGGGGCCTGGGGGTTGACTTGGGAGAGAGAAAGTTCCAGCTGTGTGTCATGCGGAAAAGCTAACCCATGTTGGTGTATGTTGGACAGTCCAGCATACACACCAAGACGATATTAGTTCTCCCTTCATCTTCCCCAAACTCATTCCAACGTTCACAGAGCAAGTAATATACCATGTGGAAGATATTTAGAAAAATATAAGGGGAAAACGAAACATGACATACCGGTATAGTACTTCAAAAGCTTGCACATCCTTGCATTCATCAACGTTGGGGCATGAATGATGAGCAAGAGCATGAACCAAATATGGCAGAATATATTCAGGATAAGCTGTCAAGGAATTTGCATCATTTTGAACAGAGAGTTGTCGTGCCTTTGTTTGTTGATACATCTGAATAATGTCAGCAAGGTTCTGCTTCTCCTGTAATTTCCAACAGGATTAAAAACTATGCCATACAGATACCTACACAGATAAATGACTTTGAACCAAACGAGTATAGAAGAAATACCTCTTGAAACTCAGATGGTTTGGATCCAAAAGTATTGAAGAAGAAAGCACAAGCATATTTTCCATCCAAAAGCCGATCCTTTATGTAGTGGTGAACTTTGCTCAGAAACGCTTTCTTAGCTTCAGGGAAACTAATCTGAAAAACCCAACAGTTGAATGCTTGAAACCAGCTTGCTAATTGCAAGAAGACTATCTGAAAATATGGAAAACAAAAAATAAATTGCAGACACTAGAGAGGAAAATCTTTAGGGGCCCCACCTCCGATGTCCTCAAGGTTAAGTAGAAGATGTCAAGAGGTATTTTATCATCCCAGATCTTTGACAGACGGAGGACTGCCTTTGCAGAAGCTAGCCGCAAATGGGCTTTGTCAACTGAACTGTAAATGGCACAAATTTGTACATGAAGATTCAAGCTACAAACCACAAGCAATAATTTTGAAACAGAAATCAATCAAACAAAACAGATTGTGTTTGATTTTAATAATACCTCGATTCTATATCTTTTGACATTTCTCCAAATGAAAGTATGCTCCTAAGAATTTCTAGAAGACCGTTGATATTTGGACGAACATGCGCATCTTTGACGGGCAAGTAGCTTTTGACCAATGTCTTAATCCCATATATCTGCCACCGACAAGAAGAAAAGAAACTATCAAGGTGCAACACTATGCAAATATTCGTTAAAACAGATCCTAACAATAGAGGGAAAAACCATAATGGAAGAACCTAGATAAAGTAGCCTATCTGATCTTTTTATTACGTCCAGAAAAATAAAACACCAACAAAAACTCTCCCAAAAATTATCGAACCTTTAACAAACAAACTTCACTTCTTTCATCCCAAGAGGTCTTCTCTCCACTTTCTTTCTGTAAGCACACAATAAGGGAATGGATGAGACTAATCAAAATAAAATCACAAATGGTAGAAATAGTATATATCCAATGGATGTAGGCGGGCATACTTCATCACGTTTCAATATCTTATTTATTATAAAGTCTTCAACTTCACTCTCTCTTGTTTCAAAAACGGGCATTGCAGTCTGTGCTATACAACCCAGCGATTGTAGTACAGCAGGCAAATGAGTCTTCTCCTCCAACATATCCACAAGTCGCTGCAAATTGAGAAACATCATGTTTTGCAAAATGCTAACACTACCATCGATAGAGAAATCATACTGAATTGAAGTAATCCACAATGATGCGTGTAATATTAAAATAAAACCTTGTAAAGAACAGAAAGTGATTTAAGTCCGTCATCCTTTGTTATTGCTGCAAGGGCGTGTACGGCGTACTTTGCCTGCCTTCGACTGCCTTCTAAACATACTCTCTCCAACATGAGGTCTATGGAACTGCAAGTAAACAATCATACATTAGCGCAATTCACAAGCGAATGACTCATGAACAAACAACACCACAAATCACACCTTGTTGAAACAGCTAGCTGTTCTCGAATGGTACCACCAGCCTTCGCTAAAACATGCAAAACACCTTCCTTTACGATTTCATCACCATCTTTAAGAAAATTTATGAGTTCTTCTTCTGCCCCACTAAGTAGCATTGGTCCAAAGCGTGCAAGAATCTGAAAATTATTGAATACCAAATTAAAATCTTACTTTTGAGAAAAACAAAAGGTAAGATCTAAACTTTACTCTTATAAAGCTGAAACTCGTTCTAAGGCCATAAAGAGAAATATAGAAAAATAAATTAATAAAACTAAAAATCTGGTCTCGCTTTAGAAGATATTTAACCCACAAAATACAATGATTTTCCGCCCCTATAGAGGATAAAGCAATCACAGGCAAGCATGCAAAAAATGGCACATAGTGGTTGATCAGAGAACTGAGGAAATGCATGAACCAAGAAAATACATAGAGAAAAAACAATAGTACACAACTAACTGCAGGCAAAAGGAAGCGCAAGAGATAGAGACTGGGACATTAAAAGCAAGCATCTTTACACTCTTGTAGTAGACGAAAAGAGATGCAGAAGTGATATGTTCTTACCACCAGTATATTCATGCATGATGAAGTATACAGTGAATTGCTAGCAGATTTTTGTTCAGCAACCTCCAGAAGAAGTTCCTTCACATGCTCCTTGTTGAAAAGTAGATAGGAAATCTTCAAAGAGAGAGTGCTTAGAAAATCATATAACCGGTGCTTTTCACCAAGAATCTTAAGCAAATCATCCTGCAATTAAGTATGAAAACTACCATAAGAAGGTAACAAAGAAAGCAAAAATTCTTTATCCTCCAGTAAAAGTAAGACAGGCACGGTAAAGCTAAGCTAAGGAGATCAAAACAGAACATAATACCTGGTTTCAACTTTCAACTTTAAAAAATGTGGCAAAGGCAGCAATTGTTTTTTAACAGTTTTTCATAATCAAATCTAATTTGGAATGATTATGCAAATTTTTCTCATTCAATTGCATATAAACTACCCAACCATCAAGCAGAAATTCCAAATTAACACCATTGAAATGGTCAAGGACCTCATATTGACGGCTTCGCTATTTGTTACAAGATATAATTCACTCAAAAATGTTGCACCGCCAATAAATCATTCTTACCCGGGAAGTACTGGCCTGATGAAAGCTAGTATTTGGATCAACAAGACTCGTAAGAATTTTCCAGACGTTAGCATCTTTCAACTGATCAAGACTCTGAAAGTTCTCTTCTGCCTTTACCGGATCAGCAAATGAGCGTGACATTACACGGAAACAATAAAGAACTTTTTTTTGGATCTCAGGAGCATCGCCATCCTGCATTTGAATGAGAATCAAACACTTTTCTTTTCATACTATTTCTTGTAGCCTAGATTTTTCTATTTTTTAACAGTTTACGAACCTGATACATCTGCCTGAGCGACAGATACCTCTGCATCTCTTGCTGTAACCTGCAATCCAAGAAGAAACCTCCTGAAAATCAGTTTATAATTCATCAAAGACCACAAGTAAAAGTCTGGAAGGCTGATCAAATGTTGCAGCCGGAAGAGGCAAGAATTTGCATGATACCTTTGCTTCTGCTCCAGAATCTTCTCAAGAGCCTTTATCTCAACTTTATCAAATCCTGAGAAGACTCGTACCCAATGTTGAACTTTATCTTTGATTGAAAATTCAGTAGGAAACAGCAATCCACAAAGAACGGATTCAATTGTATCAGATCTGCGTATGAAGCATTCACCAGTCAAAATACAATCATTTAGAACTTAAAAAATAGGGAAGGAGAAAACTTCAGCGAGTCCCTTCAACTTAGCCATGGATCCACTAAAGATACAAAACTAATAAAATTTGCGGGCAAAAGAGTTGCCATAGCCACCCACTATCGTTATTGTTGATGTTTGTGTTCCTTTGAAAAAAAAAAAAAAAAAAAAAAAAAAAAAAAAAAAGAAAAAAGAGAAGAAGAAGATATCTGAGGGCCTAGTAACATTGGTACTGTAAACTGCACAAACTTGAAGGCTTCACCTGAAATCTTTATCATAGTAACATCTCAAAATCTTCCCAGGAATCCAATCAAATTCATTAGTCTTGATGGACCCATCAGCATACTTCACGCAATACACCCTGTATATCTCCACTAACCTCTCCATGGTATATTTTTTAACAAGTAGCTGAAAATGTAGATGGGCAAAAATAAGTAAGATGAATAACCAGCAAGGAATGGTCAAAATCAAAAGAGGGGAATTGCAGAAGGAATATTTACAGATTTGTCTCGAAGACGTTCAGCAACAAGTTTCACAGTTTCCAGTGGAATGGAACTTAAATCATGACATGCCACATCACAAATAACAGCAACGACTTGCTTTCTTACTTTGTCATCAAAGTCCAATAGACGGTCACAGAGTGCAGCTGGAAAATTTAACGCAAGAAAAGTTAGAATAGAACAAAAGACAAATCAAATAGTAGAACACTCGATGCACTTACAAATAATTTGGGGAGCTTCGGCCTTAGAAGCATTAGACAGCAGACAGCTCTTCACATATTCGAGGACAGACATCCTAACAGTAACAACTCTATCGGTCAACCTCTTCAAAAACTCAGAAAAGATCGGTTGAAAGGCTTCAGATATAGTGGAGCCCGGTAAAGCAAACAGGTCTCCAACCAAGCCAACTGCCTTGAGACGAGTATCTAGCTGGTCAGACTGCAAACATTGGAAGCTCTCACTGAGAAACAATTCACCAAAAGTTCACAAATCTTCAACGATTGACATACAAATATGATTTATTGTTTGATGAATATCGAAGAAGGAATGATCATACATTAAGAAATCATCATTGGACTGAAGCTAAAATGTTCGCAAAGAAAAGGTAAAACGTCAACATATTTTGAAAATCATACAAGTAATTCACTTTCTTACTGCTATCAAAACACAAATTTGACCAAATGGACAGCAAAAGGAAAAAACATCAAGTTTAACAGAAGAAACTACTTCCTGACAGGAAACAAAGATCATCAAATGCAAAAAGTATAAAGGGAAAAAAAGATGGCATAATCCACTGAATCAGTGTTTACCAGTAGTTCTCCTGTTAGGTATGGTACAACGCCTGTTATAATCTGGGGAGCACAACGGTATACATCATAAATCACTTCATGGTAGTCAATCTCATACTTTACTGGCTGACTATCTCCTGACATTGATGATATAAGGAACTGTTTGATGCCAGCTTCAAGTTTTCCTGCACATTGTTCTATAACATTCATAGCAAGCCGCCTCGCAGCCATACTAACATCCTGGAATTAAAATTTCAGGAAAGTCAATTTCAAAATAACATGAAAGGGGGGGACCCAGCTCGTGGCTATAATAACATAGCAGCAAAATCTAGTGCAACTCTTACACTAAAAAAAATAAAAGAGAGTTGAGTATGCCAAGGTAGGAAGAGATCCTCACACTTTTATAACGACCCAAGACCGACAATACAATAAATAAAAGATCCTCTCGTATTTCCTCACTCTCCTCTAAGAGAACGATCATGATGGTCTGCATTGATGAAAGAACACTTTCAGGATGATCATCACTGCACGTCCCAGAAAAATTCACAGTATAGTTAGTAACCAAATAAACATATATATATATATTAATGAAAGAGCACAAAACTTATAATCAAACCAATTACAAAATGATTAGGGAACAAGTAACCATTCCGTATTATCCATTTGATAGAGCCAACCAGAACAATTAATCAAAGAGATAGTGCCACCATTTTAACAGTTCCTGTTTCCTACATTTAACTTCTTCTACAAGTTTTTGACTCTTTCACTTTTAACTCATCAGGGAAATCCTACGTAATTTTCTTGTTAAGATTCTGAATTTCCAACAATGACTAAGTGATCAAGCAATTGATTAACAAGCCAATAAACATTAAATAACAATAGTTTCAAAAAAACGTCACGGACACAAATTTCCTCAAACCATCCAAGAAGCTAAATGATTCCTCAGAACTTTCATTTTATATTCTTTTGAGGAACTAGATTAGTTGACTTAGAACAAAAGTCCAGAAGTCCAAACTACTTCGTCATCATTGACCATCAATCATGATGTCAATTATCAGAATTATGAATTAATTATCCTCAAGTCAAAGTACATTTTCCTACTACTCCTAAAAGTATTGAAATTAAAGGGCAGTGAAATAAAACAAACCTGGCAACCGCAAAGAACGTACTGAACATCTCATTCACCAGACCATCACATTCAAGATCCAACATTACAACGCAGGATCTGTATTTCGCAAGAGTCTCCAAAATGACAACCCTCCTACCAAATGATGGACCGCTTGTATCACGTAATCCATCAAAAGTGCCAACAATCAAGTGAAAGATATCCTGCAAACAGATCTAGCTCAATTAGGTTGAAGATTTCAAAATCCATTAATCAGTACACTATTGTACAAGAAATGCACCTTTAGAACATCATCAGTATAGGGAGCTTCTGGTGCAGTAATTCGTGTTATCTCACACACACATGTTGCAACTAAAAGCTTGACATCCCTATCTTGATGCTTCAGCAGTTCTGGCTTGACAACTGCATCGAAGAAAGGCTGCATTGACTCTAGTATTGATGCAGATGGCGATTGATCCAACTCAGAAAGACATGTTGCAGCTTGCTGCAATTGGAAAAGTAAGCGAGACAGTACCAATTAGCCGAAAATTATCAGAGATCTTTAACTTTACAGGGAAATACACTTTTTTTTTTTTTTGCTACAACGAAATATAGTACTTTATGGACTAGGTTTAAGCATTATCCACAGTTATATCTTGAAGTTCGCGGACATTCAAATTGGAACCCTAACACAACTATTTGGCTCATTGCAAATGAGTAATTCAGTCTCTGGAAAATGTAAAATGAGGCTGAGGCTAATTTCCCGTCAACTCTAGCTTACCAAAAGTAAATCAACGCTAAAGCAACAAAAAAAACATAAAATTCGAACCTACAAAAAATCAAACAAAATCATTGGGAATAACGTAAGGACGTGATTCAGTAACCAAAACGGAAAGGGAAAAAAAAAAATCATCTTTCGGACTTTAATTTTGTGAAGCTCAACAAAAATCTCTTAACTAATATCAAATTTCACGGTATTGAAATCCCTAGCCACACAAATTAAACTTGCAAAATACTCCCGCCTAGCTTCGGAAAATTAAAACGGAATTCAAAGCACAAATCTCGAGAAAATTTCGTCCTTTAACTCCGAAAGAAGAGAAACGGTCGCCAACTCAACCCTAATTCAACTACTAAGGAGTTTTACTGGAGCTGAAAAATCCAGTCTTTGAGGAAAATTTGAAAAGAAAAGGAGAGGTTTTGCAGAGAAAAAAAGTAAATTAACCACGAAAGTCGTTACTTTCGAAGGGGCTTTCCCTTCCAGTCCTCCAATTGAGCTTCGAAGGAAACGAAGCAGAAGGTTAACTGAAATAACTACCCGAACCGAACCAGAGCGTGAATTCGCGGCCAAAAAAAAGGAACAAATTGTGGAAATTTGATTCCGAAACACCTCGAAGAGGAAAGGGAAGCTGAAAAATTGAGAAATGGCGAACCTTTAGGACCTTGACGAGAGCGTCTTTGGTGGAAAGAGGGCTCTCGAGCTTGGATCCCAACTCCTTGAGCTGCTGCTCAAGCTTCTGAGACATTTTTCTTCGTCGAGCAAACGGCGTCGTTTCAGAGCTCCGGAGCTCTCGAGCTCATCCGGTCGACGAGGGTTCAGGAAGAGTTTGAAAGTCGCGAGGGAGAGAGAGGAGAGATAAAAGATAGAGAGAGAAACAGGGGTTTTCTGTGTTTTTCGTTTCTTTTATTTTTCTTTCTTTTGTTTTGGGGTTTTCACTTCTTTCTCTCGCCGAAAAAAGGGCTTTTTTCCTTTTTTTTTCGAACAACAAAGCGAAATGAGCTGCAAATGAAGCGATATGGCACGTATTTACTGATAATTATCCCCCCATGTGTTTCATTTTTTATTCTTGATTTTTTGCGCCGGTGCCCATGTTTTTACTTTATTTTTAATTCTGCCGGCTTCATATTTATGCATTTGGCTTGATATTTCTCATTATTTCCATCCAAAACCCCGAATTAGAGATTTTCATTCCATAAAGCTCCTAATTTTAAAAACTTTTTCCTCCAGGTATTTCATAGGCTGGTAGGCATCCCCCGATTTTTTTTTGTCATGCAGTCCAGTCCCCACATTTCGTTCCATGTCTAATATTACCAGATAATTACCTCAGTCTTTTTTCTATCTATTTAAATAAAGGAGAATTCTACATTGATGTAAAGGTGTTTTACTTCATCAATGACGTAAAATTCATAAATCAAACTATTGCTTTTCGATGATTGAGATTAAAATGATACACCCAATTATCATAGGATGTATTACACCATATTACACTAAACACAAATAAATTAAAATAAAAATATTTTTTTTCCCCCCTGAACAAAGCCCCGAGAATCCTCCATGGTCTCCGGCTACCCATTCACCGATGGGGGTGAGATCTCCGACGAGACCGCGGCAAAGCTATGGAGTCGGCAGAAATCGGTGGTACAGAGGAATTACCGAGCCAACGCGACCCAAACCATCCACCGGCGCAGACGATTGAACCTGGCCGCGATCCATTGCGAGTCGCCGAAGAACTCCCTTCCCCTCCGTCGGATCTGTGCGACCCACGGTGGGTGGTTCTTGGGTCGGCTGATGCTGGACGGTGGCGGATTGGATTGGGTGGTCGGTGAGCCACCGTTTCCCTTGTTCTCTTCACCTCTCACACACACTCTCTCTCCTCACTTCCACTTTTTCTGTCTAGACTCACACTCCCCATGACCGACTCCTCTCGCCGGAAACCTACCTCCCGCCGTGACCCCTCACTCGCCGCCGCTCATGGTGCTGCTCCTTCGGTTAAACAGTTTTACCCGATCGTGGAATTGCCCATAAAATAGAGTGTTTGGAACTCCGATCAACTCAAATTTTTCATTCATTTCAGATTTTATCTTTTTTAAAAAATTAATAAAAATTATAATTAATTTTTAAAAAATTAATCAATTTACCTACCAAATGAAGCTTATAATCATCTATTTCCGCTAACAATAATTCCAAGGTATTTCTTCCTTCTAACTATTTCTTTCTCAATTTTGATTTTCATCATAATTGCTATTAATGACAAGCTCAAATATTTATTTGCTATAGCCTTCTAAATGTTATTTTAAGGTTTTTTTTTTTTTTTTTGACAATTTTCATTTATATTTACTAAACTTTAATGCTCTTATAATTTTGTTTCCTAAATTTTAAAAACTTGTAAAAACAATGTATGAACAATAAAATATCAACATATTTATTCCTTCCGTTAGTTAAATAAATGGAGTTGTTAACATGGTAACAACAAATGAATGGAGTCTCACGCCTTTCTTCTTCTTCGATGAGTTTCAGAGGGCAAACGGTGGTGGGGTGGTCGGTGGTTGGTCGACGTCTATGAGATCTGGTTCACACAAGGGAGGCAGAGATCTATGTTTCCCTTCCTCATGCCTCAAATCTCACAGTGGTGCCAATGGGTTCTTCTCTGCCCAAACACCGACCCGCTCCACTGTCTCTAACGATTTATTTCTTCCTTCGCCGAGCTGGTAAGCTGGACGAAAGTTGGGGCTGATTTTTTTTTTCTTTCTTTTTGTGTGTAATTGTATTGTTATCGGGTGGAGTGGGATGCATACTAATTTTAATGGGCACGTATCATCTAAATCGTTGAAATGATATATGACCATTAAAAATTTTTACCCCTTAATGGGATAAAAAATAAAAAAAATAAAAAAAGGTCTCGTTATAGTTTTTTCCTAAAACTGATAATTTCTATTATAAATTTGACGATTTAAAAAGTAACCTGGTTGATAAAGCAATTTTTCATATTTGACCATAAAATTCTATATATATATATATATATATTGCTATTTAAAAGTATAACAAAAGTTATGTCAAAATGAACCTTAAGCCAATCACTGTTAGATTAACATCAACCAAAAAATTACTGTTAATTTAATGAACTGTAGTTGATTTTATTTCTGTTTTCCTTTTCTGAAGCAAAAAAAAAAAAAAAAAGAAGACATTATACATATAGATATAATCATTGAAGCCAGCATATTAAATTTATTCATTATCTGACTTACACATGTTTATTTATTACTTGCTCCAGGATATGTACATCGTTGTTAAAAAAATAAAATTAAAAATATAAAAAAAAAAAAAGAGGACAACAACTAAAGTAAATAAGGGGGTGTTTGGTGTTTAAGTTTGAGTTAAGATTTTTAAGTTTTAATAGTAATTTTTGTTGACTTTTTCAGAAAAGATAAAAAACTTTTTCAGAAAAAAAAAATTAAGTTGAAAATTTTGAATTTGGATGGGTGAACCAAACTCACCCAGTCCGTATCTATAAATAATAGCAGCACAAATCTAGTGCTAAGGTAGGAAGAGATCCTTACACTTTCATAACGACCCAATATAGACAATGCAATAAGTAAAATATCCTCCTGTATTTCGTCACTCTCTTCCATGGGAAGGACCATGATGGTCTGAATTGACAAAAGAACACTTGTTATGGGTTTGTTTGGTTGATAAGTCCAAATTAACATTTTCAAACATTTTTTTATTTTTTTCTCAAAAAGTTTTTTATCTTTTTGGAAAAGTCAACATAATTTATTGTTTAAACTTAAAAATCTTAACTCAAACTTACACCCTAAACACCCCTTAAATGATCATCCCTGCACGTCCTGGAAAATTTTACTGTATAGTTATTGACCAAATGAACATACAAAAATGTATCGAAGGGCACAAAACCCTATTAGCAAACTGATCAAGGAAAAAGTAATCATTTTTTCTTTCAAAAAACTTAAAAAAATAATGTAAGATGAAGCTAATAACCTGTCAATTCTAGCTAACCAAAAGCAAGCCAACAGTAAAGCAGCAGTGAGTATAATGCAAACCTAAGAAAATTTGAATAAAATCGTCGGGAATAAATATTGAGTTCAATAATCAAAAAGGAGAAAAAAAGCTAATCTTTTGGACAGTGACGGAATATAATACCAGCTCAACAAAATCCTCCAAAACAACGTCAAGTTTACCAAAATTGGAATCCAATTAAACTTGCTACATACTATATAGCCTACCTTCAGAACTTAAAATTGAATTTGAAATATAGTGTCAAGAAATTTTCACAGCCAGTTTGGAAAATTATTTCGAACTTAAATTTTCTAGGTTGGTTTCCAAAACTCCTAAATCCGCATCTCTCTTCCATTTTCGTCAACTTCAAATTTCAAAAGTCCATTACTTTCTTATTTAAAGTCAAAATGAGGTTTTTTTTTTAATCGCTCACAATGACCAGAAGAACGAAGTAATATTTATATTATAAATTTTTTCTAAACTCATTTCAAATTTTTATAATATTTTTTATATCACAGTTGATTTTCAATTCACATTTCAACAAAACACATATTTCCAAACCAACCTCCAAAACTCCAACTCCAACCATTGTTCAAAACGAGCCCTTAATTTTAACTCCAAAGGAACATGAAACGTTCGCCAACTAAACCCTAATTTAACAATTTCGCTTACTTTCTGATGTTGAGAAATTCAATCTCCGAGGAAAATTTAAAGAGAAGAAAGCTTGTTAAATAGCATACGAAACTCATTAATTTCCAAGGCTTTCCTTTGAGTTCTTTCATTGAATTTTGACGGAAACCAAACAGAAGATTATCTGAAATAATAATCCCCAATCAGAGCGTGAATTCATGGCCATGAAAACAAGAAATTTTGGCGTTTGATTCTGAAATAGCTGGAAGAGGAAAAGAAAGTTGAAGAATCTGAGAAAATGCGAACCTATAAGAGATTGAGGAGAGCGCATTTGGTGGAAGGAGGGTTTTGGAGCTTGAATCCCACCTCCTTCAGCTCCTGAGCCAATTCCTTCGGTCGAGATTATGGTGTCATTTCGGATGGTTGGAGCTCTGTCGCTCATTTGGTCGACGAGGTTTGGGAAGTTTGAAAGTCGTGCAGGAGCTAAGGAGGGAGAGATACGGGGGGCTATCACATTAAAATATAAAAAATTAATGCTACGTTTGGTAATAAAGTTTAACTCAAACTAAATTATACTTTTTCATCTTAATTTTTTTTCTTTTTCTGAAAAGTCAACAAAGTTTATAATTACTTATTAAAAGTTAACTCAACTCAAACTTAAAAATTTCAATTCAACTCAAACTTAACTCATTTACCAAACGGACCTTAAGAGATAGTGATATTCTTTACTCACCTAATTTAATAAATTAATATTTTTTTAATTTAATAAAATAATTGTTTGTTTTTTTTTTAAATTTGATTAATTATTGATTGATTATAAAAATTAATGATTTACGTCTTGGTCATTGATCAACCAAATTAACAATATTATATAGTCAATCACTATTTAAGAAAATTGATTGATTGATTATTTTAGGAGGAAAAAAAAGTTGTTTAACTGATTTTTAAAAAATTCGATCATTTGTTAAAAAAACTTATTTTTTTAAAAAACTAATTAATTATAAATTACTTGGGCGTGTGATGACGTCCCTTATTTATAAAGTGTGATTGTTGATTTTAATTGTCTGATTTAGTATATAATAGGCTTTGTTTTCTAGTGGGGAGTTTTCATTTCTGTTCTAGGTTGATTTTCCTTCTTAGGCAAGTTTTATGTAAACGAGAAAGTAATCTTTTTAGGTTAGGTCTCATTTGGGGGCATTTTTCCAAACGGTGAAATACCATTTGATTTGCAAATCGGTGTTTAGGAGACTTCTGAGTTTCCAAAAGTCTTATTTACTATTTTTACAATTTCTTTTATATTAAAAATCAACAAAATAAACATACCAATACATATCTTTTTTCAATTATTCTTCCACTAAATGCAAAATTCCAAAACAACTTTTGTTTCCCCAAAAGTTTTTACTCAAAATCCATGCAACTCATCTCAATTTCAAAAGTCCGAACGATAAAATTCCATTTCCAAAAGTCCCCCAAACGGGCCATTGATTTTTGACTTGTTTATGCATGATTTCGTTTGATTCCTTTGCAAGGCTAATCTTGGAAGGTTTCCTGATCTGTTTATACTTTGACCTCAGATAGGTGGTTGGATTGATTCGAGGAATCGATTTCTTAGGTTGCTTGTCTCGGCTCGACCTAATAAGCACTCGAGTCGTCTTTGACTGGTTATTGGCTTGATTCTTTGACTGGTCTCCTTGATTTATGATGCCAAATGAAGGTTGAGAGATAGGATTTGAAATTTGTTTGATTTATGATGCCAAATGAAGGTTGAGAGATAGGATTTGAAATTTGACTTCAACAATAATGTAAGATGATACTTGATTAATTTTATTTTTTATATCAATCTATCATAAATTATCAACAATTTACTTATTAAATTTTTAATTTTGATAATTTATATTTTAAATTTATAATTGTATAATAATTTACCTAGTTTGATTACATTGTAGTTTCTAATTCCACTCTTATTCCTCGACCTTCTTTTATTTCCTTTGCTTTTTATTCCTACAAAATATAAAATGATAATAGAAGTCCATGTTTGGTGAAACCATCCAAAATAACTAAATAAATAAAAATAAAAAAGTAATTTCAATTCCATTTCCACATGACTGGCCATTTATAAAAAGGTTAGTTAACTTTTTAATTTTAATTATTTATTAATTCCTTGTGTTGTTTTCAAAAATTACAAAGATATATTTGAATTTAAGTACTTTATTTTAATTTTATCAAAGATATATTTGAATTTTATATCTCACATTTGAATTTTATATCTCACGTGCTTTGCAAATACAAAAAATTAAAACAGAATGACATGTATCTTCAAATAGTTAATGAAAAACATTACAAATCCTAAAATAAAACAGTGAATTTAGAAAATAAATTTTGAATTTTGCACTGTCTAAATGTTTGAAAAAATTTTCAGAACTTTTTTCTCAAAATATATTTTCAAAAATAAGTTGATTAAGATTATTGTTGTCCTTTTATTTTATTTATTGGTCGATAAAACGAGAGACGAAATTAAAATAAATTCCTCACATTTAAAATATATCTTTATACTTTTAAAAAAATTTAAATAAAGTGAAAAATTATTTTTTTGAATTAAGTGAAAAAATTATTAAAAAAAGGTTAAAAAATTATCAAAATCAAGAATAATTTAAAAAAATTATTTAATTTAATAATTTAAAATAATAAAAAAAAATTATCGAAGTTAAAGAAATGTTCCGGGGTGCAAGCAAGGGAACGAACCCTAAAACCTGAGAACACAGACAGTACATCCCGCTCAAAATCAAGCAAATGAAGCCTCCAATGGAGGCCGAGCAAAATGACAAAAAGGCCCTCGAGAACCTCCCAAATGCGGAACCAGCTCCTTCGGAAGCTCCCCGGAAAGCTCTGTCGAAGAGCGCCCAAAAGAAGCTGGTGAAGCAGCAGAAGTACGAGGCGAAGAAGGCGGAGAAGAAAGCGCAGGCGAAGTTGCAGAAGATGAAGGAGGTGGAGCGGAAGAGGAAGGAATGGGAAGAGAGGCTGGCGAGCATCCCGGAGGAGGAGCGGTCGAAGCTGATCGAGTCGAGGAAGAGCCTGAGGAAGGAGCGGATGGAGAAGAGGTCGGATGAGAGAGAGAGGAAGATCGAGAGGCTCACCAACGCCACACATTCTGGCCAGAACATCATCATCGACCTCGAATTTTCTCACCTCATGACTCCCTCAGAGATCAACAGCCTGGTTCAGCAGGTTTTCCTCTCCTTTCTTTTCCTTTCGATTCCTCTTTCTTCTTCTTCTTTTTTTTTTTATTTTTTTTATTTTATTTTTTTATATGCCTTGCACAGAATCCAGTACTGAGTTTGATGCAGACATTGTTGGTGCTTCGTGTGTATCTGCTAAAATTTGTTCAATTTTAGGTTCCAACAATGTGCCTGGAATAGATTTCATTGGTGGCCAGTTTTCAAAACGATGATCCTTACACAGGAGTTTATTTATTTAATGTGATTCTGCTAATTCTTAGTTAATTTCTAGAATGTTCTTTGATCTTTGTAAATTCTGATAAATATTTGTTTAGTTCTCATTGGTAATATCGGTTTCGAAGTGATTGCGACATCGCGAGGTCCTTTGTCTTCAAATGGGTGTTCTTACACAAGGGTTGTGTAATTCGATTCTGCTATTCTTAGCTCATTGATTTTTGTAGATTCTGACAAGAAGTTGAATTCGTTCTCATTGGTAAGAACGGATTGAAAGTCATTGTAAATTCACGATGTCCTCTGTTTTCAAATTTATGTTCTTAAACATTTTTTGTTTTTCTTTAATGTGATTTACTGTTCTTATTCAATTTCCATGACTTTATTCGATGTTTGTAGATTCTGATAAGTAGTTGATTGGTTCTTATTGGTAACAACCGTTTCAAAGTCATTGTAATTCGTGAGGTTCTTTGCTAATTGTTACTAACAAATCCTGCAGATTATGTATTGTTATGCAGTGAACGGAAGATGTGCGAACCCGAGCCATCTTTGGTTGACTGGATGCGCCGGAGAGATGGGTAGTCAGTTGCAAAGGCTCCCCGGATTCGACAAGTGGATAATCGAGAAGGAAAATCTATCGTACATCGAAGCATTGCAAGACCAGAAGGAAAATCTGGTGTACCTCACAGCTGATTCGGAAACCGTGCTTGATGAACTTGATCAGAAGAAAATGTATATAATTGGTGGATTAGTTGATCGAAATCGGTGGAAAGGGATAACCATGAAGAAAGCACAAGATCAGGGCATCCAAACGGCAAAGCTCCCAATTGGGAGTTACTTGAAGATGTCCAGTTCGCAGGTATAAAGCTCGTAACACGCACATCGGTTTCTCTGAGTCAGCACAACTGTTAATTCATACTAAGTTGCCGTTTCGACTTTCGAGTGCAGGTCCTTACTGTGAATCAAGTAGTAGAGATACTCCTAAAGTTCTTGGAAACCAAGGACTGGAAGGCTTCTTTCTTCCAAGTGATTCCTCAAAGGAAAAGAAGCGAAGGTGGCACAGAGGAATACCAAGAAGTAGACGGAGAAGAGAACCGAGAGAGTGATGGCCAAATTGATACCAAAAGGCAGTGTATTGAATCCCCTTCGCTTGTTTAGAGGATACTCAGGATTAAGGATTTTGTCGTATTTCAGAAAACGACCACATTTTGATAAATTTCGAGGCTCGAATTGAATTCTTAGACACTGTCTTTCTAAATTCTAACGCTATTTTAATACCAAAATGTTATATCTTTTTTTGTCTTTGTTGCTGGCACTGAAAGTTATCTACACGGCTACCACTTCCCAACCTAGTAGCGTCGAATTCAAATGCACCAAACTCATCGATCTTGCCATTAAATGAAATTGTATAATAAAAGCCGACAATACCAACATGCTTCCATAGCATAGTGGTAGTGCGTTCGCTTCGTAAGCGAAAGGTCGCGAGTTCGATCCTCGCTGGGAGCTAACTTTTAAGCTCTCTCTCTCTCCTTTTTTGGTTTTTTGGTACTCGACTTAAAAACAAGTCTCGGCAACTTTCAAATAAATTTTCATGCAGATTTACTACAAATAGCAGTCTTAATTAATTTGAAAAAATGGCCAGGAAAGGGTTTATTAGATCTCAATTCATAGTAAAGCCGTTCAAAAAAGAAAAAAAAAAAAAAACAGTTAATTAAATCCCCAGCAGAAACAACAACCAAAAGAAAAGACTTCATCCCCACCAGACCAATTCTCCAAGCCATCATAACGCCTACTTATACTGCCCATGTTGTTCTCCATCAGTCACCGGAGCAGCCTGAGAATTACTGCCAGAACCCCCTGCAGAGGCGGCGGTGGAGGCGGAGGAGCCATCCTTGAAGTATCCGAAATACCCGTTGTGGTGAAACGCCACCGGGGTGAAAGCCGCCACGCTTCCGTAGTCGACTGCCGGCCTCTTCATGAAGGCCGAAACGACGTCGCCTCGCATGGAGACGGAGGCGGCGGCGGCGGCGGCGGAGGATGAGGAGGAGGAGCCAGTTCGGTCGCCCTCGGCGTCGCGGTAGCGGTGGAGGTAGAGCGTGAGGGGCTCGATGTAGTCGTCGAAGCCGAGCTTGCTCATGGCCCACAGGACGTCCTCCGCCGTGATCGTCTTCCGCTGCTCCCTCTGGCAGCGCTCGTTGGCCTCCCCGGTGATGAAGCTTATGTACTCCGACACACACTCCTGGATCGTCTCCTTCGCGTCGTCCGATATCTTCGCGTGCGGCGGGAGGATTTTGCGCATGATTCTGATCACGTTCGCGATCGGCATGAAACGGTCTTGTTCACGGACCATGCAATCGTTGTCATCACCGCCGGCGGCGGCCGAGGATTGGTTGGTGGTGATGGTGGAGTGGTTGATCTGATCGGAGAGCCTGATCATGTTCATGTCTGACGGTTTGAACCCTAGAACAAGTTTAATTGAGTTTGTTTTGGACCATTTCTCACATTTTCAGACCAATTAGGTAACTACATATATAAGCAAGAACAAGCTGTTTATCTTACCTTAAAAAAAAAAAAACACACACACACACAAACAAACAAACTAACAAAGCACAAATCATGAGTATAAAAAAAAAAAGTTTGTATATCCATTCTTTGCAAGGGTCCAATTTTAACGTTCCTTTAAATCGTTAGTTGGAGTTAAAATTTTTAAATTGAAGTTGGTTGACTTTTTTAAAAACTAATTATAATTTTTATTGATTTTTCAGAAAAAAATCTAACAAAAAAAATACAGTTTAGTTAAAGTTAAATTAATATGCCAAATAAAGCCTTAAAATATCATAAATACAATTTGTTTATATATTAAATGATCATATGATATTAAGTAAGCTAGTAAAAACTTACATTTCAGCAAATGGAAATCGACTTTTTTTGTCTTTTTTTTTTTCTTCATTTTAAGACAGAGGAATCTAACAGCTTTTCTACATGTAGCCATGTTTAATAACTTTTTTCTGGTAGAATTTACTTAGTATTTAGAAATTGATAAACTAGCCTTGCCTTTACTCACAAAAAAATAAAAAATAAAAATAAAAGACGAAGAATAGAAGAAGAAGAAGAAGAAGAAGAAGACAGACAAGCGAACGTAACAGTGCTGGTACTTAAACAGCGTATGAAAAAATAGCACTGGCAAAAAAAAAAAAAAAAAGTAATAGTTATCACTTCCCAATTCTCTCTTTCAAATGTCAAGAGAAATAATTGGTTAACGCACTGTGAATCTGTGATCCTTCATTTCATTTTGTGAAAATGGGTTGGAGCACAGCTTAATATTGGAAAACTAGAAGACTATATTTTAAAAGAAGAGAAAATGTACAATAGTGAAGGGGTTGAAATCCTTAGATAATTTGAGTTACTGTATGTAGTAGTCAGAGGCGGAGGGAGGGGGTGCAAGCAGGGTGCTGTACTCCCCACTCAACTTTTTTTGTTCTTTTAATTTTGCTCTAAAATTTTTTAATTTTTATAATTTACCTCCATTGAAAATAAAATATTATCATATAGTCTTTATTTTGTCTCTATTAAAAAATAAAAAATTCTCATATTATCTCACTAATATTAATTCCGATAAAAAAAAAAGTTTACAGTTTTATTATTTTATCCCAACTAAAATTACAAATCATCACATAAATCTACTAAAATAAAAAAATTATCATATAATCTCCACTAAAATTTGTTTTATCTTAAAAAAATTAATATATGTCCCCATTAAAAAAAAATCATGGCTTCGTCCCTATAACTGTTGACACCTTAAAAATAATCCAACGGTGGTAGAAACTCAAACTCTGAAAAAAGCAAGATGCAAAAATGGCACTGGCACAACACTCACACACACACACATAACGGGTCATGGGAAAACACGTGAGCACCGATAGGAAGTCGGGAAATAAAGTTGAGCAGAACACGGAACTGACCCAGTGGGACCAGTTTGGCGTTAGTATCTTACGTGGACCAATCCGATGCTGTTTTCTGGAGGTAACCAAGCGATAGCAGATTTACGGTGAAAGTGCCCCATTGGCCTCAAGGAACAACATTTTTTTTTTTTGGAACTACTTTATCCGCATATAATAAAGAAAAATACAGAAAATGACAACATATTCAAAAGCCTCAAATAAATGACCTCGAAAGAAGAAGAGAAAACGGACCAAACCAACCACATTCGATATTGCTCTACGGTTTTATCTGCAAAAACTGAACTGTAATGAAGCTTTTATGCGAATATGGGTTCCGGTTTTCATCTTGAAGATGATAACTCGGCAGGAGCTTTATTTTTTAGCTAGAAGAAAAAAAAAAAAAGGAAATAAGGAAATAACAAAAAGAGCGAGTCCAGCAAATAGCTGGCCAGTTTTTTTTTAACCAGAAGAAACGGCTGCAAACTGCCCAGACAAGGAAACAAAGAATGGCTACGTGTATTTGTAAAATATAAAAGAGGCGATATATATATATATGTATATATATAGACTGAGTGGGGCCCTTCCCTTGAGAAGATGCCATGCATGAATGCCAGATGTTTAACGTGGGGTCAGAGGTTGCATGCACGTTACACGCCACTTGTACTCCGTCCCCTATGATCACTCTCTCTCCCCTATACAGTTTTCTTCCTTTTTCTCCCACTACTTTTTAAGTAATGTTCATCACCCACTTCCAGATTCTAGATTCCAGACAGTCATTCATTTCTTTATTTTAGATGTCATCTTCATAACAGTAGTCGCACAATGGACCTTGAATTAAGTGTTCGTGAACATTGTCTTTCACTCAGTTCAGAATAACACAAAGAAAAAGAGCAGCCTATAAAACATACGTATACATATACTCAGCAAACAGTACTTAATTTAAGCTACAATTGAACAGGATTTACAGAATCAAAACGAACAAAAACATGCATCTGAAACACTCAAAAGCACAGATTTACATACATTATACAAACACGAATATATTGAATATATACGTGTGTGTGTGTGTGTGTCAATATATATATATATATAATAAACCAATCCCAGAGAGATCTCAAGTATACATGAACATATAATTAAACAAAGTTGCATGCATGACAAGATCACGCCGAATGAGACTCTAATAAACACGAAAAAAGTGTGACTTTACATGCTTTCCGAGTAATTAAAAATAGAATCGTTTTGGAGATACAGATAAAGAACATAGCAATATTTAACAGTTGAACTAAACAGATAAATTAAGGAGCAAATTAACAAATATATTGCTTAAAAAACTTGCATATACGTGTGTGTATATATATATATATGTATGTATATACATTACCTGAGCTAGTGTTGGGGATCTTGCGGTAGCCATGGAAACCACCGCGTTCCATTTCTTTTTGCCCAGTATTCCAACTGATCTCTGCGTCTACTTTTTCTCTCTAAAAACGTAGCTTAAGTGTCGAAATTTATAGTGCAGGTAAGAGAGCGGCCAAGTGGCAGGGCGTTGGCGAGTTCCGCGAGAAAACCCGGCGATTGCCGGTCATAATTGGCATTCACTGGTCGACAGCACCTCAGATTGACGTTGATGTAACCGGCAGTCGTAGGTTTATATTGCCTCCCCCTGTAGGCTGTATCTGTCTCCCAATACTTGCATATAACCAGGCCGCTCACTTAACCCCTCAACAGTCCAATAGGCATTACAACCAGGCGCGGAGCCAAAAATGTATTGCAGTGAGACGTGTACACTTTTTTTTTTTTTTTTTTTTCCCCCTATACATAAATTTTGGTGGAGGTTATGTGAATTTTTAATTTATTGAGTTTATATGAGAATTTTTAATTTTAATAAGGATAAAATAGTAAAATTATAAACATAAAATTAAGTTTAGTAGGGATTATGTGAGAATTATTTGTTTTTTATAGGTGCAAAGTGAGAATTATATAAGAATTTTTTATTTTTAATGGGGTAGATTGTAAACATTAACAAAAATTGTGGGATAAATTTAAAGGAACAAAAAATTTCAGTGATTACAATCATTTACGAATTACGTTTTTTTTTTTTTTTTTCCCTTTTCTTTTGAGTAAAACTTAATTTCATGGAATTATTATTATTAAGAAAAAAACAATACAACTCACTGACTCAGCGTTTTTTACTTAAAAACAAAAAAAAAACAAAAAACAAAACAAAACAAACCAATGATCAGCCATTGAAACTAAACTTTTCTAACTTATTTTTTATCTTAAAAAAAAATGTTTTTAACTGCTTTTCAAAAAGTTAAACAAATTTCAATTTAAAAAATTTAGCACCAACTGATGAATTAAACGCAAACTTAATAATATGAAATTGTTTTTTTCTCTTAAAAATGATGCTAAATTATGCTTTTATTTTGAAAGTATTTATCCAAACGTAGTAATTTAGTACATTTTTTTTATCTGTAACACGGGTAATGGACGATATATATATATATATATATATATATATATATTAAAGAAGATAGACCATAATTATTTTCCTTGCAAGTAAAGTTGGCCGATAATTAAACTTTAGAACTTAGGTAATATAATATCATGAACAATTTTCAAAAGAAGTCAAATGAAGTGCTAAATAGTTTAATTTTAAATAGTTTTAAGAAAATAATTTTGCTACTTACAGAGAAAAATTTTATAACAATATTGAAACTTTTTCACTTAAAATTTAAAAAACCCTCGAAAGAGATTTATAAAAAAAAACCCCCTCAAAAATGAGAAATAGTAGATGACGTACAAAAAAAATCTCTCTTATTTTATTTTACTAGTCTGTGCGTTGCACGTGTTATATACATATTATAATAATTAATAGTGTAGATTTTATATTTTAGAGTTTGATAAAAGCTCTTAAATGTCTTAAATTTAGTATATATGAACTGATCTAAAGTCAGTGAGAGTAGTTTTTATAAGTTAATCTTTCATTTATTTTAAATTTATCTAATCTGAAAGTTAAGGAAAAAAAAAAAAGAAGGAAAGAGAAAAGAGAAAGCCATTTATGTTTAATTAAGACAATATTTGTTTAAGTGACAAAGTAAGATAACTACAATGATAACTTTGATTGATAATGATAATACAGTATAATCTTAAGTAGAAAAAAAAAAAAATATATATATATATATATATATATATTCAAAATTAAGTTTGTTTTCTTCATCTAAAGGTTCATTTCATCCTCTAATTCATGGTCATTTTCTTCATTTTTCTTGGTGTCTTCACCTGTCCGAAGTCCATAGTGTTTTTCAGCTAAAATGAGTGCTCTTTCGACATTTTTAAAGTTGTTTTGTTTAGCATAATGTGTTTTTGTGGCTTCGGGAAGAAGAGCTTTTTGCACTTTTTTGGGAACTTGTCTATCTTTTTGTCCACTTGTTTGGTAGATGTCCGATCGAATATTGGTTGTTGAGCTTTGCATTTTTCTTTCGGCTTTAGTGTGATGAGAATGTGATGAGAATTTGCAGCCTGGATCCTAACACTAACTGGATTTAACATAAAGATGACATTGTATTTGTATTGATCTGTATTGTTGTCTTATCTTGAAACTCTTAAACAGACAACAAGTTCTTCACTTGTAGATGAACGATTAACATTAAGGAAATGCTATCATTTTAAACCTGTAATGGAATTAATATTATAAGTGTTGAAAATAATAATAATAGAACTACAAAACTTTATCATTTTGAGAGTTCTTGTTTACTAAAGAAGTTTCTTCCATCATTTTCTTTGCATTACATTATATTGTGTGGGGAACCAGGGCATCACCCTTCTGCTTCAAATTCTCTACGTTCCACATGCAAGAAAAAGTTATTGTTCATAGCAGAAAAGCAAGATCAAAGATCAAGGGAAAAAAAAAAAAAAAAAAAGCGCTCTACATATAAAAGAAAAAGATAGTAGTACTACGTAAGGAGAAGATACCACAAAAGTGAAGAAAAAAAGTCTTAGGACATCGGTTGATGGAGAATTGGAATAGATACGGAATATGGACACTACGTTTGTCCACAATATGTTTGTTCATGTCATAAAGAGGTTTTAGCCAAGTCTACAGTGACTCCGAATCTCTTTCGCTCTTCTCATCTTCGCCGTCGACATTAGTGATGCTAACACCAACTCCTGGATTTACAAGTCCATTTCTGTACAGCAAGTCCAAGTTATGTAAATACTGACAACTCTTACCATTTGGCAACTGCTGCTTCCCACTTTCTGTCAACCTATTGAAGTATTTGTTGATGTTTTCCCATTTCTCTTTACACTTCTTTTCTGTTCTGTTGTAACCCATCATTTGCATACCAGCAGATATCTCTTCCCATATGGATCCTTTGGCGCCTGAAAGTCGAAACTTGTGATCCAACGCAGTCCGGAGAGCGATGAGGGCTTGTACCTCCACTTCTGGCCATCTAGTTTTGTTATTTGGATTGCCTTTTTTATCTGGTTGAGAGTTAGTTTCAACCCCATTTTCTTCCACGTTTTGTCGAGCTCCCGGTTCGGGGATTTGAATTTCTTCTTCACCCAACAAATTCTGGAGAAAGGAAATGAGGGCTAGGCTACGAGATATCTGTTCGGCTCTTACCGCCTCATCCCTCTTGTGTCTTTCTATCTCCAGTTGCTTCCAAGCTTCTTCTCTCAAGACTCTCTCTTTCTCTATCTTCTCTATCATCTCTATCAATTGCTTATGCATCTCCTCTTGTTTCTCCATCACTTCCATCACCAAACTTCGCAGAAAATGCTCAACACCATTCCTCCTTGATCTTCTCCTCCTCTTCCGGTTGACGGGACCTCTTAAGTCTTCTGCCAGGTATTCAACAGATTCAACACCGTCATCTGAAGATGAGCTGAGGACGGAGAAGAACCTGTTGAATTTGTGTGAAGTTGTTAGTAAATATCAAAAGCGTATAAAAATCTACCACCAAATACCGAAAAACCACTAATGTTAAGCCAACTTAATGACTAATTGTGCGAATTTCTCAACAACGCAACCGTGTAAGATTTTCAACACCAAGATGACTCGCGTCGCCGGCACACCACTTTGAGTGGGGTGTTTGAATTCGTTTTGGGGGGATCTGGGTTTTGAACCCGTTTGGTGGGGGACGGTGCTTGTGTTCGTCGGCGGCAACGATGGGGGAGGCGACTGGGTTTTGAGTTTTGTGGGAGGTGGGAGGGGGTGGGGAGGCTCGGCGACAGTGAAGGAAGAGGGGAAGGGCTGGGTTTTGAGTTTTGTGGGAGGTGGGAGGGGGAGGGTGGAGGGTGGAGGGTGGAGGGCTGGGTTTTGAGTTCGATGGGTGGGGGTTAGGGCTGAGCTTGGCGATGGTGCAGAATTGCGCGGGGTGGGGGGGGGGAAGAGCTGCTCGTGCTAGGCGACGACGAAGGAGGGGGGACGTTAGGTTCTGGGTGTGGGTTAATTTCTGGTTTTTTTTTTTTTTTTGAGGAAAAAAAAAATAAAGACAAAAATAAGGGAGAAACTAAATGAGTAAGAAAATAAAAAATTAAGGAATATTAAAATTTTTTTATTATGAAAATTTTAATTTTTATAATATTTTAATAAAAATTTAACAATTTAAAAAAAAGAACTATAATTATTAAAAAAAATAAGAATTTATAACTATTTTAACAGAAAAAAGAAATTAAACTGTCATTTTAGATCAATCATTCTTTGAAATAACCAGATCCAAAAAAGGCATTTGAGACAATTCAAAAAAAGAGAAGTGTTCAGTTAAAAAACAAACGAAACCCATTTTCTTTGATTTTTTATTTTATCTCTAATTAAATTATATTTTTTTATTAAATTTTTATTATTTTTAAATTAATAAAAATTACAATTAATTTTTAAAAAATTAACACATCTTAATTTAAAATTTTTAACTCTAATAAAAAACGGTGTCCTGAATTCATGCTAAATTAGATTATTAACATTAAAAACAAATTTTAAAAAAAAAGTACTTATTTTGAGTACCAAAAACTCACCTACACTCGTTCTCGAGTCCACGTTCGACGCCGTTCCGTTCCCAGCCTTCCACGAAATGACCCGACCCGACAACAACCGAGTCATTTGCCGCCACGTAAGCATTCCCGGAAGCTAAGCCTTCCACTTTCACCGCGCAGTCGAGCTCCCCGTCGTAGCAACCAGCTTGGCTGCTCAGAAACCCGGATTCTAGGGTTCCGGCGAGCCCGGCGTTGGACCTAATAGGACGGAGTTTCTGCGGCGGCGAAATCGGGCGGTGATTGATGATGTCCGGCGAGTGAATCACGGCCGTCGGATGGTCGTAGACGAGGTCGGTCGGCTCCGGGAAAGGAGCTATGTGCTGAGGGAAGCCGTCGGGGTTCGGTAATTGCTTTTCTCCGGCGATAATCTCCATGGCTCTAATGGTTAAAATTAGAAAGTAAATTGAAAACAGTTAAGGTAAAAATAAAATAACAGAAATAACAGCAAAAAAAAAACAAAAAACAAAAAACAAAACAGAGAAGAAGAAAGAAAGAGAGAGGAAATTTGGGCTTGAGGGAAGTGAAGTGAAGGCGCTCGTTTGAAGGGGTGAAAAAATTGAAACAGAGTTGAGTAAAATGAAATGAAATGAAAGTAAAAATTGAGGATAAAATGGGTTTTCTTTTTTATTTTGGCTGCTATTAGTTTGTGTATATTTACGGATATGTCCCTTTGGTTTAGTGGTGTGTGTCACTTCTTGTTCTTGGGATTTGGGGTTTGTTGCAGTTTTCTAAACTAATGGAGGGCTTCATTGCAAATAGATTATTTACTATTTTAAAAACTATTATTTACTTCAGTTTTTTACTGAAAGCTGTTTCGAAGAAAATTACCGTTAAAACTTGGAAAAATCTTTGTTTCTTGATAATACACCAAAATCTCATGTTAGTTTTTAACATATAAAATGTCTTAGAATCCATCCTTAGTTTATAAAAAATTATTGGAAGCCTCTTAATTAACAAAAATGGTCTCAGCTGTAAGATTATTATTATTTTTATTAATGTGTGATTCTAATTCTAATAATATCTCATAATTAAACTGAAAATGAAACAATATTAGAAATTCAGTGGTAAACACTATTAAGACTAAAAGAAAAAGAAAAACATTATTGTTCTCTCTTTATTATTATTATTATTTTTTTTTGTGGAAAAGTATACAACTGAAAATGGATTTTTTTTTTTTATTGGGTAGAACTTGAACTGAAATGCTATTTATTATAGTTAGTTAGTGGAGCTGAAACTGGAACAGCTTCTGTCGTTATTTGTTTAATTACGGCTACCAAACTCAAAACGCCAGTACTTCTTCAAAAAGAAAACAAAAGAAACAAAAACAAAAGCTTGAAACACCAGTACACCATCAATAGTCGTACAATTGTTTTGAATAATTTGAGAGCCCATTTGTCTTGAAGTTTGACATCTTAATTTTAGCTTCCATTTAATATTTAAGTTTAATTTCACGTAAATTATATTCTTTCATCTTAATTTTTATCTTATAATAAAAAATCAATAATATTTATAATTAGTTTTTAAAAAATTAATAAATTCTAATTTAAAATTTTCGTCTCCAACTAACTTATCAAACGAAGGTTTAGATTTTTTTTTCAACTCAAAACAAGATCTATATCGATATTTTCTTCCGAACACATTTTAAGTTTCTTCACTTTTTTACTCAAAACATTTTTTTTTCAACCAAATACACATTTTTGAAATTCAATTTAAATATATCCAAAAGTACATCTCCAAAACCTGCCCAGACATACCCTTAACTTTCGAGTTTTTTTTTATTTAATTGAAATCAGGCTCTGGTGATGGTTCTTTCATCACCCCAATTTCAACCCCACACGTGGGATCTACTTCCTTATGTATGGCAAGAAAGAGATGTGCTTTTAATCCAGTCTCTTTCAGTCGTTAACTTATGCCCTACCTAGAACATCACCAACCCAATGTATCCATAGCTCAAGTTGAAGCGTGAGTCTTACCGAATTTCATGGGCTTCAAAACTAGGTGAACGAAGGAAAAAACTAAGGAAGACGTCATCTTCCTTTGGTATCCCATATATTCATGTAGGTGTCTTAAATTTTGAGTATTAATAGATATGTGAGTTATCCTTTATTTGTTAATATTTCATTTGTTAATATATGTTTAAAATATTGATATATCAATTAAAATTAAAAAATTAGATCTATTATTAAAAAGATGATAATTCACTCATATATTCATGTAGGTGTCTTAAATTTTGAGTATTAATAGATATGTGAGTTATCCTTCATTTGTTAATATATGTTTAAAATATTGATATATCAATTAAAATTAAAAAATTAGATCTATTATTAAAAAGATGATAATTCACTCATATATATATATATATAAATTGATATTTAAAAATAATGATTAAATTGATGTGTAATATATATCTAAATTTTGTCTTTTTTCCCTTCTAAAAACATCGACGATTGGCAGTTTCAGCAACACACGCAGAGAGGAGGTGATGGGCCTCATCAAAGTGACTCTACGGTTCTTCCATCTGTTGTCACATTTGAGAGGCCCACGCTACTCGGCCCGACAACTATCTATAAAGATAGAAAAGTCCTCTCTTGCATTAACAACCCTTTCATTATTGCACCTTTCTTTTTTTTTTTTTCTCCCCCTTTTCCTTTGAATGATTCTTCAATTTATTTTTATTGTTGCTACCGACACTCATGATCTCGGAACAATTTCTATTACTTACTAATCAAATTCTCCAAAATTTCACCAACGAACTATATATATAT
Source organism: Ficus hispida (assembly GCA_025413025.1). Taxonomy (NCBI): domain Eukaryota; kingdom Viridiplantae; phylum Streptophyta; class Magnoliopsida; order Rosales; family Moraceae; genus Ficus; species Ficus hispida. Next base: position 21,536,534 of record CM046361.1, read on the forward strand.
ATATATATATAAAAGAATGTTTACTTTAAGGCATATATATTTTATTTTTCTTGCTGAAAATTTATCACCAAATTCAATGCGTAGTTGGGTTGGTAATTTTCGCCTACATATTTTTCTACAAATCGTAAGTGTATAAACATACCTCGTAATATACAACGGTTTACTTTCTAACCTAAACCCAAGTTGAAGCATAATACTTGGTTGAATGACAGATGACATAGAAAGTCACCAAAGTACTTTTAGTACGGTATTGTAAAGACATATGAATTCATGGCAAGAGGCTTTTAAAACACCCTAAAAAAAGGGTGGTCAAGTCGTTCAAGACACGAGAATGTTGGATACTTTATTGATTAGAAATTTGCTTTTGGAAATTAGGGTATACGGGTAACTTGATGAAGAAATTATTAAGAAGATACGAGACATTTTCCTTTAACAGTCAATGTCCATTAGAGTGGTCAAAGGTTGTGTTACCTTCCTCCTCAATCAACAAAAAATTGTCCCCCTCTTTACGACCACAAATTCAAAAAAAAAAAAGACTTGCCTTATTATTATTCTTCTTCATGTGCCTTCTATTATACGACAACACTACCCCATCAAAGTACGCGTGATAACTAAATAAAACAATATTAAAAAATATCAATAATATCTAAAATCACATATTAATAAATCTGATGTTTCTTATAACTCTTCTTATTAATAATGGTAAAACATTTGTTTGCCATATAAGCTTTTAGTCGATCGATGAAGTCACATATATATGCGAGTAGGCACACATACTACATTTTAAAAAAGTTGATTTTACTTTTATCTTTTGTTTAGTTTATCAACTTTAATCTAAAAATTTTAATTTAATTTTTATCTTTTTTCAAAAAGTCAATTAATTTCTTAACTATTTTTTGAAAACTCAATAGATTCCAACCTAAAAATTTCAACTCAAACTGACTAATCAAACGAGGGTTTATTCTTTGAATAAATTTTCAGCCTCTATTCTATAAAATATATATGTGTGAAGATGCTCGACTCAATCTAATATATATATATATATATATATATTTATATTTTTATTCAATAAAAAAATCATGTCGACGACTCTTGGGTAGGTTGGTATAGGGCGCTCATTCTTTTCACTAAATATTTAGATTCGAGTTGTCACCACGCATTGACCGGGATTTATGGGCAATCTATTTCGTGAGGAATTCATATATCATGCAAGAAGCATTCACCTTTCTGGGATTATCTGAATATTCCAACCTTAATCCCTATAACTAATTTTTTTCACCAAAAAAATAAAAATATAAAATATAAAATATAAAATCATCTGTGTATATTTGTTTATTCTCATAATCCCTCTACCTAAAGATTTTCGTTGGGAGCCTTTTTTTCGTTAGAATACATTAAAAGTCCACTTTTGCAGCTCATATATCCGCCACATATTTCGTAGCCTTGGATTGGCTCAGGAAAAGAAAAAAGAAAAAAAGAAAAAGGTACTGATATAGAATGTCAAGAACAGAAAAATAGGAACGTAAAAAAGGAAAAAAAAAAAAAAAAAAGCATTTTTAAGAGTAGGAAAGGGGGGAGAGTGCGAGGACGTTCAAACTTCAAACACTGAGAATCAAAGTCTGAATGCCCTGATGCCACGAATGATAAGCAGAAGCAGCAGAGAAGAAGAGGAAGAAGAAGAATGAGTAAATTAATTTTGAAAAATTAAATTAAAAGTAATGGAAATATCAAATACGTAGGAGTTGTGGGAGAACTAGTGTAGTATAAAATTGCTCAGGTAGCTGGCTTAACCGCATTCACTTCTTTATTTTGGAACCTTAAATATCTCTCAAACTCTCTCTCTCTCTCTCTCTCTCTGTCCCATCATATTTACCTGAAAAACTTATTGCCACAATTAAGCCACTTTCTTCAGGTATATCTCATCCCTTCCTCTACTCTTTACCATGTTCATCTATTAAATATCAGATTTTGTAACACACACACACACACACACACACACACACACACATATATATATATATGCTTCTCATATATGTATACGTATATATGTATGTACGTATGTATATATAGTTCATTTGTCCATTATAACTAGTCTCTACAAGAGACAACCATCAATATCCACCAGAAAAGGAAAAAAGAAAAATTAAAAACATTTTCCTCATTTCGTCAAATTTTCCATCTGTTTCAAAGCCGATTGATGGAAATCAAGTATTCTGGTACGTTTTCCATGTTTGGATTCATGAAAACAACCATGCATGATTGATGGGTCGGTCAAGTACTAGTTTTTTCTAGTGGTAAAAAACGGATCGCTGGTATTATCTCGTCCCCGAGCCCATCGACTATAAAAGAAAACCCAGGTCGAGTACTAGTTTAGTTATCAATTCGGGTCGAAAGCGGGCTAAAAACGACACTAACTTTTCATTTACAGATTTCTTTAGGTGGGGTTGAATTGGAGTAGGTTATCCCTTTTTTAAGGAACAGCCTTATTGAATTTAAATGTTCCTTTATGTGTCTAGTTTCTTAAAAGGTAACAAACTTGGAGCTACTAGTTTTAGCATCAGATCATCAAAGTCCAGTCCAGTAACTTCTTCAATGGCTGCGGAGCAACCAGGCGTATGTGCTGAAAATGGAGTCCAAAGTGGCAAAATACTCACTGCCATTGATGATGATTTCGATGGCGTTATCGTTGAAATGAAAGAGGCAATGAATCCTATGGTCTTCCATTCAATGCTTAAAGCTTCACTTTCTCAATGGAAACACCAGGTAGTGTCTATTTCTGATCATCAAAATTCTGTTCCTACTAAAAAGTAATATTTTTTTCACCGTTCAAACCTCTGTTTTCAAACTATCCAGCCACAGAGTAAGATTTTATTCCCAGTTTAGATTTACAATTTAGCTGCATATCCAAACACCGTTTCTGTTGCAGTTAAAAAACCCCATTCAAATTTTACAGTTTAAACGAAAAAAAAAAAAAAAAAAGGTTCAAATCGCATGAATTCCGAGGCATGGTGTACTTTTGTTTTAAGTAAATGTCCAACCATGTTGTGTAGGGAAAGAAGGGGGTATGGATCAAATTGCCCATTGGGCTAGCCAATCTTGTAGAATATGCAGTCAAGGTCAGTCAAAATTTTTTCTGATATGAAACTTCTGATATCGTCATCTCTATTAAACTTTGATTCAAGTGTTATTTTTTTCCCATAAATATATTTTATTCAAATTATTGGACAGGAAGGGTTTTGGTACCACCATGCTGAGCCAACATACATAATGCTTGTACGTTGGATCCCCGAAACTGAGCATACCATTCCTGCAAACGCCACGCACCGCGTTAGTGTTGGTGCGTTTGTCATGAATGAAAAGAGAGAGGTACTAGTTTTTTCATCTAAAAATTCTAGATACCTTTCTGTTGTAAAAACGAACTAATTTGTTCTTAATTTCATACTTTTTCACCAATTCTAGGTTCTAGTTGTGCAAGAAAAGACTGGACATTTACGGAGTTTAGGGTGGAAGTTCCCTACTGGTGTTGTTAATGAGGTAAATTCCTCGACGATGAGATCATACTGCTAAAAATTTTCGGGCTGAGACAATATTTCTTATGCTTTTTCAATCACTGCAGGGAGAAGATATCTGTGATGCTGCCATAAGAGAGGTGAAAGAAGAAACAGGAGTAAGTAATATATATTCTGTTCTGTCTACGTTCATCATATCTAGATATAGTTTTTGCGCCAAAAAAAAAAAAAAAAAAAGAGAGAGAAAGTTTTAATCATTATAATCGTTAGTCTTATCATTTGAAAATTTACTAACAATTTCCTTCCTGCTTTTCGTTTTTGTTTCAGATTGATTCAGAGTTTGTGGAAATACTAGCTTTCTGGTACTGTTATATGTAGAAACAGCAACAGAGAAGTCATTAATTTTCTGAATATTAAAGTTATTAATACTTTTGTTCACGTACTTGATTTGCAGGCAAACCCACAAGTCCTTCTTTGAGAAGTCAGATCTGTTCTTTGTCTGCATATTGCGACCTCTCTCCTTTGACATTCAAGTTCAGGAATTAGAGATTGAAGCAGCCGCGGTAAAATTTCCAGTCAAAATACTAGCAGAGGATACTAAACTTTTTATATATATGTATATATATATATATATATATGTCATGTAAATATAACATCCTCATGCTAAGTGGTTAATGGTTTGCAGTGGATACCATTGGAGGAATATGCAACTCAACCGTTTGTCCAAAAGCCTGAGATTTTGAAGCGCCTCACAGACATATACAAAGCAAAAGTTGATGGGGTTTATACAGGATTTTCTCCACTAGTTACAAAAGCTAAAAGCTACTTGTACTTCAATGAGAAGGGGTTGAAGAAGATGCAGTAATTAAGGTCTAGTCGTATACACGAGACCTTTCAAAACAATATATTGATTATTGATCTAACTTAAGGGCTAGAATAATTTCACACTAATTCTGTTCATACCAACTTTCTTACGTGACATGTGAGTTGTCAATTTTTCACTGATAAGTCTTAGATAATTGTCATATCAATTGAAACTAAAGAATTGTATCTATCAGTGAAAATATGATAACTTACTATTACATGAGTTGGTATTCGAAGTTTGGAATTAGGATTAAGGTATGTATGTTTACAAATAACACTTGCTCTCTTAATACGAGTAGCCAAATAAATAGATTTGCTTTAGTCATTAAAATAAAGTATGTAATATTTGTATTCTGTCTTTGTTAACAATTGAGTTGAAATTCAAGTATGGGGAATAATAAAAAAATAGTACAATGTTTTTGGCATATTGATGGCCCATGCAGGTTTCGAACCTGCGACCTTCGCGTTATTAGCACGACGCTCTAACCAACTGAGCTAATAGGCCGGATGCGAGTTTTCTGCATTCCAATAACAAAAACATATCTCATGATCAAGCAAACTACTTGTGGTTGGTTTGCATAAACGACAACTGGGCATTTGATAGCTCCCATACTTCAAAGGGGAAGCTTTGCCTTTACATGATGTGTGCGTGTGTGTTGAAGCAGCGGCAAGTTCAATAGAAAATATCCTATTCACAGAAAAAAAAAAAAAAAAAAAAAAGTTTCAATGCCAAATAGATTCCAAGTAATCGGTTTAAAGAAACAAGTCTAAATCAGTTGAGTTATTTTGGGATAAAAAAAGTTTGGGTGGACAATGACAAGTTAAACAGGTCCACTTATACACAAATTTAGTATTCAAAAGGAATGAATATATATATATATATATATATAAATGTCTCCTATATCTATATCTAGGAGAATTGTAATTAACAACTAATTCTGACTAAAAATAATAATAACAACTAGTTGATTTACATATAACTTTTTATATAAATCTTATCACGTGATACTAGTTAGATATTAATATAAATAACAAGTTATATTACAAGTGATGTATATGAAAAAAATGTATATAAGAGCCTCTTAATATATATATATATATATTCAATTTATTTACCTATATATATATATATATATATATAGAGTCACTAGGCCTTAGGTGGTGAGCTTATTACCTAGTCCAGCGAAGCGACTAAGAGGAGCTAACATAAAACAACTTTCATTCATTAATTATTAGGATACTCAGCATCACCGGTAGAAATCATTGGGCAGAGGGAGTTGGCCGGCAATAATCATGACCTTATGTTGTTGTACATAGCCATTTTGGTAGCACTCAAACAACAGCAAATATCCTTGTTTATTAACTATTTTAATTTATTCCAGCTTTCTTTTTTCAAAATCGGGAAGGGGACCGTTCTTATTATTTTAATTAGATATAGAAATATATTTTGGTAGCCATTCGGAAATCTGAAAGGACCATACCTCCAAAGTCGTTTTACTTTTTTGGACACTTGATAAGTCACCATTAATTTGTAATGGTTAGGCAGATTACAATTGTGAATACATGTATGTGTATATTTGTCTTTGAAATTACTTTTTTTTTGTTGTTGTATATGAGAAGTATAATATATATATATATATATATATATAACAATCAAATCGGCCGGCCAAACTAGACAGTCATCATGTGGGAATGTGGACCATTAAAAGCACAATGTTATCTTGTACATTAGCTACTAACTAACCATATTTTAGAATGACCCCGCGGCTTTGAAGCTGTTTCAGACAGGTCCTTTCCTTTCCATCAACTTCATTCATTTTATGACCATATCTCACTCTTTCATATAATGTAAGACTTTCAAAGCTTTACTAATTTGCTCTCTCTTCTTGAAGATTGAAAAAAAAAAAAAAAATCATATCAAAGAAGTGCTTTGAAAAGTTGGAACTTGATATATATATATATATATATATATATATCTATGCTGATCTTCTCTTTTACTGTATATGTTTTGTCTTATCATCGTGGAGTAATAACACATACTTCTAAACTTGGACATTAATTTTTCAGACATGGAGAAGTGATCCAATAACACGGTTGAGTCGTCTCTGCTGTATAAAAAGACCAAAAATTCCTTCAGACAAAATATAGTCAGTACAATCATTTCGAATATATTTATACACACACATATACATATACATATACATATACATATACATATACATATATATCTCGTATGATTACTCTACCAGTAGATGGAAAATTTAATTGAAACAACATTACCATGCACATATAATTTTGCTGGACAAAGTATTTCAATTCATGACTGTGTATATATGTGTGTTTATATAAATATCACTAATTAATTTCATATATGTTGGTGTATATATATATATATATATATATGAGCAGAAAAGGAACAAGGCTAATATACACCTTATCCCTTTCATGCCCTCTTCCCAGGCATAGGGAGGCAATAAACCGGAAATTTCTCTAATCAAACCAATATACAATATACCAATCACATCCACATGAATCTCTGTGCTCAATTTATAAGAACAAGAAACACCCCCCCCCCCCCACCCCCCCAAACCCCCAACCCCCAAAAAAAAAAGAAAAAAAAAAAAGGAAATATAATCTTCTGGCTAGAACTTTTAGTATATCAATAATTCCAATACAAACAATAGAGTAATTTAGAATTTATAGAACCCTACCTATCTATTAGGTCTACCGGTGGAGTTTCCACCACCAGATCCAAACATATGATGATGTTGTTGATGTTGCTGGTGATGTTGCTGATGATGGCCATGACCCATCATCATCATCGCCGTCGACTGCCCAGAGCCATAAAGACCTCCACCGCCGCCATAACCGGCGGAGGAATTGACGGCATCGGAGTGGTTCTGATCGGGCTGGCCGCCACGGCCGAGGGCTGTCTTCTCGCCCTCCATCTCGCGGAACTTCTGGAGATAGCCCTTGAGGGGCTCGACGTAGTCCTCGAAGCCGAGGGTGGTCATAGCCCAGAGGAGATCGTCGCCGTTGATGGTCTTCCGCTTCTCCCTCTGGCACTTGTCGGAGGCCTCGCCGGTGATGAAGCTGATGAACTCCGACACGCACTCCTGCACCGTCTCCTTCGCGTCCTTTGAGATCTTCGCGTTCGCCGGCAGCGCCTTCTTCATTATCCTGCTCACGTTCGCTATCGGTAGCAGCCTGTCCTGCTCTCTCAGCGACGACCCCGACGAGTTCGCGTTCTGTCCTCCCGAGTCCTCGTTGTCCGACTCCGCCATAATTTTGTTTTTATTTTTTTTTATTTATAATTAGCCCTCTTCTTGTACTACTACTGACAGTGGTTATATAGAATCAAGCAGCTGATGAAGATCAGCAATAATATGGTTGTGCTCTGTAAATATTTATGTATATGTGTGTGTATATATATGTTGATGAACTACAAGTTCTACTATAGTAATGTAGTGCTAACTGGGAGGGTAAGTGGTGCTATATTTGTTATGTTGAGGGTTTCATTCGATATTCTCCTTGGGGAGTTGTTTTGAAATTATTTATATTATTAGATTGTGTCTGACACGTGGGTTGATTCAAGACCGTTCGTTTGGCGATAATGTTTTTTCATTTTCACGTTGACATGTGATCTCGGCTCTCCACAGTCACACGAGATTGGGGAGTGTGGTCTCTTTATCAAGCCGGATAACTCATGTGTAGCCGTGGATTATATATATAATAGTTTCAATGACATGCGTTTTACTACATTAAAATGCTGACAAAAAATATTTATTATTTATTTTTTTAAACAATTTAAAGGGGTTTATTCAGCAACCCAAATACAGAGAGAGAGAGCGGGGAAAAAAAAAACTGTAGAAAATGACAAAATAACTTAACCAAGGAACAGTAAAAAAGAAGCAACTCTACTTTATAGTTTTTTTTTTTTTCTTGAACTTAAGGATGAGGGGCCGAACTTTTCACCTTTGAGTGAAATAATGTATGATATTACTCTTATGTTATGTTATGTATGTAATCATTTATAAGATAGTTATAATAATTATTCTTTTTTTATAATCATAAATAGTTATAAATAAAATTATAAAAAAAATCTTCTTTAATTATATTTGATGACGTGATATTTCATATAATTTACTATATATTACAAATTAAGCAACTTACTAACTGTTTAAATATAATTAAATAGTTTTTTGATATTTTAAATGTGAGCAATTGATATCTGAAATGCATTTTAGGGAATGAAATGGAAAAAAAAAAATTGAAAAAGAAAATGTAGTAAATAACATAGTTTATGTATGGTAAGAAAGAAAATAGCTTATATTTTGAATGTTAGTAATTAATAGCATATTTTCCCGTTCTTTTTTAACCCTACAAATCATTTGTCTCCTTTCTATGTCGCTCCACTTGCATTTCGCCACATCATTTAAAGGCAAAGGCTGCCAACAGACGGAAGTTAAAATCAACTTCTCCAATACGTAAAAGCCGTGGACCACTTAGTAATATTACTTGTACCATCAACCCAAAAGATTAAACAGACTCTCCCAACAAAAAAACTAATTTAATTATTATTAGAAATTTTTTGGTAAAGTTGTAAGACTTCTGTGCGTATTGTTTCTTTTAGTTCGACTTTCTCTATTTTGGATCTATAAACGTCACCCATTTTAGACAATATTAAAGACCTGATGAGGGGAAAAAACAAAAAAAATCAAACACAAATCCAGATTCTCCTTTTCTTCTGATTATTTCCGTCTCTTGAACCTTTGCTGTGTTAATTTACAATTGCCGTTGCCGGTGCCGGAGAAGCCGATCGTTAAAGCATCGTCAATGGCCGGAAGAGTGACAAGAGTTCTCCGCCTTCCTCTCAACAATAAGTTTTTAGATCTTTGCAAGAAGCAATTAGATTGCTGAAAAAGATTTTTCAGATGTGGTTTTTGTCGGTACTGGAGAAGATGGATGTCCCCCATCAATGGCTGCGAGAGAGTTCTCCATGGATCCTTGATCCTCGACACAGAATGAGTTTCTTTAATTTATATTTTATTTCAAAAAAAAAATAAAAATAAAAAAGCTATATCAACAACTTATCCATCCAAATAACATTTGACGAGGTTTTAAGATTTATGTTCATTAATTATTATTAATTTTTTTATTAACAACTTAATTTATTACCAACTATCTGATTAAGGTTGTGTGATTAAAATAACAATAATCATATATGGATAAATATTATAGAAAATATTAAAAACATATATATATATATATATCTTTTTATTGAGAAATGAGATATTATCAAATATTCATTTAAATTGTTCTTTACGATTGTTTTCCAATTTTTAGATTATTGATTGCAATATAGGGGATTTAAATTTATTTGTGTTAATTTTCATATTAGAAAATAGGATTTCTTGATTATAGAAAATTTAATTTATTTAGATAATTTATCCATTTTTATATTTGTAAATTTCAAGATATATATATTAGTAGGATATAAGAAAATATTTTACACCATTTTTCATCAAATTTTGTTTCATTTTTACGTATTTTTAAATGTGATACAAACGATAAAAAATTATATAATATTGATACACCATTTTGTTATTCTTGAATCCTTATTATAGAATTCTCTAAATTGTATGTTTATATTTTATCTTATTATTAAAAAGTATAGACAACGTTCCTCGATTTTAGAATAATTCTCATTTTACTTATTAATTTTGAATTAACCATACTTAATTAACCCTATGTTAATATTTATATGTAAAAGTGTGGTTATGTGGTCATTATTTGTTTGTTTTTAGAAAAAAAAAAAAAAAAGTTTAATAGAGGGTATTAAATGAGACAAAATTCTCTTTGTCAGTCTAGTTTTAGTCAAAATTTTTCATACGATTAATTCAAAATATAAAATGAGAGTAAAAATATTTAACAGAATAATTTTAAAATTTAAATGACACGTGTGAGATTTATTATTATTGTTATTTTTATTTGCTAAAAGACACATGTGAGATTGATTCTAAAAGTGAACTATAAGGGGAATTTTATGATAATCATAAATCATTAATATTGTGATTGCAAGTATAAATTATTGATAATTTCACACCCCGTTCTATTCTAAGATGAAAAATTAGAATTGATCACCTCTAAATTCAAAAAACAATAATAATTAAGGAGCCGATGGCCCAACCCGCGCCATGATTTGCAGCCAAGCTTGGGGGATCTTAAGCTGTAAATGGGTAATGGCCAAAGATTAGCAGCCGATGACCTTGCCTCGTCAGCCTTACGATTTTCGATGATCTGTTGGGTATCAACGGCCAATAATCAAATCATGATAGTGCTGAGTTTTCCACATTGGACGGCCCTGATCCATCTAATAATTAGGGGGAAAATAAAAATTGAATTGTGGGGCCCATTTTGCTTTGGGAAGTCCTCCTACGTGGGAGTGGGAATAATTGATGATCGAGGCGTGGCTCCACCTCGTCACTTTTTATACGACCGTCGGTGAAACCTCATCGCTCCGCATAAATCTTGTTTCATAATTTTTATTAAAAAAAAAAATGACACCCACTCTACTCGTGATACAAACCTTGATTAACTCGTTTTTAATTAATTATAAAATCACAATTAAATCATATATAAATGACATGCTCACATGGATTTTTGCATGTTTAAGAAAAAAAATCCTCTACATATATGAATGTATTTAGTGGTTAGATTAATCGTAAACTTATTGGAACAATAAGTAAGAAATATCATTAAAACAACTAGTAATTTGGTGTAGCCTTAATTATAACGGCTCCTTTTCTCTTTTAGGATACGTTTAGAGTGAGATGACAATTTCAGCTTTGAACTTTATTCGATCAATATAGATTATATAATACTGGTTGTGTGGTGACTGATAATGAAAATATTACCTGTTTTTCGAATAAGTCAAATTCTCTTTTTTTCTACTGATGGGTCTTGAGACTTTCAAAATAATGAAGATAAGGGGAACGGGGACCTACCGATGACCTTTTCTTTTTATTTATATATATAGATTTTGAATTTAAGAAATTGAGATTTGAACTCTATATATTTTAGTAAAATTAAGTGTGATATTACTGTTAGACTATATATGTAACTTAATGTCTTTTAAAATTAAACAAAATGAAATGAGGAAATAATTCATTACCATGCCTATGGCTAAATGAACACAACACTGTTATATGAGCGTGAAGTGTCTATAAATATCTCGCAACGTGAAATGGTGATTTAAGCTCATGAAATAATTATCACCATTATTAATAGATAGTCAATAGATATCATGTTTTTCATTACTATTTGTTTTAATAAGTAAAGCCAACCAATGATGCGCACGCTAACGCACGAAAAAACATGGGAGGTGTCCACTACACAAAGTGGAGTGACTGTTTACTGTTTAGTGGTCAATGGCCAACTCACTTGATCGCCATATGAGACAGAGATACCACTCTCTAAAGTTTATTAGGTGTACTTATCGATCACGCTTAATTATGAGTTTAGCATTAAATTTTGAGAAACAAAATATTCGCATATATATGTTTATATATATAGAAAAATTACAGGATTAAACCCAACTATGTGGGTCCCATGTTGGTTTCATCTATGAAACTCATAGATATTGGAATTCAATACCGTCGAGATAAATCTCATTACTCTTATATTTATGTGATGAATTGATTTGTCGTAATAGTATACTGGATAAAAACATCGGTTATACTGGATAAAAACATCGGTAGTCCAATCCTTAGGTTTTAAAGAATTAATTTGTTGATGGTGACTTAATATAATCGAAGATTGACATGAAAACCAAACAAGCCATGAAAAATGTCCTTTCTCTCTCCCCTTTTTTCTTTTAAAATTTTCATCACTAGGATTTTCATTTACGTGGGACTTTCACCGTCGCTGTCGTTGTGGCTGGTAAAGGTGATCGGCAATTTGATGATCTTGGTGGGGATAAAGTTAAAGGGTCATAATTATGAGTTTCTCGACTAGATCTAATCTAGCGAACTTCCAGTGATTTGGGATCCGGTGAGGCCTTAGTGATCTAATGATTAATGCGGTGATCTTTTACCTCCAATTGAGCTAATTGATTTCCTCTGAGTTGTAGCGTGTGACAGAGTGGTTGTTCTACGGTGGGCGGGAATTTAATGGGCAATGCTTTTTTTATATTCAAGCTTTGTTTTTGTATTTTAGTTTTAATTTTGTAATAAATGAGGTAGTTCCCCCGCCCTCGATTTGTTTTCATGTGTGGATTCCGCTTGAGTTATTTTTTAGCAGTATATGTCTATGAGTTCCGTTAGTATTAGGGCTATGTGGAGTTTGTTGTAGTCTCTTTGCTGCGAATGATTGCCTCTCGATCGATTGGAATATTCCATCGATTATAGTTATTTTTTTATAAGAGCATTATACATGCTTGATTATAAGATTGTCGAGGAATTCGAAGAATTTTCCTGTCATCGGGTCTCGGTTTATGTTCTTTTCACTGAGTTTTATCAGATTTTACTAATAGAATCAATATTTATCAGAGTGTTATGTATTTTATATCACATGGTTGTTTTATCTCTGATATTAATATTTGTACCCAATTTTAATTTGAATGATAATTTTTCTTAAAAAAAAAAAAAAGAATTAATTTGTTTAGCATAGCGAGCATGATTCAATTTCTAACATCAGTTCATTTTCATTTAGTTTTTTTTAGGTACAATTTATTTTAGTTTTGCACAGAAACATAATGTAATTGGGAAAGATATTGATTAATGTATGCCAAGGCTTAAAATTGTCCGTGCGTGTTAATTAGTGGGGACACTGCCACTTTATATCTAATTATTTCCCAATATGCTTCTATTTAATCCAATCATATTGTGCCAGCAGAGTCCACCCCATTTTCCATATTTTCTACTTATAATATATACACCCACACACATTTTGTATGATCAGTTCTTACCCCAAAGCCCTAAAGGTGGATTGATTTGGAACTCATGATCTCCAATAGTACAACCACCCATATATGTATATATATATATATATATTAAAGAGCTATAGTTAGCTTCCTTGAGTTGTTATATATACATATATGTTATATTGATGTTTTCTTTTTGTTAAGTTAATTGCCAATATCAAAAGAATTCCTTCATGTGGAGAGTGTAATGTCACCCAAGATGAAAGCAGAGTTCAGAAGCAATAATATCAATTCCTCCAATTGAAACTCATGATATAATAACCTCTTTGAGTCTGCAGTTGCTGTTCGTCTTGCATGCATGTTTTGTGTGTGTGTATATATATATAGGTCCTTGTTAATGTCCTGTATGAAGGTTGTTCTTTACCCAAGTCGAGTTATATTTCTTCTGCCTAAATGTTATTTTCTTAATAATTTATATCATGATGTTGTTTAAAAAGACATGAATAGAAACATTTACTTTAAAGAATAAATGAAATAAATTTTAAAAATTACCGTTATAACCTTCAATAATAAATTGATTTACTAATTGATCAAAGCATTCATTATATTTACTTACAGCTTCTGATTTCAAAAGGCAATAGATAAATCTGCCGATTTCAAAAGACAATAGATAATTTAATAAATCATTCAAAACCTCACACGTGGACTCCATTATAATAATTGATCTAAGTAATTTCAAAAAAAAAAAAACACAATATATAGTAAATTGATTTAGTAATTGACCAAAACATTCACTATATTTACTCACAGATGTTGATTTCAAAAGACAATAGATAAGTCTTCTGGTTTCAAAAGGTAATATGTAAATTAATAACAATTGATCTAAGCAATTTCAATTTAAAAAAAAAAACATATCAATTAGTAAATCAATTTACTATTGAGGATTATAATTATAATTTTTAAAATTTATTTATTTATTCTTTAAAATAAATGTCTTTATTCTATTTTTCTAGATAACGCCATAACATAAATATTTAAGAGAATAATAGTTAGATAGAAAAAAATTATATAAATTGGGTGAATAACATCTTTGGTGTAGGATATAAACAAGGTCCTATATATATATATATATATATATATAAAGCAGAATTAAAGGCACAATTAAATAATAACTCAATGCAGCTAGCTAGGACCGTTGAGCTGATGTTCATGTCTAATAATAACTAATTATTGTAATGCCACATTGTCAATTATGGCTTTAAGCTGTGTAGTCGTAAAGACCCACGAATTTTGTCCCCATTTTATCACAAAATGTTCTAATTAGCCCATCACTACTTCCCAATTTCAAGTTTCACACACACACACACACACACATATATATTTCTCGTAGTACTGCTTAACTACCGTGTGCTGGGCTGTCAGATTGCAGCTTATATGGCTCATTCTGACATCCGAAAGACCACCGGAATAAACAAATAAATAAATAAAAATCTGTCCAAAATATGAAAATAAATAAATAAATAAATAAAATTATAAAAATTACGGGGATATTTGACATTAACACTCAACTCAAATTAAATTATACTTTTTTCATCATATTTTTTGTCTTTTTCTAAAAAAGTTTTTTATCTTTTCTGAAAAAATCAACAAAAATTACTATTTAAACTTAAAAATCTCAACTCAACTCAAACTCAACTTATTCACAAAATACCCCTTACATAATCGCTGTGGAAATAACTTTATTTTGGTGTACTTTTGTCTAATATCATAGAACAAGTTTTTATAACTATTTTTGGATTAAATATTAAGATTGGATCTACAAGCAAGAGCACTTTTTTTTTATTGTATGGTATATTTAATATAAGTCACACTTATATATTTGATTTTAAAATTTTAATAGGACGGCAAAAAAGATTTTTAAAATAAAACTTGCTCCATCGATAAGTAAAAGTATGAATCTTATTTTATTTTATTTTATGTGATAGTTTGTTTTTATTTATTTATTTTGCATAGCGATGCTTCATGCAATTTTGAAGTAAATTTTTAATTCTTAAAATAACAATGTTGCAATTATTAATATGAAAAGATTGACACATCAACTACGACAGTCAACGTCAAAATTTGACAGGTGTTGTATTTTATGTGAAAATATAGGCTAAATTTGATATAAAAATAATTGTATTAGAAAGAAATTTCCTAATTTAAATTTCAAAATCTATGATTGATATATTAATTTGCTACTGTATCAGAGATGCTTAACCATCCCAAAATTTTTTGTTAAAGGTACTTTTGTTGCACATTTGCAATGCTATCAAAAGTACTAAAATATAACTTCATGATAAAGCCATAGAAATAAAACTTAATTACAAACCATTATTTTACTTGTTGAAATTTCGTCACTCTACAATCTTAATTACAAGATTTATTCCTCAAAGTTTTTCATAAATATATACAAATATTACTTAATTAAAAAAAACTATATAGTTATTAAATTAATAATTAAAAAGCTTTTAAATTCTTTCTGGTTGAAAAAAAAGCTTTTAATTGTCACATAAGTAATACCAACCCAATAAAAGCAACCCCTTTTGTCGTTTAGCAAAGAAAAAAACAAAAACACATCCAAACTTCTTTTAATTGTAACTATTATATATGAATGATCACGGAATGGACATAATACAGCTTTCAAATAAGAAAAGAAAAAGGAAAAAGAAGAGAAACTTTTTTTTTTTTTTTGGGTAGATGAAAAGGAAGAGAGACTTACACGATTAGAAAGCATAGTGTTGCATTGTTTTCTTTTCCACTTCAACTTTCCTATTATTTTGTTTTACATTGCTTCTTTTTTCCGTTGTATGAAAGATGAGGGTCGAAGAGATAAAAAAGGTTTATTGTAAATATAATCCTTTAATTTTAATTTTTGCTTTTTGTTTTTTTACTGTTAAAAAGAAGAAAATATAGGTAAATGAGGCTTTGTTAAGATTTTTTTTTAGAGGCCCAAGTTTTTTGCCATTAGAAAAATGACTATTTTAGTTAATAAAATTATCAAAATGGTCAAATTGTCAATTGACCATTTAGTTTTATGGTCAAAATGATTAAAATGGTAAATTACCAATTAATCATAAAATATTAATTAATTATGATCAATCGCTGGTTAATCGTCATCAACATATAGTTTTACCCATCAATGATGGAAGGATTAAATCATTTTTCTAAATAAAAATAAAGCTATCATTTTTTTTAATATCTGAAATCTATTTGTATGCGTAAATTTTTGTAGAAAGAATAGAATGGAAGAGTTCTAACAATAAATATAATTATGTTCTATAATTAAACTTCATTTTTATAGAAATAAAAAAGATGACATGTGGGAAGATTAAAAATAAGAAAATGATTAATAATGTATAGGGTAAATGACTTTAACATTTCTCGTATGTGGTTTTAGCTTCAACATTCTTCCCGTTAACTTGAATTCGTTCAAGAAATTGATAAACAACCATTCCCGATATTGGAAAGCAGCTGGTTGTTGAACCACAATTTGCGAGAGTAGTGATTAAAAACTGAAAAAAGAAAAAAGAAAAAAGAAAACCAACAAGTTTGGTTAAAATTTAACTGCGGAAGAATGTTGTATTAATTTGCTCAAGTTAGCGCATGATTAATTCCAATATTGTCGACTTGCTAACTCCACCTCGACCAACTTGAATTTGTGCCACGTGTAGATATATAGCTAGAATCAAAAGTAAGCTAGTCCACTCATAAAATAAAATTATTAAAAAAAAAAGTCCATAAAAAAACAAAAAAACATAAGAAAACAAGGGAAATCCGGAGAAGAAGAAAAACAATAAATTAGCTCCAAAAGTTGAACAAGATTTTTTGGTTAAGGTATGGGAATAACATTATGCAGATGGGAATAGTTGAGGCAGGCTAGAAATTTTAGATGAGAGAGAGAGAGAGAGAGAGAGACAGGACATATTGTTGTGTTGTGTTTGAGGTTTTGGTAAACTGATTGTATTTAGAGTCATATATATATAAATGTCACTCTAATTAAAGAAATGCTAGAAGATAAGAGTAGGCTACCAACTTGCAAATTAACTTCCCGTCAAACTTCTCAACTGATCCTCCTTGTACACCTTCCCAAACACTATTTGGACCAATATACCCCTCGTTTCCATTTTTTTTAACCTAATTTAAAAAGCCCCACATCATCTAATTAATATTATTATTATTATTATTTTGGTATGTTCTAATCTTGTTGATATTTACTAAGTTTCCCTTGAACACTTTTATTGTTTTGATGAACCACTCGAACATAAATCTGAATTAAATGTCATCTTGCCCATCACATTTTATTTTACTTTTTGAGCTTTCATACAAGTTGCTTTAGCTATGTCAGAAGTTTATATATTTACGTAAATCATAATCACTCCTTCTTTATATGGAACTTTAATGTTTAGATGAGGATATTTCAGCCTGCTGGATCAGAGGACAAAATGGTCTTTCTACCCAATGAAGTCAACTTCAATAAGTAATATATTAACATATACGTGAAGGGTATTAAGAAGGCATATATATATGTATGCATATATATATATATATATATATATATCATATTAGCAATTAATATATATGCATATTAGAACCTTTGCCTAGCTCTAGCTATAAAATCAAGGTGGAGCCTCTGCTATCGTTTCATTGTTTTTTCCATATTCGCACGTAATAAAAAGTACAAGAAAAAGCTTAGAAACAACACAAAGAAGAGAAGATGAGCTACTTTTGCGGCTTCTTCAACAATAATCTCGTGACCACTATCTTCTTCATGATCTTGTTCTTCTCCTTCTTCATCGATATCGGAATCTCGACGGCTGAGCACGAAGAAAACAACCATTTATTCGAATCGTACAGCCGCGATGAATTGGTGAAGATCGCAGGATATGGAGAAGAAAAGCTTTCCAATGTCCTTGTTACAGGCTCAGTCCATTGTGAGGCTTGTCTAAGTGAAGCTCAACTCCATGCATGGCCCGTTTCAGGTTTGTAATCTCTTCATCTCCACATAATGTATGTACATATATAAATTTTTATATGCATATGTATTCTTCTCAAACATTCAGCTTGTTATCATCTCCAGGTGTATATATATATATATGTTCATCAATATTATACCATATATTCTTAAAGAGAGAATGAAAGAGTTGTCTGTTGAATTCCTAAATTTTCACTAGTGGTTTCTTCTAATATATTTTTTGTTTTTGCTCAAGTTTTCTTCTAATATTTTATTTCTATATATTGCAATTTTAATAATGATCTGAGTTCTATTTTTCCCACTCATAAAGCGCAATTGGATTTAATGTAAATTTCAGGCGTATGCTGATAAATGAATAGAATCCTTTTCTTACAGAAATGATGATAAATTGATATTATATATATCCGATACAACTAAATGATCTAATTACCCTTCGATACATGTGTATATATATATGCTTATGATGATTATATATAACCAAATCTTACTTCTTATGTTGTAATCCATACAAGGTATCTTTTCAAAAGAACAAAGAACAGCTTAAATTCTTATTAGATGTCAACATTCTTGATCACAAATATACAAAAATTTAGATACAAACATATGTGTGTGTGTGTGTGTGTGTATATTACATGTGTGTATGTAGAAAGCCTTTCTTGTTTTCTTTAGTTTCATTAGGTAAATAACTTACTTACCCGTTTCTTGGAATTCTGTTGGATTTATCGCATACAAGCAATTCCATATCTTATATTATATCCTCTATAACCCCCTTTTGAGTTGTGATTGAAAGTCGGATTTGATATTGAGATTCCACCAATAAATCTTGAACAAAACTAAAAGCATTCTGTGTGTAAAAATAAGGTGCCCTATCATGTAACTTATTATATAATGAATAATTATCTAATTAGATAAATACAGCCTTACCCTCAACGATAAAAACCTCTAAAATTTTTAGTGCATATATATATATATATATATATATTTCTTTTCTATGATTCCCAAACACGTTAACAAATTAAAGGCATATATGAACAATAATTTATTTATTAACACTGAACAGCTCTATGAAGCAAGCTATATTATTTTTGATATTCATGTTGGACCGGTGAGAAATTAGTAACTCCTAATTTGATTTGGACATGTTCTCTTTCTTTGGAAACAATTTAACCATCCTCGCTTGGCTATAGCATAATAGAGTAGAGTAAAACATGGGAAGCCCACATCAAGAAACTATTCCTTGCAATAAACTATGGACCTTTCATATTCATTACTTCGACAAATATGAATAAGCTTTGACTTAAACGCTAAGGAATTTTTATTTTTTAAATTTTATTTCAAGATTACCATTTAATTCATTTCATGAATTTAATTCTACAAAAAAGGACTCATCTCATAAATTAATAATCTATATACCAAATATTTAAAGCATGATAATTATATCTTAAAATTGACTGTTCATTCCCAATTAGAAAAGAGAAATGTTTCCGTGAAGAAAAGAAAATTACAAGAACAAGGCAAAAAAAACGATGTTACAAAAAAAATGAATGTAAGGATTTATTTTAAATTTGGCTCTCGAGAATTATTAATTGTCTCACTTTATCCCTTAGAACTTAAAATGATTAGCGAGCTTATCAGATGTTGTAATAATGGCACCTCTGTCACAGAATCGTTAGAAAAGCGACGATATGAAGCACATGAGGCTCGTGTTTTACACCTACAACATAAATCTTCTACGATGCGAGTTGTTCAATATGTCTATTTTGTGTGCAGGTGCTTTGGTAGCCGTTAACTGCCATACAAACGGAAAGAAGGGAAAATCGAGTTGGATAAAAGGCGCGACAGATGAATACGGAGATTTCGCTATTGACCTCCCTTCAAACCTACATGCAATTCCCAACTTGGATAGGAAATGTTCACTTAAAGTCCTTAGAGTACCAAAGAACGCGCTGTGCAGACCAGTTTATGTGAGGAGAAACAAAGGGCTGAGACTTTCGTCAGTTGGAAATGGCATTCGAACCTACGATGCTGGAACAATAAGGTTCCAGCATTTGACATCAAGACTCACGCAAGGATGCGGTAGAAAAGACGGCAACAATTCAAAGATGATTATATAGAGATCACTATCAATTAGTGTACTTTGGGATACAGCACCACAACTCAGGTAGATGGCGCTTTTCAGTCACAGCATTGAGTTCCAAACATTTGATCCCGTGCGTTAATATATAGCAGCAGGTGTGAAAAAATATATACGGGTAAACAAAAAGTACATACGATGAAATTATGATTATATTTGCATATAATCTTGTATTGTAATGTAGGTATAAGGTTTGATGATGAAAATTCGTTGTGGAGTGATCTATACTATATACATATACTACATGTTATTCCAAACATAAAACAATGTTATTGATGTATGTTGTCAATCTGAGAAATACAATGAAGTTCTTGACAAACTATGAAATCTTTGCAATACTCATCAAGAATGTATGATCTAAGAATCGTGGAGACTAACCAAAATCTAAAATTTGAAATGAGACAAATGCCACGACAAGAAAAATAAAACTCTGAAGAACATTGTCTATGCAAAACCTGATGATCAGGACTTAAGTTTGCTGCTCATCCCCAGAAACTATGTATTTGGCGACGTCAGCGCAGCAAGACAGCTTGTCCGCCTTCTCATCAGGGATTTCAACAGAGAATTCCTCTTCAAAAGCCATCACAAGCTCAACCCTGTCTAAGCTGTCCAGGCTCAAGTCTTTTTGGAAATCAGCTGTTTCAGTAACCTGTTAAGGTCAAGCGACCTATCAATTTCCTTGCATTGTTTTTTCCGTTCTTTATTAAGGGCAACTTAGTAGTTCAGGATAGGTGACATGCCGGTGTTATGTGCTCCAGGAAAAATGGAGTAATTGGAGAAACGTTATCTCACAATTCAAACAACCATAAAATGGACAAAAAAGAGTTGATAGTAATTTTGAACAATTAAAACCGATTAATTACCTTAGCAGCATCGACTTTATCGAATTTCTTAACCAGTCCGATCACCCGATCCATTACTTGATCAGTGTTGGTACTTGTTGATGCACACATGATCTGATTGCTTAGCCGTTTGAGCAAATTATTCCCATTTGCACCAAGCGATGATTCGACTGGTCTCTTTGCTCTGACATGCCACAAGATGGCATTTCTAATGCTTTGCATGTTCAGGAGACCTGAAAACCAACGAAACCTATCCCAAGTCAGGGCATAAAAACACACAAGATTACACTACTAAGATGGCTCTCACTGTAGAAAAATATGCAATCATGTGGTAACGAACTTTATAGAGACCACCAAGGAAACCTCCTATTCTCCTATAACTTATGCAGGAGAGATTTTGTCTTTTTGCAATTTCTACACGACAATCATTATAGTAATTTGGTCACATCCCACCAAGGAAACTTCTGGGAAACACCAAGATTAAAAGTACAAGGCAAGAGGAAGAAATACAAACAAGCACGCCCCCAAAGGAGCGGACGGGGTGGTTGAGAGCTCGCTCTTTAGACTCTCACCAAGGGAGATGTCTAAGGTTCGAGTCCCCACTTTGCCTTTGGGTGTTTCCAATTATCAGATCCATTTTCTTAATTAAAAAAAAAATCAAATAAAAAAAAAAAACAAAAACAAAAACAAAACAAAACAAAACATGTGACTCAAAACGGACAAACTCTTTCATGGTATGGAATGATGGTCAGGAAGTAAAAAAACCAAAAAAAGACAAAAAAAAGTGGCTCCAGATTCATTTCAACAAACAGGTGGTGATCCTAAAACCATAGCCACATTTATCCTAACTCTCAAATGCTGAACTTGTTTTCTTTTTCACCAATTGCAAACCTTCCCTTACACTATACAAATTATAATTAAAAATGACTATTGACCCAGAAATCAAAACCTGATAGCATTAGAAGAAAAATGTCCAAGTTTGCAATATGTGAATAGAAACCAGGATAGAAAGTGATTTGACACGATAGAGAATGTCATACCTGAACCATTAAAGTTAGTGACGAGGTTTATAGACTAGGGAGTAGGAAGTAGGAAACATAAAAAAACAGACATAACGGAAGCAAGAAAAAGAAGTGATAACTCACGAGATTGCAGCTGGTTCCTAGGCTTTCGGTTTGATAGGACTTTGTTGTACGTAGAGTGTTCGATAAAATGCCGCACCGAAATAGCGAAATGGATCCTGCCAAGACACTTCACGAGGCCGCGATTCGAAATGTAATATGTCCGACCATACGGAGAATTCGGCTGGTAGAGTTGTGCATATAAAAAGCCCACTGAGATTTGTACCATGTATAATTTTTTTTTTTTAAAAGGGAAATATATATTTAAATTATAAAATAATGTGAATGATCCCGCAACATAAAAGATAAATCTCAATTGAGACTAGTTTTATCAATAAAATTTGATGATGCTCAAAAAGAAAGGCAAATATCTGAGATCCGATAACAATAATGTATCTCTGACACATCAAAATAGAGCACACATAAATTTTTTTTTATTTTTTAAACAGAACATTTATAACCAACAAAACTTCTGATCATCCAGAGCCATAGTAATTTATCTTATTTACTTTTAATAAGTAAACTATATATTTTTAATTATTGAATAAATTTTTTATTAAAAACTTTTATATTTTAAATATTTTTAAAACTTTTGTTTACTTCAGTTATTTACTTCTCTCTCTCAGTTTCCTTTCTCTGATCTTAAAAAAAAAAAAAAAAAAAAAGTCCGATACAGTGTAAAAATCGATCAATTTAGGTGAAACCAACCAAATCTATACTTTTCTAGAGTGTTGGTCGTTACCAATATGTTTTGTGATCGGTTTGATGTTTTAAAACTGACCGAACAGGTAGAAAAGAAAAGCTAATTTTCATATTTTTATTGTATTTTTCTAACTTGAGTTGTATAGTAGTAGGTTTTAAAATTGTAAATGTACGTTCTAACACTCATAATTCTGAATATTTTGGATGAAAAATTTTGTAATATTTAAATGGAAAAAAAAAACAGCTAAATATCAATTTTCTTTTTTGTAAAACTAAAAAAAAAAAAGGTAAATAACATGCTTCAAAATGTTAATAAATATATTATTTACTTTCGAATATTTTAAAACCTATCATTTCCTCCTAATACGAGCTTTAAAAATGGCCCGACTGCTACAATTTATAGAGTTAAATGTTATGTTAGAGTTAAACGATAAACTTTGAAACCACATGAAAAAACTATTAAAAATAATTGTCTATAATTCAGTCTTAAACCTTAAGCCTGAATTAATCAAACCACATATATTTTGTTTGGCTGGATTTAGTTTTCTCTAAAATATCAAACCGACAATTTTTCCCTATTTACCCAATTGTTTTTCCTTTCAAGTTTATCAAACCGACCACAGACACCTCAAAATTTCAGTCAATTTTTTTTTTTTAATTTTTATTTTAAAAGGTTATTCTATTCAACAACAAGTGACCAAGTTTTAGGGGAAAAAATAAAAACAGTTGCATTCCCTTGGATGTGGACTAGCTTACTATTAACTTTTGCTTTAAAGGAGAGAAATATGCGAAAAATAATAATAATAGTAAGATGCACTGCATTTTAGCATGTTTTAGTCACATAGACTTTGACGGGACTTCTTTTCAATTGAATTGAAACTTTGAAGGATTAACAATATTATTATAAAAAGAAGAAAAAAGCATTCTTCAGGTTAGCTTATAACAGAGAAAGTGACAGCATGCAATTCACAATGAAAATTGCTTGGTTAAGAACAAATGAAACCCAATTGTTGCCGAGCGATTGACAAAATATCAACAAACACATTTTATTTTTTTCAACTAAATTGTCGACCAAACTCAATTATATATATATACATATTTTGAAATTGACATTTCTCATTTTGTGGTTAAAAAAAAATTAGTCGTCTCCATTATTTAGTGGCATTTTTGGCGTTTATGAAAAAGTATAAGCCTACTTATGGTGTGTGTTGCAATTTTTTGATATAGACAATAGAGGGTGGTGGTGTTGGTGATGAGATAATTGTGTGTTCGCAACTCCCTTGAAAAAATAATGAACATTAATCGATGAAAGTTTCCAATGCCTTGCTAGTTAGTGATGACCAATAATAAGTGACCACCTAGAGTAGTCACCAACACTTAAATTAGGTCTACTTAGCATACCAATTAATTATCAGTAATGGTGGCATAATGATAAAAAGTTGATATGTTAAGTCTTTTTGATCTAACATTCAGGAATCGAATCTTATTATCTATTGTAAGACTATGATTATACTTCTTCAATAATCTGTTAAGTCGAACTAGGTCTTGGTGACTTTAGACTTCTTAGATATTAGACGTGAAAACATGGAATAGATAGACCATCTTCTTTATGATATCAATAGATTTCCACAATAAGACATCACTTTTTTTTTTTTTGGAAAGAGAGAAAAAAAAAAAACATTAGAGTATCAATTATGTCTAGGGTGATGAATTTTGAGCTCCTTTCCTTTTCCTAGTTCTCTCTCTCTCTCTCTCTCTCTCTCTACAAACGTACAAGATATTGCAAAATTCGAAAGGGATTGCTTTCTTTTTTTGTGTCGTGTACAACATGATTCAAGTCTTATCAAAGACAAACCGAAAACTACAATAGATATTGATCATTTACTCGGTAGAAGCTGCACATTTTTTTTTTTTTTTAAATGAAGTTGCACATGGTTGTCACTAATAAATAATGCTAAATTCCTAAGACAAATTATAGGAAACTAAGGGAAATGCAAGAAAAATGAAATATTCACCTCTTTCTTGTATTATACGAAGTTACCTTTTATTTTTCTTTTGGAAATCAAAAGGACTTAACTTTTCTTTTTCTTGTGACTGAACTTATAATCGAGAAAGATTTTGAATGATTTTTATTTTTTTTTCATAAGTTGCATGTTTTTGACAATTAATCCCCGTAGGACATTCGAAATGAAGGGCATGCAAAACAGGGAAATATTCAGGGGTTTCTTCTATAATGCCCCCCCTTTTTCTATCCAAACCAAAAGGGTTTAAAGAAATGTATCTTTAATGCACTAAGACGAATATGTGTCAATAATTTTCAACTTTTTTCGTAAATTTATCATGGAGTTTAAAATAAAAGATGTAACTTTTTTTTTTTTTTGACACAATTCATTCATAATTTTTGTTAGGTCAAAATTTTTTTCATGAAACATGTAAAATTGTTTATAATAAAAAAAAAATAAGACTGTTAAATAGTTGATTTAATAATTAAAATAGAAATATCTATCAATAAGATAAAAGTACATATCATATTATAAAATTGAATAATTAATTCAAATAGTCCATAAATTAAAAAAAAATGACGATTTGATTTTTATTTTATTTTTATTTTTATTTTTTGTCGAAAAGACTCTGAATTCTTAAAATATTGGACATTATAGTTATTTTCATCCAAAACCGTTAAGTTTTTAACGGAATGAATTATGTGACCCGTCACATAAGCTCAATTAACCATGAAAAGACGAAAATACCCTTATTCATAAATAACATTAAAAAAAAAAAACCTCTCTCTCCAGCCATGGCGACTCCAAACCCCCCCCCCCCCCCCCTCCAACTCCGGCAACCCAGGCGCCCCCACCTAGCGCTAGATACGCGCGACCCAGGCCTACCCCTCGGTACCCAGGTCCCCTCCAACTTCGGCGACAAGCCCCCATTCCGACCCAAAAACCTCGATCCGATCCATCCCCTCCCCGATCCGGCCCACGCCTCATCCGATCTGCCCCCGGCCCCCGACCAAACCCTGACCCTCAAAAACCTCGATCCGATCTAGTCCCGCACCCGCAGCCGATGGAGAATCTGGGTTGCTCCCCACCCCCCAACCCGCCACTGACGGAGAAGACGAAGTGACCACCCCCCACCCACAAACTCAAAAACCTAGCCCTCACCGGAACAAAAAAACCAGCCCTCAACGGAACCAAAAACCAACCCCCCCGCACCCGGGCTGCCAACGTAAAAGACGAAGAGCCCCAGCCATGAACTTAAAACCCAGTGAGGAGGGATAGTGATGAAGGAGAGAGAGACAGATTAATTTCAAAACCCACGAGGAGGAGAGAGAGAGAGAGATTGATTTTGTTTTTTATGATTGTTTTTTTTATTAAATTAATTATTATTATATTATTATAATACATACTTCAATTAGATTATATATATTGTACCCGATTATTCTAAACATGATGACTATAATGGTTAATATTTTAAGAGTTTAGGATCTTCTCGTCTTAAAAAAAAGAATAAAACAAAGATTAAATCATCATCCTTTAAAGAATTCATGGACTATTTGACTAATTACTTTATAAAATTTTTCAACTTTTTTTACTACTGAGAAAAAAAGAGGTAATATTTAATTTTGAAAACAAAATAAAAAAGGGGTTGATAGTAAAATTATCTATTTTTTTAAGTCATTAACGGCGTAAGATAGCTAAAGTATGGTCGAGCAATCGACAGGATATATTTGCTCACATTCCGGGCAAATGTCATAATTCACATGCACATTATGTGGTCTTAATAAAAAGAGGTAGAGTGAAAGATTAGTCAGGTGTGAAATCTCATTGTGTTGGTTGTTTGTCCGTCAGATTTAAGTCTTGATGTTGTTTTGATTCTATTAGAGTTGCTTTTATGAGGAGTTATAATGACTCTAGTGTACTGATCTAGGCCCTAGATCGATTAAGATATTTATTTGATTGTTAGGATTCTGTCAAAAAAATCTTATATGTACTCGATTTAGTTGTTATGATATATACTTATTATCAGGTCTCAAGTATGTATTTTTCTCTTTGAGTATCATCAAACTTTACTAATGAATATATTCTTATCGGGGAAAAAGAGGGAAATAACATAATTGGATATGGTAATGGAAAATTATAGCATATTTTTATGAGATTAGAAGAAAATAGCATATTGTGAATTCAGATTTCGAATATTCCCAAAATGCCCCCAAGTCTCGCTATCTTCTATCTCCTCCTTTTCTCCTCTCTCTGCCTCCCCCTCTCTCTCATCTGAGTCTTCACCCAGATCTCCACTTGCAGCAGTAACAGGCCATCACCAATACCAATTCCAACGTCGTTGCAGGCGAGTAGATTGCGAACTCCGACACAACAAAATCGCGATGAAAAATCGCGAACCAACCTAAGCTCTTCATCCTCATTGTCGTCGTCGCCGTAGGACCTGCCTCCAACTTCGTCCTCCACCATTGTTGTCAATGGAACACCGGCAGCCTTCCACCATTGTCGTCGATGGTACAACGACATACCTCTGTCGATTTGGCTAAATTTGGAGAAATCATCTTCATTGGCGTCCATGCTCGTTGTCTTCTCAGGCGATGGCCTCATTTTCGGTGGGTTTGGGTAGATTTTTGCCATAGATCTCACCATATTCGCCCCACCTACGCCGCTGCTGTAGACCTTCATAGCTTTCGCAACATCCACTAGCGAGGTCGGAAGTTGATCAGCATGGTGAGAGCTGCCGTTGGTATGTCCATCGGCGAACATCCTTGATACGCGAGAGATACAAAGGGAGAGAAAAATAAGAGAGAGAGGACTGACTGTAGAGAGAGAAACTAGAACAAAATAAAAAGGGGTAAAATTGGAAATAAATATTTTATGGTAATGAGAAAATTTAAAATATGTTATAATTTATGAAGTTTTAAAAAACCTGTTATATGTTTCCTTGGTATGTATAAAATATACTATATGTTATAATTTTCCTTATTATTAAAAGATTTTATCTGGTATAATACATGATCATTTATTATATTTGATATATTTATATCTTCATATTAAATTTATTGAAAATTTTCCATTAACATAGATGAAATAGAAATATACGAGTTCATTATATCACTAACGGATTTTTACTATGAATTATTCATATATTATCTGTGGACTATCCTAAAATTCAATTAAAATATATATAAAAAAACCATCATTTACGTAAAAAAAATGGTCATTTTTTAAAAAGTGATAAAATCCAGCAATCACCTAATTTTTTCATTTAAAAAAAATGATGCCTTTAAATTCCCTTTCCCCTTGAAGATGAAAATCTAATATAATTCTTAATAACAAAAGAAAAGCAAAGGCTAAAAACCTTAATTAAAAAAAAAATGGAGGTTAAACTTAAGAGACTTCGTCAATCATGACGTGACGACCATCCTCTCCCATACCCAACATCATTGGGCCACCATTCGATCTTCCAAACTCATCGGAGAATCATTTTCCTTTCTTTTCCTTCCCTTTCTTTTTTTTCCCCATTAAAAATCTCTCCATCTTTTTCTTTTTTCTTTTTAATTTTTTTAAAATTTTCACCTTTTCTTTTCCTATATATCTATCTTAAGCACTTCTTAGTTTCTCCTTCTCTCTCTCTTACTCCGCAAATTTGTCTTCTTTTCTCTGTTTTTTAGTTTTGTCTTTAATTTTTTTATACGGGCTTCTACACAGGGCCTGCCGCTCTTTGTCGCGTTGTTCCCGATTTGTCGATACTGAATTGATTGATTCATTCTATTTGTGTGCATGAAATTTTATCTGGGTGGGAATCAAATTTGAGATTCTGCAAGTGGGGGTTTTTTTTTTTTCATTACAATTTTTTTTTTTTGGGGGATTTGATTATAGAAAAGGCAGATAGTGAAAATGGGTAATGTGAATGCGAGAGAAGATGGGAGTGGAAGCCCGTCTGCTGCTGACGAAGATGGCGGTGGCGGCGTACAGGAAGCCATGGCTGCTCACGGCGACGTCGCTCCCGGCGGTGGCTCGTCGGAGTTGATGGGCCAGTCTCCTCCTCATAGCCCTAGAGCCACTCACTCACCACTCATGTTCACTCCTCAAGTAAGTTCTTCTTCTTCTTCTTCGGATTTGATTTGATTTGATTTGATTTTTGCTAAATTTTACAGTGAAAATTAGTCAGTGAAGGAAATTCGATCCCCAGTACATATTTGGTTTACTAAGATTTTCTTGGGTTTCTAAATTTGGTTGGTCTGGTGTTGCTAGCGTTTGAGATCTTGTTAATTGTATAAATTTATAATCTTGTGGGGTTGTGAATTTTACCGACAAATTGAACTTATATTTTTTTCTGTGTTTTAGATCTTTGGATGAATACCCTTTTATTTATTAATAGTTCTTTTAGTCAAGTAAACATTACCTGTTTGTTTTTATCATTTTTTTTATTAGGCTAGTAGCTGTGCAGTCGGTAAGTGTTTGATTTAAGTCCTCAAAAGAATATTTGGGTCTTTTGTCCTTGAGAGTTTTTTCCCCCCTTATCTTGTCTGCTACTTTAAACTAGAAGTTAGAGGAAGGGCAATACCTTAAACTTTATGTAATGTGCTTATATCTTGATTCAGTAAATTTATTGTATGGCTGGTTCTTTTGATGGATTTATGGGGATCTACGAAGGAGCTAACGGACACAAACAAGGGTAGATTATTTAGAGGCCATATGTGTTAGAGGAAGGGCAATACCTTAAACTTTATGTAATGTGCTTATATCTTGATTCAGTAAATTTATTGTATGGCCGGTTCTTTTGATGGATACGAAGGAGCTAACGGACACAAACAAGGGTAGATTATTTAGAGGCAGTATATGTGGCACTTGGAAAACTGCGGGATTGCCATACTGTTGTACATTCTACTCGGTTGCTTTTGCAGTATGTGTTTCCTGTTCAGTTTGCAGTTTGAATGTATCACAATTACCCGTCGCTTGCCTCTTCTTCTTCTTCTTTTGTTTTTTTTTTTAATGTCAAATTTAAGTCTTGGCTACTTGAATTCCAGTCTCTCTCTGACTTCGAGATCCATGATCTTCATGGTTTTCCTCTCATTTCCTTCCCTTTGTGGCTTTATCAGGTCCCTATAGTACCGTTACAAAGGCCTGATGAGATTCACATCACAAGCCCCTCGTGGATGCAGACTAGTTCAGGGTGTGAGGAAATGGCCTATGAACAGGGAATTCCAACAATGATTACATGGACTTATGGTGGCAAGGACGTTGCTGTCGAGGGATCATGGGACAATTGGAAGACAAGGTTCATTGAAAAGAAGATCGTTCATTTGGTTTTTGTTTTAGTTTCTACATTTTATTCAAGTTTCACGACTATTGCATAATTCCCTGCTTCTTTTTATTGGTCAGAGTGTTCCTTCAGAGATCAGGGAAAGACTTCACCATTATGAAAGTGCTTCCATCTGGTGTTTACCAGTATAGGTTTGTTGTTGATGGCCAGTGGAGGTATGCCCCAGACTTGCCCTGGGCTCAAGACGACTCAGGACACTCCTATAACATTTTAGACTTGCAGGTAAACACCTTCCCTCAGTTTCTTTGTGTACCAGATAGGCTCTGCTCTAGAATTCTGGTATGGATCACTTGCTTAAACTAATTTAACCCATGCTGTGAAATTTTGAGATTGGATAAGCTTTTTAGCCAGTAATTTCTCCAATGATATAGTCAAATATTTATTGGTCTTTGTCACGTCTAAATCATCTTAAAAGTTTCCTTGTATTCTCAAAAGTTTCCAGCACTCCTTTGAAAAAGAAAGGAAAGAAAAGAAAGGAGCATAATGTTGTGTTTTATCTCATCGGCTTATAGTTTTGGAATAGAAACCGAATTTATTGACCATGTGCTCGGCTGCGAAGCAAAGTTGACACTGTTGGTGATAATTGAACCATTTTGTTGCAGGATTTTGTTCCAGAAGACATTGAGAGCATATCTAGTTTTGAACCACTTCAGTCCCCAGAATCGAGCTACAACAACCTGCAACTTGGGTCTGAAGATTTTGCAAAGGAGCCGCCTTTGGTTCCTCCCCACCTTCAAATGACACTGCTCAATGTGCCAGCATCCTACATGGAGATTCCACCACCTTCGTCAAGACCTCAACATGTGGTGCTCAACCATCTTTACATGCAAAAAGGGAAGAGCAGCGGCCCGTCTGTGGTGGCATTGGGAACGACACACAGGTTTCTTGCCAAGTATGTGACAGTGGTGCTCTACAAGTCCTTGCAGAGGTGAATGTAGGCCGGGTCTTTACGCACGGACTGGTTAGATTTATTTATCTAGTTAAATATAATTTTTAAGATTTCAAGGGCACTGTAATGGCTTATGTAAGCTCAAAAAGGAATATAAGAAGAAACTTCGAGATTAGTACTTCTCATAATGCAATTGCTTCTTGACCATTGATCCCTCGATCTCTCTATCCCGTCAGGCAGTCTCCGTTCTCTCTTTCTTGCCTTTTTTCCCTAATTAGAAAGTTCAAGTTGAGTAAGTGGATTTTTTTTTTTTTTTTTGGATGGCAAGGTGAGGTAGAAGAGTGTATGTATGGTGCACCGGAAATATTCATGAAAGAGTAGTGCTAAGAATTCCCGATTTTCTTGTATCGATTCACGTTGCAACAAGTGACTTGTTATATTTCTCATTTTATGATGTAATTTTTGTTAATTGCCGTTTCACATCTACTAAAGAAATGACGACTCTCATGCTAGTCTTAGTCAACGGGTATTAAAAATGTTGGGATACAAATTGGAGTTTCTAGCATTATTCTTCAAAAAAAACAGGACACTGACTTCAAGAAAAAAGAAAAAAAAAAAAAAAAAAACCTAGATTAGACAGAAGAAGTTGAGGGATGTTTGCACAAAGTCCAAGTTTGATCTCAATTCCTTACAAAAGTCAAACAGAGTAAAATAGTCGTAGTACAGAATAGACTACTTAGGTTTTTTTTTTTTTTTTTTTTCTCTTCTTATTTTCTTTTAATATATAATGAGAAGAGAGAGAGAGAGGTGGCTAATTTATGTACCACTGCCTTGGCATTGCACATCTGTAAATTGTAATCTGTACGACAGATTATTATTAACAGCCATAGGATTGCACTTCAAACAACAAAATTCTACCCTGAACTGAAGCATTAGAGGGGAAACCCTAGTTCTTCCTTCTAGTTGACTGCCGACTCGACATTTTTGTCACCTTCTCTTCTTTCTTTATCATGGCCACACCATTTCCTTCTTGTTTTCAGCTTCAGAAAACCGGGCATCCATCAACCTTAATGCCCGGTGCTGTCGGGCATGTTGCCAAAGGGCAGTGATCGAGGTCAGTGCCCCACCACTTGAGATTTATTTTCTCGTTTTGGAACGCGAAAAACAGCAGGACAGCCATGAATGCGGTTCCAGCATCCAATGCTGCTGATAGAACGTAGTTATACTTCTGCCACCAGCGTTTGTGATACCGGAAAACAAAGTAGTTGAAGATGGTTCCCGTGATAAGCCAGCTCGCTATGTTGGTGGGAGTTGCAGGAGGCATTCCGGCAAAGCCATAGGATATAACCGGTATGTTTATCAAGGGAATCCATTTCTTTTCTGGGAACATTTTGCTCAGCAACCAAATAGGAACCGGTAGGACAGCTCCAATAAGGAATAGCCACACCAAGTTTCTATACAATCCTCCTGGTCCGAACAGACGCTTTGGTCCAATCAGGCCCCATATAACAGATGCGTCGAAGGTGACTCGGTACTTGGGACAAGTCCATGGACTGTCGGGGTGGAGAGCTTCAACGTCGCATATGTCCTGAATGCTTCCCAACATCCACCAAGCCACTGCAAGGTTGACAGTGCCAGCAACCAGGGTTCCCACAAGCTGGTGATGGAAAATCAGCGGGTCAGAGGCAGAGGGAAGAGTTCAAAGTATCAAAGAAATTTGAGGAACCGAAAATATAAAGTTACAAGTTTTGACATAGAAGTACCTGAGCCATGTACATGCTTCGCGGTGGAATCTTCATGTAATGGCCAAGTTTGAGGTCGGACAAGAAGGAGAGAGCATGGATAGTGCTGATTCTTCCATAGATCTTGAAGATCAAGTTTGCAATGGGTTTTCCTGGTAGGATGTAACCAATGAGGAACTGCGCTATTATGTCGTATCCGGGTTGCTGTAACATATCCAAAGAATCAAAGATATTTAAAAACAACGATTTGCGAGAGTGATTTTGTTATGTCAAAATGATAAAAGGTAAAGAGAGAATTAAGTAAACAAAGAAATTCTCTTTTCTTTTTTTTTTTTTTTTTTTAAATGACCTGATTGGTGGTTGCCTGAATGACCCCAATTGGGAGAGTGACAAGCCAAGCCAATCCAAAAGCAAATAACATTCCCCACCAAGGCAACTGCACATCTTCTTTCCACACAAAAGACATCACTAACGACAGGACGATGCTTCCGATTAACAAGACTAGGAACCACCATTCAGGCACTTGTTTATAGCTTTTCATAAGCTTCGCATGTATGTCTAGCTTCGCTTTCTTCAATGCCGATCTACTCTGCTTCAAAATGTCGCTACGGAAAAACAGAAGGAAAAGGCAGAAGATTTTCAGTTGATAATGAAGAATTTAATTTGCACCTATTCTTCCCTAATTAATTAATTAATTAAAAAAAAAAAAAAAAAAGTTACAAGGTTACAACAAAGGCTTGTTTATCATTACCTTCCATGAAAGAGTGCCACATGAGTGAGAGTTGCTGTAAACCTTGCGAATCCTGATCCAATGGATAGTGCGAAGAGCGGGCTAAGATAGAGCTTCCCGTAACTATTGTAAGCATCGATATTGAGATCAAACTGCGGTGTCAAGATCTTGTGGGTATCATATTTATGGCCAGTCGTAGTGAAGAGCTGATTGGAGAATATTGGGAATTTCCGAGCATCAAAGGTATTGAACTTCCAGTAACACAGAGGGACAATAATGTAGATGAACATAACAAAGCCAACTCCAACATTGAGAATTGAAGAGAAGGGTGTAACAAGGGGGCTTCCATGATAAGCCGAAATACCCGCCCAATCAATGGTGAAGGCCCCGATCCCAAGTCCGTGATACCCGGAGCCGATCTGCTGGGCAGTGATGCTGTGTGGCCAAGCCCAGCAAACCCATGAGAAGAATGTCAATATTGGGAAGACATAGCCAGGGAGTGTATAGTAGGCAAAGCTTGCTCCCATGGCAATGAGGAAAAATTTCATTCTTGTCATGCCTTCTTTCTTGTGCTCCTTCTCATGGAGTGCTCTGCAATCACATTGTCATCCATGTCGGTGACAAAATCGTGTTAGCGAATAAATCGATTAACCATAATCAATCAAAGAAATCTCGGTAATGATCCTTCAAGTTACTAAGAAACTTGAAATTATGATAGTGACATTCAAGAAAGACAGAGAGAGAGAGAGAGAGAATCTAGCAAAAGGTTGAGCAGTGAAACTAGACTGTAACATTGTAATTAAAAAACATTCTACTTTTAACTTTGTGCGGATTTATAAAATGTCTTTTTTGTAAGATTTTCTTACTTTCTCCTTATGCAAATTCTCCATCAAATTCAAGCCTTTTATTACTATTATTATTATTATTATTAAATGAAAAAGGTGGTGAATTTTCAACCGGAGATTGTTGTTCTAACAGTGTTGACCTATTGCGTTTCTTCTGGGGAATATTTTAACCAATCCGGCATGGCAAGACAAAAGCATGGAACAAATTCTTAACCAGTGAACATGCACTTAGTTCATCACATCAGTTTGACAAGGAATTTAGACAACTTTTATCTAAAGATGTGCTAGCGCAGTAGTTCTTTTCTTTTCTTTTCTTTTCTTTTTTTTTTTTTTTTTTTTTTAAATATAATTGAATACTTTACACCATACTTCTGTCTGTAATGTTCTTTTTAAGATCTCTCTTTACAAAATTACTCTATGGAATGACTTTCTTTACAATATCAATCAAAATTTTTTTTTCCATTTATTTAAAGTTTTTTAATCATTTATGATTCATTTGAAAATACCATTCATTTTATATTATATCCGAATGCAACGCACTGTATATTTGAGTACCTTAAATATTTTATTCAAATATAAATATTTTTAAAATTTTAAATTCAATATAACCGCTATTTATCATTCTTTTTTCTATTTAGTTTTACCAATCATGTTATATACTCTCTCTTTCACTAACAACCCAAACACACATTATTTGAATATATAATGTGTGAAAAAAAAAATGCAAACACATATTGTATTTTATTATATTGTATTTAAAAATGATATATAAAGAATTTAGTTTAAAAAATGGACCATTAAATTTTTTTTTTTTGCTGGCATATCAGTCTTGAAGATGGATTATGGAAGGACTAAACTCCAAGGAAAGCATGGACAAGGAAATGAAAGTTCTGTTTACTTATTGTCACCATTTATTCTCATTAAAAAAAAAATAAAAGAAAAGAAAAGAAAAAAGAGAGAAAAAAAAAAAAAAAGATTCTTAAGGTGAAAGAGTTCGTATAAACTACAACCCACCATTTGGTCGGTCCATAAAATTGAAGGATAGGAAAAAAAAAAAAGAATAGTCATGTCTCCTGTGTCTCCATTTTCTTTGATAGGGAAAATCAGTGGGCCAAAAATATGGCCATACTTGCATGTTTGATAGTAGTGCGAGAATATATTACTTATCTGTATTGGTCCAAATATCTAATCAAGGTTCTACACTTTTAATTGATTTGTTTACCATACTTTTTTCTCGGAAGCCAAACAGAATATCAATAATATGAGGGAAAAAAGAAAAAAGAGGAACATGTCAAACCTAAACAGAGAAACCTGTGCAAGGTTTGAAGGCCACCACATTTCCACAGGGTCAACCAGGTACCTCCTGAGCATTCCAGCCCATCCATACCCCAGTATCTGTACAACATTCATTTTAACTATAAATTCAGGGAAAAACGAATTCTATTTTTACCTTTACAAAAGAAAAAAAAAATCCTCTGTTTCTTTTTTTCTTTTCATAAAAACCGGAAAACCATTTCTGGGCATTTGGTCTAGAAGTAATATATATATATATATATATATATATATAAATAATTCACCATATAACATGTATATATAAATTATCTTTACACTTTCCGAAGAAAGACACACAAAAAGATGGAATTTCTTTAAAACATGCCCTTTTTCTTCAGTTTTCTGAAAAGATTCCAAGTTCAACGAATAGAAAACTAACAAATATAATATTGGATATTTCTCATTAAACAAATTAAAAACCTTCCCATGTGTTCTAATTAGCCTCTCATTAAATAATTAAAACAAGAAACAAAAAAAAAATTAAAGAGAGAAAAAAACAGTAAGAAAATCGAGAAAAAGGACCTGAGTAGTCAAAACGAGGAGAAGAGCACAGAGGAAGTTGACGCTCTGCTTGTAATAAGCCTTCATGACGGTAATGGCGCCGATGGAGTAGGCGTCGCCGCCGCCGATCGAGACGCCGCAGTTGGCGAAGATGGTGATGATGACGTGCTCCTTCATGTTGAATGGGCCGGGGTTGAGGCTGAACCGGCGGCCGAACAAGCTGTACTCCGTCGTCGGAAGAGTCGCCGCCATGAACTTTCCGATGGGCAGCACCGAGATTTGCATGAGAATGGCGGATATCGTCAGTGGCTGCGTCCGAAAGGTGAAGAAGGTGTTGAGGAAGATGAGCAGGACGCAGGACCCCAGCCCCAGAACCCACGCCCTGAACGTCAGCACCGGCAACGACGGGTCGTCCGTCTCCGGCACCACCAGCGCCACCTCCTCAATCGGACACCTCTCCTCCGCCGACGACGCCGTCTCGCCGTTTGGGCTCTTCTCGGTTTCCGTGTCTTGGTTCTTCGACGCCATTGGAATTATACAAGTCTCCGTATGTTGACAACAAACTAACCTTTGCACTCAAATGAGTCTCGTCGTTTGATTAGAGGTCCTTGTATGTATATATATATATATATATATAGAGAGAGAGAGAGAGAGAGAGAGAGAGAGAGAGAGTCTTTTTTTTTGGTGAAAATATATAGAGAGAGAGAGAGAGAGAGAGTTAGTTATATTTAAAATATTTTGTTTAGCTGTTGTATGAGTGAGGGAGAAGAGTTTTCAAAACACAAAATATAGTTTATGACGAGAATGCCCTTCATTTGGTGGTGTTTTTACAAAATGGAATCTTTCACTGAAGTCTTCTAAAAGTCCCACCAAGAGCTGACTTAAAGACTGACTACTGTCTGTCTGGCGATTTAAACGTTAATAGTGGACTACAGAGGTTGAAGTACTAAAACACCCCTGGTTAGGACTTAACCATGGACATTTATTATTTCTTTTCTCTTCATTTTGTCTCTGTGTATGTTAGTGTAATTGTCTATTTATAGTTTAATATAGGGCATTTTTTTTTTGGTGTGGAGAAACAGGTAAAGAAGGTATATATTAAAGTAATATATTTTATACGCTTGTGGATATGTTGGTGAATTGAAAAACAATATTGGTCTTTGTACTTGATATTTTGGCAAGCTCCTAGAGACGACACTGCCTGCCTCATCTCATATAGATACACACACACACACACACACACATATATATATATATATATATATCAGATATCTATATCAATATTGTGTAAGACAGTAGAAGGCTAGCTGACTCAATTTGTAGTTTTGTGTCACAAAAAAATGACGAAGATGGGGTTGCACTTTGGCTTCTACTAGGGGAGTTTCATTAGAAGACTTTTTCTCAATTATTTGGTGTCTGTGAGGTGGTATCCTTAATTACCTTGGTTTTGCCCTTTTTTTTTTTTTTTTTTGGTAAGTAAAGCAAAATAAGTGTTATGATTGAGAGTGATTGTTACTTCGATTGATCTTATTACATTATGTTGTTTGAAACTTTTGACTCTTAAACACTGTATTTCACTTGTCATAATACATTTAAGAAATTAATTTAGTTCATATAGGTTAACAAAGTCACACAATTTATGTTCTTCGTAATAGTAAAATATAGTTATGTCACACGTAAAGAAAGAATTTCATAGGTAGTATTGGATTTAACGGTGATCGCATCAATAGGGAGAAAGAAGATAGAGAAAAGAAAACAAAGAAAAGATCGAACAAAATCAAGCAGAAAAAAAAATTGTTTGTCCTCATCGAGAAATATTCAACAGAATCGTGGGACACCAATTTGTGAAAATAATAAAAATATAAGTTCCTAGTGATAAGTGAAAACGATCTGACCATATATAAGGTTTCTTTTTTGATTGAAGTTTTTGTGTAGATAAGAAGACAGCGAATTCTCGGAAATGATGGTGACCGGGCAACGTCAACCGTGTCTTTAAGTTGTTAAGTGGAGAAGAGCTTAACTCAGGAAGATTTATTTACCAACTGATTATAAGAATTATTATTTATATCTAATAAGCACATTGTGTCTTTGTAAGTAGTTATCGTTTGACCATTTAAAAATAATATGGTGGATATATAATTAACAAAAAAAGCTGTCATTTTTAGCCAGTTGCTTACCATATATATATATATATATTTATTGTAAATTGTGCATGCAAAACATATAAGACATGCAACGTTCTTCGAAAACAACACATGGTTATTCTTTTTTTCTCCAACCTCAGAGAGCTTTTTGTATTTTAACTTGGATTTCGAAATGAAGTTAATCTTGTTAATTACGAGAATTCAACTCTCAAGTCTTGTCTCCTTCAGCCCACTAAGTTTTGGATGAAGCTACTTAATTGGGCGTGATTCTTTTGCAAAAATCACTAAAATAATATAAATTTAAAGATCATTACAATAATATGATACAAAACTTAATAATACTATACCAACATGACATAAAATTAAACTAAAATTAAGTATAATTTGTATTATATTAATCAAAAATTAAGAATTTATGTCATGTTAATTAATAAATTAAAAAAATATAATTATTTAAGTAATTTTTTCAATTCTTTTTGGATAAAGGTACTTTATCTTGAAGAGACAAAAAAAAAAAAAAATCTGACATTTCAGACATTCAGACTGAGCTCATGTAACAAGCGTAAGGTTTCCATTTACAACTGTATGTAAAAAAAAAAAAAAAAAAAAAAAAAAAAAAAAAAAAAAAAAAAACTCTTTTTGAGTCAAACAAGGGTGGTGTTGATGAGGTTGTTTTTGTTCCCTCATCTCTGTTCCCTTTCTCGGGTTAGCCTGGGACTGGTTTTTTTGTGTGCTATGAGCATGGTTGCTTTGTTTGTTTTCTTGTTGTGGAGTTATCGGCTTACTCACAAAAACAAAAACAAAAAAAACAAAAAAACAAAAAAAACGAACTTGTACTTTGTGTAATCATTTTACTTTGTACTTATTACCTAGATTTTTTTTTTAATAACTAGGGGTTATATATAAGAATTCACCTTCTAAATATACATTATGATAATTTCTAAAGAGATCAAGACATGATCAAGTACATCGCAAATTGAAATCGAACATCCAAAAATACATAGCAAACTTTATATATATAGATATATATAAACTTAAAATACAAGTTGGTTCACCCTTAGCTATTTTAAAATTTTGAAAGGTGATTACGAACATCTAAACCATGGACGGTACATCATACTACACAGTGATGCATTATACTAACTCCACGTGGTGAAATAAGAAATTTAAGTTTTTTTTTTTTTTTTTTTCAAAGAATAGAGAGCAATCATACAATGTGAATAAACATTATTTTTGTGCTGGAATGAATGCATGATATATGACCTGTGACAGAACATTTCTCATCATTATGAGAAAACCATTGAAAGTAGTAAAATTATTTTAGTTTAATTTCACATTATAAGGGAGTGGGTAATTTAGTAAATAGACATTTTAATCATGTTAAAGCACAATAATGAATCATTATCCATTATTGGGAAAAAAAAAAATTTGGTGTAAATGCTGCTGCTGGGTTCTGCTTGGAGGGCGCGTGTGAATGTCACGTTCCAAGTGGCGTCTGACACACAATCGCCTCGTTCGCAACAACATCCACTCTGGCTTCACACGTGTTTTGTCAGCGAGGGACCCACTTCCAAGTATACATGTAGGACAAAAACGGGCCCCACTCTC
The DNA here is from genome assembly GCA_025413025.1 of Ficus hispida. Lineage (NCBI taxonomy): Eukaryota > Viridiplantae > Streptophyta > Magnoliopsida > Rosales > Moraceae > Ficus > Ficus hispida. Next base: position 21,576,763 of record CM046361.1, read on the forward strand.
CTCAACCCACAAACTTCGATGTCATCAATCTCGAAACGACGCCGTTGGCAAATGCCACGCAAGACAAGTTTGTGTTTGTCTCGTGATTTCATGGTCCTGGCAACAGTAAACATAGTTAAAAAAAACTACGACAGTGGGATCCACCTGTTTTAATCACGTATTTTATTAGAAAAGTAATACACTCTCTTTGAGAAAATATTCTTAATTATTAAACAATAATTATCAGACGAAATAATTGATGGGACAAATAAGACTGGTGTTTCTGTTTCATCAAGGTAAAAGTCCTTAGAACTTTAAATAGTCAAACAGATCAACACCAACCATTTCGTATCTTTTATTTTTATTTTTATTTTTATTTTATAAGCAAATACTTTTGAATTATATGCACCCACCACGAGGCCCGAAGTATTAGTTGCTTAAGCTGTAAACTATTGGTTGGCGTGCCAATATTATTATTAGAATTGTAAAACTTATCCCTTGATTCACCTTAAAAACTCATTTCAGTTTTATGTTATAATTTAAGTTAAAATTTTTAATTTTAATTAATTAATTTTTTAAAAATTATTATAATTTTTATTAATTTTTCAGAAAAAATAAACATTGAGATAAAAAATTTGAGTTTAAGATGATGTACCAAACAGAAATTTAATTTTTTTATTAAAAATTAATTAATTTTATTATTTACATTATAATTTTAAATTTTAAATTTTAAAAATCTATAATTTTATCTAAATAATTTTTTTAAATACATAAAATTTAAAATGAATAAAATAATATCTAAATTGATATATTTTTTTCAATCTATTTTATTTTATTATATATTTTTTAACTTCAATAAATTAAATTCACATCAAACACACAATTCAATTTCAATTTAACTCAAATAAAAAATTTTCAAACCAAATTATCATCATACGGTGGTTCAACAATAGTATTATATTTTAATATAATATCCGTATATATTTGGATCTTTTATGACTTCTTATCGATAGAACACGTTATTAAATATTTGATTCGATTAAAACCATATTAAAATGAAAAATTTTGTAAAACAAAAAATTATTGATATAAAGATCTAATGGTTTTAATTAAAACTCAAGGTATTTTCGGTATTTATCGTAGATATATCAATATATATATATATATATATGTAACAAACGTTTCAAAACATCACTAGAAAAAAAAAATAAAAAAAAAGAAACATTATATAATTCCATATATATAATTCCATTCCAAAATTCAGTCGAAGTTTTCCTTCTCTAATCTCTCTTTATTTTGTTTTGTTTTGTTTTTTTAAATCCAATTTAGCAATTTATCGATTGATAAGGTAAGAAAGGATGTGACTTAGAAATGAAACTTTTTACATGCTAACTCAAAATATACAATATTGACCAATGACCCCGATAATTTAGAAATATTGTTAAAACGGGATCTGTAACTAAAAATCAACAAAATTTGAAATCCTGATTAAGATGGTTAACAGAAAAGTTAAAATGATATTTGAAATCTAACTCCTTAATTTCTTAATTAGATAATGATATTTTGAAGGTAAATTTGAATGGCTAAAATTAGGAATTGTTTAATTTACTACGTGTCATATAGCATGAGGTGGCTAGATATTCCTCTTTTTGCTTTCTTGACCTTTTTTTTTTTTTTTTTTCTTTACTGAATTGACTTCCCTATCTTAGTGATTTGCCAAAAAGAAATTTAGTTGCCGATCATGATATCCCCACCACCTCAAATAAGTCTATAAACAAGAGATACATTTCTTGAAATTTTTCATGAATAGTCTCTAATATTAGGCAAACATAACATCATTGAATCGCGTTGGTTATGACACAATATTAAGTCCATTTTTTTAAAACGTACATATTCAAAATATATATCTTTCTAATAATAATATGGTGAAAAAAGAAGAGAACAAATTATATACATATAAATACAACATAAATACATTGAAAATCCATCATGAGAAAGAGTAGTCAATATAATAATTTTGAGAGAAACGGGGAAAATGAATTTCCTATTTACTTCTACAGTTGTTCCTATCGGATTTGATACGTTGAGAACAAATAGAAAGTGATGCCCTTTATTTTTATTTTATTTTATTATACTTTTATTCTGAATTTAAGATGGAAAAAATAAAATTAGATATGAAATTAAAATGTACTGAATGTAGATTGTTTATTTATTTTTGCATAATTTTCACAATCATAGGTGGGGTCCACAGCACTAGCTAAAAAAAAAGGCCCTCGAAAGTGGTGGGCCAGGGAAGTAGGCGGAAAGTTATACACCGCTAGATTTGCGATAGTGGTAGGGCTCCACGACTCGACAAGACGGCTCAGAGTCAGACCAACCTCTTGATCCTCATCTAGCGTTGACCAAATTCTCCACTTCCCCCAACCCCTCGACACACACACAAAAAAGTACACACACTTTTAAATAACAGCCTCTTGCATTTTCCAATCCCAATTCTCTTTGAACCAGCTAGCTGGCGCCCAATTGATCCTAAACCTACACGTGTTATGATTCTTTTGCCACGTATTATAGTGGGCCCCAAGTTTATAACACCCGTTGAATGATAATATAATTATAAAAAAATAAAACAAAATTACCTAAATGTCAATTTTTTTTAATCTATTTACCAACATGACATAAATTTTTCTATCTTGATTAGTATGATATAAATTTTAGTTTAATTTTATGTTATATTGTCTAATATTGCTTTTTTATATTATATTAGTGTAATAGTTTTTAAATTTGTGTAATTTGTTACTTTCCCCATAATATAAACAACAACATTATGAATTTAGGATGACAAAAAGTACTTAGTTTGTGTTTGGATCACTAGTTGGAGATATAATTTTTAAATTAGAGTTAGTTGATTTTTAAAAATTAATTATAAATTTTATTGACTTTTCAAAAAAAAAAAAGAGAAACTGATATAAAAAATATAATTTAATTAAATTAAATTGAATTGCCCAATGAAACCTTAATATCTTGTAATAAGATAAGAAAAGATTGCAAATCTACTTTGGCGTGCACACAGCCCGCCATCTACCATCCTTTGAGACCCCAGAGAAGGGAAAAAAAAAATGCTTTAGAGTATTATCTGTGTTAATTAGTATCATAATTAATAAACAGACCGGATAGTTGTGAATATCATAAGGTGATGTCTATGTCGCGAAATTAAATATTAGTTAGGTTATGTTCATTTTTCTAGTTTTCTAATTTATATTCAATCCATCTTGATGGAACATTACTTATATATAAATTAAACGAGTGTAATCTTATTTTTCAAAAAATCTTTTAATGATATCCAACTCTATGAAATGTATACGATATTCTTATGATCAGCATCAGTTATCGGATAAACCCTTACAAAATGTTGGAACTCATAATTAATGAGTATCAGCGAGATCTTGGGCTGGCTTTGATGTGTGATGAGGAGCATAAAGTCAGAATATATTAAAAGTAGGGTGGTTTCAGAAAAAAAAAAAAAAGAAAAAAAAAAAAAGAAGCAATTAAGAACAAATGATTATCTCACGTCACAGTCTCCAAGAACTCTCTCTAATTACTAGCACGTAGAATTGATCTGTGGAAGGTGTTTATGTAATGACCTTATAACATATGTGAGCTCCACAACTACAAGCTCCGTGCCGGATTAAGAACGCAATGACTATGGTCTATTACAATATTTACATGTATTAATGGTCAAATTAACACGTGATTAAAAGTGTAAATATTTTGGCCCGATATATGAGACTCCACGTATATAGGTGACATGAAATAAAAACCTAAATATTATTATAAGCTGATCTCTGTTCTTCCCAAAGCACATTTAACAAAAAGATGTTTGAACATATATATATATATATATATATATATATATGTTGAAGTAATGATCATCGGAGCCTAATTTGATGAAAAGTAACGTTCGCTAGCTAGGGACATGCCAAGAAGGAAAGCAAAACAGTATATATATATATATATATATATATATAAGGAAGCAAGCTAAAACATTATACAGTACACACACAAACAGTAGAACATGATTTGCGTTTCTAATAACTGGCATACAACCTTTAATTTGTCCCATGTTCATACGACATTAATATTTATCTAGCAATAATGTCTTTTTTTTTTCTTTTCTTTTCTTTTCTATGCGTCTAATGTTTAAACAGTACAATTAGTTTCTATCAAACTTTCCGCATTTCAAACTGAGAAGATGGCATGAAACGAATTGATGATCAAGTGGATTGGGATGAAGACTATATGTTAGATCCAAGACGTTTCATCTGCCGCACAAAAACAAAAATTGGTGGGGTCCTACTGACCCCACGGGTCGAATTCTAGCTAGTTACACTCTCAACTAGATAGCGATCACTTGTCTAACATTATTTCCCTTTAGAAAATTGTATATATGCATATAACATGTCCATATATATATATATATGTCTCATCAGCCAAAAAATACGAAAAAAATTGAAGAAAAATTTTGATTATTCCTCCGTAATATGCACGTTATTATTGACGTATATTATATACTATAGAAAATTTTCCTCTTTAATTTAGCCGGTGTAGTTAGGAAATCAAACTACATGATTACTGAAAAAGAAAAGTACAAAAAAAAAAAAAAGGTAGAAGTTTTCGTGAAAATACATGATGATGTCATTTAAGGGAGTTACGTAAGGTAGGCTTATCACAATTATGTGGCCCGGGCCGGCCCAATTTGCAAAAACTAATTGACTGATCATAGCTAGGCACCACTGCTAGCAGGTGGGGTACTTTGCATTTGCAATTTGTAATGAAGAAGTAATTCCTCCAAAAGCGTTTCGAGTGTGCTTGTCACACATGAATATGCCCTTTTAAGACCAAAAAGAAACCATAATATTCATATGTCAATCTCATCTGTGTGTGTGTGTGTATATATAACATATATATATATATATATATATATATATGAAAAGCTACGTTACGGTAGTGCTTCTTGAATGAGAGAAACATGAATGGAGTCGCTTGATTGATTTATATGTGACATTTTCAGATTTGTCTTCGGGTCGAAACATAATTACGCAATAGTAAGATATTAATTGGAAAAATGTACGTAAATTAGTAGTAGTATTTTTTAAGGATGCCGCTAATCAGATTAATTATTAGACTCATAGCTAGGAAACAGTATCCTGGTGTATATATGTATTATTTATGTGTTTGCACCTCCAATTCAAATCTTATTTTGACAATCAATTTTTATATTTTTCTTTCGACTTTATTATTTGTACAGTTCTATAACTTAAACTTTAAAAGTTCATAATTCTGTATAGACAAGTCTAAATAAGATGATTTTTTTTATATAAATTACATAGAATTTCGAGACGAACGAAACAAGCTCCATATTGATTTTTTTTTTTCCAAACACATTTCAAGTTTTTACACTTTTTAACTGAAGCAATTCAAACGCCTCGATAAACATGCAATCAATTTAAACGTAAATTTTACAATTTAAACCTCAACGTCAAACACATGCAAAATGAACGCTCTTTCTTTGTAATAGAAAGAGAAGGAACAACTGAGACATGAAGTTAAGATTAATTAACTTTTAACATTCTATGATTCTCTTGATCTTTCATTTCAGTTGCATCAAAACTCTCCGCAATCCTTTAAAAAAAAAATGGCAATCATGTTTGTCATTTTCTTTGTCATTTTCACGAACTCTATACAAGAATTTTGGGCCTAGATAGGTTTGACTAAGTCGTGCGGCATGTGCCTTTTTGAAATAATACCCATTCATTCTTCAGGAACATCAGGAATATATACCTTGGGACAGAAATGGCTACCTTGTATGTATTTATATATATATATATATATAATTATGTGAGTGAAATCTAGGACAAGGCCTATCTTTCTCAAATGATCAAGACTGTGTATTTATATATCTATATATATTATGTGAGTGAAATCCAGCACAAGGCCTGTCTTTCTCAAGTGATCAAGCCTGTATCTTCCATCATTTTCAGGTTTTTTATTTTTATTTTTATATATCAGTACCACCATATTTACAAGAGTTCACACATTTAATTTACATGACAAACATGGTACGTACATATACGTGTGTAAGAAACTTCTTCAGAGAGCACTTATCAACTTTTTCCTGGTCTCAAATTACAAGTTCGATTCAAAAACCAACAAAGATCAGTATTGATTTTCTGATTCTCGCACCCGAATAAATTTGTCTTCAGTAGTCCGGAATATGCACCTGTGTGACCACTCTCAATGACAGCCCACTTAGCATAGATGTAAAGCTATATATATATATATATATATAGTTTACATTAATGTATATGTGTGTGTTTTTTTGGGGAAATAAATACACAGCCGTGGTACCCTTAAACTAGGCGTGCAGTACTCAGAATGGACTAGCCAGTCCCCTTCACCTTTACTGTGTCTATTCTGAGCCTAAAAGCTCCAAAGCTCAGTTTTTCCATCACCTTTTTTCTCGATCTTAAAAATATTCCACCACCAATGGCCTTGTGGTCCAAACATATATTCGCTCGACTCTTTTTGCAACATGCGAGGAAAAACCATTTTCAGCCACAAAATACCATATGCATTATATACATATATATATATATACACTGTGCATCTGTACATATATATACATCTACCTAAGCACCTATGAAGTGTACATATATAAGAATGAAACCACAGTATATATTTTGGATTTTAAGGTTTCTCATTGGTGAATTGTGTATATATATATATATATATATGTCATGGTTCACAACCGTATCATAAGCGTCACATGAAGATTTCTTTAGTTTGTAGGAGTAAATATGCTTCCCAAATTGCTTGTCTATGACAAAAAATTTATCTGATGAAAACTATCATTTGGGGTTCGAGTAGCTACTGTATTTTCCCCAAGTGGTAACTATCTTTTTCGAAATGAAGGGGAATTTATATATATTATATATCTATATACGTATACATTTATTGGCTAATCACTTTCGCCACAAGCTTCGAACCTTTGGTGCTTTACTGGTTTAAAAGTCAAATCTCTGTTTGAGTGGATAACATTTCAGCTTTTGCACCACTGGTGGTCATGCTCGCTCTTACACTACGCCCACATTTCAAATATGTCATTGTTTCGATGAAAATGGAATATATATGTGTGAAAGTTAGAGAGAAAAAGAAGGGATTTTAGATCGACAAGGAATTGGACATCCATCTTAATAGGTTAACCTATTAAGTGGAGTAACCTAATATCCTTATATGCTTGTTATTGTTGTTATATGCTTTCGATATGAGACTTATGTTTCTTTTTATCCTTTACATGCCCCCACAAGATGACGTTCTCTTTGGAGCCACCAATCTTGTACTGAATGGATCGAGCTACTCATTTGAGTTTATTGGGCTTTGATACCATGTGAAAGTTACAGAGAAGAAGAAGTAATTTTAAACCGATAAAGAATTGGGCTTCCATTTTAAAAGGTTAACCTATTAAGTGGAGTGACATAATATCTTTATATGTTTGTTATTATTATTATATGTTTTCGATTTGGTTTCTTTTTACCCTTTACAATATGCCCCTAGATTGGACGTGCTTTGTTTTCTTACTTCTACCTCTAGAAACTTTGACAAACTCGGGTCTGGTTAACGAAGATTTCGGAAAGTGACTTTTAGATTTTTTAGTGGAAAAGTTATTTTTAGAAATGTTTGGATGTTCAATCATAAAAGATTCCAATCAAAATACTATAATATGACTTGTATATATATATATATATAAATCTTCTAATCTCATGGATGATTTTTTTAGGTCTCCCACAATCACAACATCAAATTTGAATTCTCACGTCCTCAATTTATCACCCAGTTTTAAAAGTAACATTCTACGAGTCAAGTCCTAATATTGTTACACCTGTGGTTTCATTAGATTCTCAAATTAGCGGACTAGCAGTTGGAAACTGTTATGATTTAATCTGGAATGCCCAAATGATAGCCTGCAAAATCCAGAATCAAATCAACTTTTTTTTTTTTTTTTTCGATATTCAAAAACTGGCGCCAATTAGGACATAACTTATTAGTTATTATTACAGCTTACAGACACTCAGAGAGAGAACTAAATTTGTTCAATGTACGTACGTTTACACACGTCACACAGTTTCCAAGTCCAAAGATCAGATCCCAAGTACTACAAATAGACATACAAATTACAGGGATGCCCAGATGGCATAAACCCTAGCTCACGCCTTCTCGTTCTTTCCTAGTAAAATCTTATTACCACATTTAAGTACATATATATATATATATATATATATCGAAAATTGCATAGACGCTTGCACAGCTAACCGGACAAAACCACAACATAAAAAGGGTACGTAAACATCAACATCAATCGGTCACATTACCGAGCAAGCATTAGGGTTCTCGTCACTGAAAAGCTGAGGAGCAGCATAAGCATACTCCAAGTGGTACTTTGATGGCCAATACTCGTTCTTCTTAATGTCGCTCTTTTTGTCGTCCTCTCCTTTCCCTTCCTCGCCTTCCTTCTTTTCCCCGTCTTTCTCTTCCTTCTTCTCGTCTTCCTTCTTCTCTTCTTCCTTCTTCTCCTCGGGCACTATCGAAGCCTGCTTTCGGGTTTTCTTGTAGACATCATCGACCAGCTTGGCCGGATCAACGATGCCCTTTACGATGACTTGATCGTTTCCCAAATCTGTTTCCACTGAATCTACACCTGCAGCATGACATGCACAATTTTCATATATGTCAAAATAATTTTTATATGGTTAGAAGTTTGGGTTGATATTTTTTTTTTAAATAATGTTTTATTGGCCCATTTTATGGAATCTTTATTGGGCATGTTAATATTTTGTTGAGCTTCTATACTGAACTATCAAAGATCATTGGGTCCTCAAGAAAGAGTGGAAAGCCCTTCAAATAATAATAATTATAATACTAAAATAAAAAAGAAAAGAATAGGAAAGAGTGTAACACATGATTCCACTAGTGTATAAAGGTATTCTTGACATGGATAGTTGAGTAAAAGACAACAATGAAAAGATTCCAATGCATATACAGTCCATTTATGACAGATATATCCAACGTGACCACAAGAGTCGCTCATTGATTTGATTTCATACCATAATATTCAGAAAAAAAAAAAAATGGCGAGATATTCTATCCATGTCATAAATATGAAGTATAAATACCAAAATAATGATTGTTAAGATTAAGGAAATGCTTTTATTTTATTTATTTGTTACATTCATACTTCTTTTCCTTTTTTTTTTTTTTTGGGTTTTTTACTCTCTCTATTTCTTTCACACACTCTCTCTTGAGTGGTTCTTTTTATGATCGAATAAAGTTGCAATTTTATCACTCTATATATATAGAGCAGATTATCCCTTGTAAACCACACAAATGGGTTGTCCAACAACTACTGCAAGGCTTTAGGTTCTAACGGGACTATGCAGCCTTTTAAATCTCAAATATATGTTATATTGTGCGAAAATCCATTTACAACACTCCCCCTTCAATCTTGAACGTCCATTTTCCAATAATATATATGCTTGGTAAAACCTTACTAGGAAAAGAAAAACTCCTATGGTTCTCGTATATGTTACCTCACTAAAAAGTAATAATTCAGAGCATCGTGCTGATAACGTGTTATAAACATGAGGTAAAAATACTGGGATATTAGGATAAAAGAACTAACTTAGGGAAATATATATATATTTTTTTCACGGTTTAACACATTTGAAAAACATGCAAATTATCCTTGAAATGAGAGAGCCCAACAATACTATGAAGATAATACTATTGCACAAGTATATGATATACCAAAATTCTTTTTCACACATAAACTATAGAAGAAGGAGAGATAGACATTAAACAAGTTCGTTCAAGTGAAAACTTATAGATTTATTAGATAGAGCTCTTCCTACTTCGACATTTGAAAAGTTCGTTCAAATGTATTGTCTCAAAGACCTTTGAGAGTCTAAGTTATGTTCGCATGAGGGGAAGTTCTTTCCTTAGCCAAGGTTTTAATCCTTTGGTTTTTCCTGGGCAAAGATTTTTAATGAGACAACATGTTATAGTGTAACATATACAATAATATTAATATTGTACTATTTTCCTTTTATTAGGATTTTTTTTCCTCCTATTATGGTTTTAATGAGACATAATCTTGTATATATAATTATTAATGGACATCTAAAGGAGAGTGTTATAAATGGATGTCCATATAATCTAACATATGATTAGGATGATAAAAGATTACATGATCATTTGAAGACCTGAAACTTTATAGTAGATATTGGGCAAGTTGCCCATATATGTGATTTGCAAGGGATTTTTCCCCCCCCTGAGATTCTCAAGGGACTTCCTCTATATATATAGAAGTTGCAATTTATTTCATATCCTCAACAAAATCCACTCAAGAGAGAGTGGAAGGAACGAAGAGAAGACAAGAGTGAGAAAGAAAGAAGAAAAATGTTGAAGTGAAATAATAAAATTCTACTCTTTCCCTAATTTTTCATGTTCTTATGTTATATCTTCTATGTTAATATTTTATCATTTTTAGCTGGCGTTTATCACAAATATATATATCTATCATTAAGTACATGCCAAGTCTTCTAAATTTAACTAATTTTAAGTAATATTTTTCTTTTTTTAAATCTAGATGGCTCCGTTTTAATTTTACCCCAATTTAAAAAGAGAGAGATTTCGTACAAACCAGAGAAGAAAAAAGGAAAAGAAAATGAATATCCATTTTATTCTGTTCTCCCTCCTACCTACCACTGACCAGACCAGGTGAAAGTTTTTTTTTTGGCACATACAGACCAGGTGAAAGTTGCCTTCTGATTAATTATCCTTGTCCTTTCCATTTACTCCACTCTCTTTGCTTCAAATTACACGGTAAAAGCTTAATGTAAATACACATTTTTAGTCCTCACCATTTACTAGAGCGGGCCCTCTGATTATCCTTTTTAATTATTTAGAATTGTTTGATGAATGAGTTGAGTTTGAGTTGAGTTGAGATTTTTAAGTTTGAATAGTAATTTTTGTTCATTTTTCAGAAAAGATAAAAACTTTTTCAGAAAAGACAAAAAACATGATGAAAAAAGTACAGTTTAGTTTAATTGAGTGTGTATGCCAAATGGGCCCTTAGTTGTTAACGAATCCGATCTACAACTAAAGATAATATTGTGTGTTATATATATAAATTTTTTCCATCCACACTCACAAATCAAAACGTTATAAAGTTAATTTTACAATTAAAATTAACAATAATATTTACTGATAAAAGTAAAGAAAAAAAAATACAGTTTTTGCTATTTACGTTCCCCCACAACCCCCCCCCCCCCCCCTCCCCCTTTTTTCCCTTACTATGTTTGATAATTTGGACATGTAGGTCCTTATAAATCTTTATGCAAGCACGTCCAAAAAGTATGTCTAGCAATGACGATAACATGATAAACAATTATGGTGATATTGATCATATAAACTTGACGAATAAATTTAGTAATGTTTTGCAATATATAAATGTGTATATATATGTATACCTTTGATCTTTCGGATTCGCTTCCGCAAAGCTTGAGCGCATGCTTCGCAATGCATTCGGACATTCAATATAACCGTTATAGCAGTGGGAGGCTGCAAATTCATAGATATATATATATATGTATATATAATATTAGATTCTCTCTCTCTTTTTATTTTTATTTGTATAAGATATAATCAGATTCTCTGGTTAAATAGATCTGTCAAACACAAATTAAAGACAAAAGTAATTAAAGAATATTAGTACTTAAGAGAGGATCAGAAACGGTCCCAAACTAAAAGGGTCGTACAATAATGAATCGGCAATAAATAGTATGCTGATCAAAAGAGGTCACCGACAACTTGAAATAGACAACCATGTGGGGGTGTTCTAATTCAAGCTGGCGAACCAAGTGAAAATCAATATGTACATTTATAATATATTACGTAGAATACGTATATATAATAATCTCATGCAAAAATATATACTCTCGTTTTCTAATTTTTTTTTTTCTCTTTTTCTTAATCTTTTAGATCATTGTGATTCGGGTCTAGATTTTAAACCCTATCTTCAATTAAAAAATAATAATAATGACAGATACATTAAGAAAAAAAAACAATCCAATCCGGTTGTGACTACTTAGAGATGAGAATGAAGAAATCGAGATAAGAGCCTTTGAAAGTATTTCATTTCTCTTTAATAAATATAAATCATAAACGATCATAGTTTTAGTAGCTATCATGTGGAAATGAGGATATTCTACTCTTTTAATCATGGACATTTTTTGGCTATTTTATTCCAAAAGATTCACGTTACAATTAATCTCAATGATCATCTTTTGTACATATCTTCCTTTCCTTCTTTTATCTGAGACCGTTCTTTTCCGTTTTACCGCAAGAGTAAAAACACCAAACACAAAACACAAAACATGCAAGTGGGGGCATGTGAAGCCCACAGACCCAACTCCCAATGACAGTGAAGACTGAGGACTGAGGAGAGAAAAGGAAAGGCAGTAAATACACACACACACACACACACACACATATATGCATTATATGCACGACAAAACAGCAAACAAAATACGCTTCTCTGATCTCTCCCATGCAGACCCTCTAAAAATTTTCACCATATATATAATATATATTTTTGTGGTAGACCCTTTTCATTGTCGTTTTTGTGCACCTCCAAAAAAAAAAAAAGAACTAATATGAGAAAACGTCAAAAAACTATTGAGTTTTTTTTTTTTTTTTTTAATTTAAATTTTTGTTTTTTAAATCCCGTGAACAACAACCAAACCAGGTGGGGAGGGTGGGGGTAACTGTACGGTAAGACAGAGCAGCTAGTGGGAGTGGTGGGGGCGGGGTCAAACCTGCCCTTTAATGCCATTGTCCATCCTCCTTGATAAATGGGCCCTCTTATGGTGAGCTTGGCTCTTTGTCATTTGGCTCTTTTTTTTTTTTAATTTTTAATTTTAATTTTTTGTAATTATTTTTGTGTTGTTTCTTTCCTGTCAGCATGGAAACAGCACGAGACGCAGGTTTCACTGTTTTGGGAAGTGGGGCACGGCACTCGCGAAAGTGGCCAAGGGGAGCTTCACTAATTATCAATTATATATATAACTCTTATCTTTCGTTACTTCGTCGTTAATTTGGTCAATAATACATTGGTAAGTGTTTGATATTAACTTACGTATTAATTAATAACTCGATCAAAAAGTCATTAAAGAGAAGGTCCAATCTAATCTTGTTATGGAATTATATATAGGGACTTTAATAAGATCTTTTATATTCGAAATTTGAGAATGTTTTCATTTATTTTTAATATGTAAGAGTTATGAGATCTATAATGCTTAAAAAAAAAAAAGAATGAAGTGTAAATTAATGTGTTTGTTTTACCTCCTCTTTTTTCTCTTCCTGCTTTTCTTCTTTAATCTCTTCTTTGGCGTCCTTGTTCTCCTCGGGAGGTTTAGGCAAAGGAGAGATTAACTCAACTTTACGGCCACTTTTCTTTTGTAATCTCTCGCACACCTTTATTGGGTCTGCTGCCTTGCCTTTCACCACCACTTTGCTTGTTTTGCTATCTGTGGTTACTTCCTCCACACCTGCACCACCCATATCAATTAATTAATTAACTAATTAATTAATTTAAACTAATTAATCATCATATTCTCATTGAATGAATCTGGCACTACTACTTCTTTTCTTTCTTTTTTTTTTTTAAATTTATTTCTTAAAAAAAAAGTATAGTTATAAGGAAATTTTTAAATGATTTTTCATTCCATAAAACGTGTTGAACATGATTTTCGAATTATCTAAAAAAGAAAACTGAAGAGAATAGTTAAAAGGGTTTGTATTTTTGTACAAAAATTCCTACTTTATGTAGTGAATATTACTTTAGGTCTATATACTACTATTTATATTTTATGTTTCCTCTGCCAACAAGCTCTGGAAAAATTTGTAGAGATGGAATGAGATTGTAAAAATGGTTTTTCATTTATTTTTCTACGAAAAATAAAATTAATAAAAGAAGAGAAAAAGAAAATGATATTTTAAGGAAAATAAAATAAAATACCTTCGAAACCCTTCAAGGCTCTTGCAACTTTCCTAGCGCAGGCTTCACAATGCATATCAACCTTAAGTACAATCTCTGGAGGTTCCTCCTTCTTTTCTTCCTTCTTCTCTTCTTTCTTTTCTTTTTTGTTTTCTTCTTTCTTTACTTCCTCCTTCTTTTCCTCCTTGTTCTCCTTCGGTTACAACAAATATATTTCAAGCAATGAGGATTTCAAACATCATGAACACTATATATACACACATACATAGATACATATATATATCGGTTTTACTACAGTTTTACTATAGAAAAAAACACACAAATATACAAATATATATGTATTCTGTTCTGATGTGAGCTATAGGGGCGGCTATGAGAGCAGAGTTATACGGAAAGGAAAATCAACCTAAAAGTAGTGTTTTCAGTACTGAATCTATATTTGAATATTATAATGATATATATATATATATATATGACAGATTTATATATACACGGAACGGAAGGAAAAAAAATCTATAAAATATGAGAGAACACTTACTTCGCCCATTTTCTGTGATGATTCTCAAAGTAGCACTCTCTCCTGGTTTGAAATTTTTGATGGGAATTGCAAAGTTTTCAGCAGCCAAAGTAAAGATTTATTACGCAGTCACTCTTATTAGCTTTCTCTTACAAACTCTCTCTCTCTCTCTCTGTAGTCTCGATGAGTGTATAGTGATGTGGGGAGAAGAAAACATTTAAGTAAACGAGGAGATTCTGCAAATGACACGTGGAATTATATATAATGCAGACTAGACATTCGTCCTTTGATGAATCAGCATCTTGTGAAAATGCCCCTCCTTTTCTTCTTAACCACTTCTTCTTCTATATTTACAAGGCCAGGCCTTGTGGTAAAAAGTTTTAAAAGAAACAAAGACAACTATCAAAAAAAAAAAAAAAAAAAAAAAAAAAGAAACGTAGAGAATTAGACAAAATTGTGGTTATATATCATATATGCATTTAGTGATTTTATATCAAACTCTATCATAAGATGAACGTAGAGTTTGAATCCCTTATCTTTATATATAAAAAGAAAAAAAAAATTCTAAACAAAGTATAAATAGTTTAATATGTCTCGACACATAATTTATTCAATCTGTGATATCAGGATTAACCATATAGCTTTTGAACAAGTTTAATTATTGGATTAGATTACAAGTTTATTTATTTATGAGTTGGAGCATTTTTGTTGTAAGATAAATTATACTTTTCTTATTGTTTTTGTAGAAGAGCCTCATCCGGAAACATAAAGTGGTGTTAGTACATAAAATTATGGCCGAAAGGCCAAGGGATGATTAAAAAAATTTTGGTTTGTACTTAACAGATACAATTTCCATATTAGAAGTAAGATACGTATAGAAGATACGTGGTAGTTTCCTTCTAAGAAACGTAGTAGTTTTGTTCAATGATGAGTTAAAGCGCTGCAACAGCTAATATATATATATATGACTGATGTATATATATAAACAAACCAAGTGGATGAGCCAACCCAAAAAGGCTCTTGATAAGGTTCTGCCTTGCATTTCTAACTACAAACAAATTGTTCTCCTATCATTAAACCCTACATAAAAGTTTAGATAAGACCCCATTTTTTCCCATCAGTCTTCCAAGCGAACGTACTATGCATGATCTTTTGGAACTCCAATCAAAATTTGTTTAACCCCGAAAGAGTTGTTCAAGTGATGATTATTTGGAGTGTACGAACAAAAGTCGTATATTAACTACAAATGGAATTATAAAGTATTAAAAATGGGCTTAGTCTACTCTTTTTAGTAGATTAATCGTTTAAGATCAAATAATCCAATCCGTTTAAATACCTACTCAATTCAATATCTAATCACTGTAAGATTTTTGTTGGCATATTCCCAACATGATCTACTCCTTTTTCGCTAATTCATCTCGATTATTGAATTTGAATCTAAGCTTTGATATTTAGAATTTGATACATTAATTTAAAATAGAGGGAAAAAAAATACCACCCTATTTGTGAGATTAACTCTACATACATATGATCTGGAATTAATTTCAAGATATATACGTGCCGTGAATTTCTTGACATTATTTCCTTTGTTTGTAATAATATAAATGAATATCTCTCTCTCTCTCTCTCTATATATATATATATATATATATATATTTATTTAACTTGCACATTAGGCCCTGTTTGTTGCATGACAGAATTATGAATTATATTAAATTATATGACGACCTTCAATTTCTATTAAAATCTCTATTTCATATATTTAAGTTGATTTTTTTTTTCCATATTCTTAAACTAAATCAAATTTCTCATAATTTTCTTCTCATTTTTTCCGTTATGAATTTTATGTGGTATTATGGACTAAAAAAAAGTTTCCTCCAATATTCATCGTGAAACACAAAATAATATTCTACTAGATTCTAAAAATCATGTGAACAATTCTCAAACTCCTTTTTTTTTTTTCTTTGTAAAAAAGAAAATGATGTAGAATTTGAACTTGTAGGGACATAGAATTTTGTAAAGGGAATGAAAAGACCAAAAACAGTTTTGTGAAGGAGAGAAATATGCGAGTCATTTGGCTGGTAATAATGTGTGTACATATACGCACACATATACATGCTATATAATATATATAAACACACACACATATGTGTGTGAATAGTCTTGGAGGGAGCCCACGGTTCCGGATTCCAAGCCTCTCCACTCACCAGCACGAAAACCAAATTCAAGGGTCGGTCTCGGAGGCCCTATCAGCATCTTGAAAGTGAAAAAAGTGGGACCTACCAGTTCGACATCAACCACTCACTGGCTGACATCTGTGAGGATAAGTGTTATCGCCAGTGAAATCGAGGGTTGTGAGATGAGAAAAAGGCCCCGAAAAAAAAAAAAAAAACAAAGGGAAAAAGGATCGGCCTCAGAGTCAGAGGTGATATATATATATGTGTGTGTGTATGTATATATAGTGTCTTTATACATAAAAAAAAAAGTGGACAACCAAATAATGCTGAAGAATCCCATTACCGTTAAGTTAGAATTCAATCTCAATCCAGAATTCTTCAGCTTTTTAATCACCGAAATATCTGTTCAAGAAGTACAAGTAGATTCTTCAGTAAGCACTAAACAAAGTAGATTATTGACGCAGAATCTGTTAGAAGCACTAAAGTTCTACCTGCTAGCTAGATTTTATAGTAAGTTGAACTTTCTGTGACTTTTATTATTATTTTTTTTAAGTTAATGGTGGAGGGATTCGAAAATATAATGTCAAATATGAAATTATCTTTCAGTTATGTCTGTAATAATTATTTGACATGATTTAAGCATAAAATAAAATAAAAATGCTAACCTCATATGGGATATGTATGGTAACAATGGTGTCAAAATTATCTAAGTAAATGAAATTAAAGGAAAAAAAAAAAGGGGGAAAAAAGAAAAGGGATAGAAGACAAGAAGAAGGGTGCTGAAATAATGAACTTTTGATCGGGATGGAAAGGGGGATTCTGAAATCTGATTGAGAATCCTGAAAGCAAATGACACGAGACACCGCACAATTTGAAAGTGGTCCAGCCAAGACGTTGATGATCATCAGGGGAGTCCCCCCCAAAAAAAAAAAATTTAGTGCTTTTTTTCGTGTTTTGTAAATATATAGTTATATATACATGTATATATATTTGTTGGACCATACAGTGGTTCTGATATAGGCTGAAAGAAGACAATACAGCGGCAAAAATAACTCTCCATCAACCCAAACCGAGACTTTCAGAAGAAAACAGATTTGCCATTGGGACCTTAAACCATGGCCTAAACAAACCTTGCCATTTGCCCCCATTATGCTGATTTTTTCCTTGTTTCTTTTTGTTTTGTAAAATATATGTAATAGTTGGTTTCTGATATTTATAGATATAGATATATATATATATATATATATTGGCCATATGCTAATGGGACATTTTTTTTTTAAGTTTTTATCTTTCAAAGTTTGATATTTGGTGGAGACTATTTTGACATGTAAACCAAAAAATTGCTTCCATGGAGTTCATTGTCTTCATTGATGTGGGATGGTTCAATGGTTGTGTTTTATTTGGCTAGTTGGGATGTATTTTTACAATCGAATGTGACAATCTAGTGGTAGAACGGTTTCACTAATTCCCAAATTTCCATAATTCCCAAATTACCACTTTCAAGTAAAATTGATATGTCAATTAGGAAAGATAATTAAGTTACTTATTGAAGAGATTGTTGTCGCTCGGGTGAAAATTGTCATGCGCTGTATTGATATTTGATACCGGTTAACATTCAATGACCTCTTTAATAGAGATGATGAGCTACACCGTATTGATGATGTCGGTTATTATCAGATGTATCTAGCTGCTTGTATTTTTTCAAGCGTTAAATTGTGCCATTTTGATTGCTTAGAATCTTCAATAGATAATGAGCTATTTTGATTGGAGGATTTTCCCTCCGTTTATATAAACTATTATGGTATTATGCGCTTCTCGATTATAAAAATAGATTTTATGTTTCAAAAAAGAAAAGACTTCGGATTTAGTTTCGTTAAAAAAAAAAAAAAAAAAAAAAAAGTCTTGTACCGATGCGTCGCAAAAAGGAAGGAGTCATCAGGTTTTAGTACACAAGGCGTTAAGAAAATCGGCATCGTTTAACGACGTGTCTCTCACAGTGTGGAAAAGAATTCTTGAGGTTGCAAATTTCATTTGAGGTTCTGAATTCCAATGAGTTAGCACATGTAAGAAACATGCACATAGAACGATCATTCAAGAAAAGTAAAATAAAAACAAAGTGATCAGGTAAAACGTGGAACACTCTCTCTCTCTTTTCTTTTTTTTTTTTTTTCCCCCTGAAGTTTTGGTAATTTGTTTGCTTTTAATGGAATTTTAATTCAATTTGTTACAATACGTTCCAAGTTTTGAATTCAGAATTCTCATATGTGGTGGGGTTGATATATATTCACTTTAAAATATTTTAAATGCTAATGTTTACTTCGTTAAAGTTTAAAGAAGGAAAATCCCATTTCTTCACAGGGCTTGGGAATAGAAAAGGCCGAAATGGTGAAACGTCACTACTCACTTGCGTGTGAAATTTCATGAAAACAGGTGGCCATGTACAACGTCGTTCTCTGTCTAGTCTATTATCTGGGCCCTTTGCTTAAGCCCACCGTTTATATATCTATATATCTATATATATAGATATACAGGCCACCGCTAAGATATATATGAGCAATAATTCAATCTCATTCTGTTGGTTGTTTTGGTTTCATTGCCAATGTAGGCAAGCATATCCCTCTACAAAAATCAATTCGGTTGCATCACATTGTCGTTTCTAACACATGGATGAAGAAATATGAGATGTACATATAAGTGTATATATATTTATATATCTCTCTGTCTCTGTCTCTGTCTCTCTTATCGTTTTTTGTTTTTTGTTTTGATTTTGTTGAAAATCAAATATCTGTCTCTTCTTCAGATACGTAAGTACTAGTCCTATTAATTGATGATATGATATCTTTTACTCTACTATCGAAAACAATAGTTTGGTTGTTTTGTTTATGATAACGAATTATTTGATATATCGATCCAAGTATTTCGAGAAACTTAATTGCTAGGACATTTGTCTTAATTAAATGAATTTTCTGTCTTATAATAGTGTTTTTAAGATGTTCTTCTCAAACACAACTTGTTTTACTGCTCAATTTATGAACTTTTATTCTCATACAACAGACGTGCTCCATGTAAAAAGTGTAGGAAGAGTAGTCCTTTATCTATATCATGCTTTTATAAGAGTGAAATGGAAATATAACGATTTCTTAAAAATATTTTAGGAATAGCATAAATATTACATAATAATTATTTAAATGATTTTCACATTTTATCCGACAAAATTAGATAATAGTAAATAATTATCTGTTTTTGCTATTTGAAAATGTTTTAAACTTTTATATGCCAACATTATTACTAAGATCATCGTTATTGTGAAAATAACTACATGTTTATATTTTTTTTCCCTTTCACTAATGCTTATTTGGACTTTTAACAATCCATACCCATCTAATCAGATATGAAAAAACTAGAATTGTTATAATTAAGATAATAATTCAAAGACGTGTTTTTTAAACGACAATTTATCGGATCACCCTATGCTATATGTCAAACTCATCCAATTTTCAATAAACGAAACCGACAAATTGCAACCCACTGTGCTCGGCTAAACACAGCTAATTGGAGACTGCAATTGAGCACCTTCGTGGCCCAATTGATAGCCCGTAGATTAAATCTAAGCGCATCTGGTAGGAAAGAGTTGTTAGCATCCAATTATAGTGTGTACGTATACTTTTTCTCTGAACATAGATATATATTGTTGATGTCAAAAATCGACCTCAACACCACGTATGGCTGAGCACGGTGATCATACTGGTGCTCCACCTAGTAAGCTTACAGAGAAAGAGAAAGGAGCTTCAGAATAAGAGGAACATCAGTGGGGTGTCTGTCGAAGATACTCCGATACTTAAATCAGCACAGTGAGCCAAGAATCTTAAGAGTGAGGCAGAGTACTTAATAGGAAATAATATTTATACCTGACAAGTTATGCGAATTTAGTGTTTATAAAGTATTATCGAGGCAGTTCAGGTTGAACCATGTCTAGTAGAGTTAGGTTGCCTTAAAGAAGTAATTAACCCGGAAATGGGCGATTGGCAATGCTCCCGCCACGTGCCTTGAGTGTGAATAGTGTCTCGGGCCGATATAGTAATTGAGGGATGCTGTTGTAAGTAACACAGGCTGGATGCCCCATGTCCACCATATGGATTCCCTATGTCGGACCGTTAACCTACAAACTGAGTGATCCCAAATTAGTTATAACGAACTCCTTGTGCTCTTCAAACGTGTCAGGGGAGAGTGAGAGTCTCGCAGGAATATCACTTGTGTTCTTCACATTTGGTCACAAACTCAGAGGGGAAGGTCTCAAGATTATTGACCACTAGCTTGCCTGGCGGATTATTCTAATGGGTGAGCTAGGTAACCGAGCATAAACCATATATATATCCAAGCCAGCAGCCTAATGTGACCTATATTCAATCGGACAGCCGAGCAACCGGGTGTCACCCTGCAACATGTATATTTACACACACACTCTATAAAAGGAACTTGCTCTATATAAAGAAAAATTCTCCATATCTTTTTTTACTGAAAAAGCAGGGAATAATCATCCACTGAAGGTACATAACTTGATGTAGGGAATATCAAGTTACTAGGAATTAAAGTGTCAAAGTGATGTCGTTTCAATGCCTATTAGTTTTAGTTCTTGTCGTTTGGTTTGTTTGTTCAACTTAGACTATGTCATTTTATTTCCCTAAGCAAGTTTGTATCGTTTGGCCTTACAATTGCAGAATATTTAGAGACTTGGGTTTCATTCGTGAGAGGTAAACTTGAAAATTATAATTTTGCTTTGGTTGAGCTTTGCTCTTGAATGAGAAATTTATCTCTGAGATTTGGTTCATAGAAACCAATATCTGTTTATCTTCAAATTCTTGAGACTTCTCATATGTTGGTTTTGCACCAAATTATTGAAGGTCTTTAACTTAGTTTCCAGTTAGTTGATAATGAAAATTTTAAGTTAGAATTGATTAACTTTTCAAAAACTAGTTATAATTTTTATTGATTAAAAAAAAAGATAAAAATTGAGATAAAAAAGTATAGTTTAATTAGAGTCAAACTTAAATACCAAACGGAAGTTTAGTAACTTGCTAATTTTAGATATTTTTATGTGTTTTTATTTCTCGTTTTGTTATTTTGTAAAAAGGATGGAAACTAAAGTTTTTGAGACGGGAAAGTGAAGAATAAGGAATGCTCATCCAATCAACCAGTTTCCTCATCCTGAAAATCCTTGAATTCCAAGTTGCTCATTTTTTGTCAAAACCCCATAAAAAGACCTGTTCATAACTGAAAAGGGAACCTTTTGGCAGTGTTTTGATAAGCAAACTTGGAGAGAGAATTGCGGGTACGGAGAAGAAGACGGCGAATTCCAGATACGAAGAAGCTTTTCTCAACTTCGCATTCTATTTTTTTTTTTTTTTTTTTGATATTTAAGAACATGTTTTATATTTCTTTAAATTTCATTATGAACTAATTTTATTTTTTTAGAGGAGATATGTAGCTGATACTTAATATTATGTTTTGATCGTCAATTTATTTTAAGAGTTTTTTTTTTTCATTTCAGTTTATTTGTGTTATTTTGTTCTTAATACTTCTAATTTATTGGCTTTAAATTAGATGATTTATATTTATAATTTGGCACTGGGGACAGGGAATTTTAGATATTGTTAAGAGAAAATACAACCTAGGATTTTATAGAATTTAGAAGGCCCATAATTCCTTTAAAGTCATTTAAAAAGAACCATAGATCGTAATGAGTTTTTAATTCTTGATTTTTACAGGGAAATCGAAATCGGGTTTTAAGAATATTTTTAACTCAGCACTTGGAAGAGGGAGTTGAATACAGGATTCTCAACCCCATAAGAGGCCAGCTTAGGATCCACAATCTGCAAACCAAATACACCCAAGAAAGAAGAAAATTATGCGATTGTCATAATTCATTTTAAATTATATCTTTACTAAAACTCAATAATTTCTTATTTGATTCCTATCATAAAATGTATATATGCACACATGATCGGAAGGAGAAAAATTGCAGCTTGCAATGAAAGAACTAACAAAACACAACGGCATGGCTTTCATAATCAAAAGTAAAGGTACAATACAGATCATATCCATCACAGAGAAAGAATCAGAATTAGAGGAATGTCTATAGAGTCGTTATCTATTATGGAAAGGGATTG
This sequence comes from Ficus hispida, assembly GCA_025413025.1. Lineage (NCBI taxonomy): Eukaryota > Viridiplantae > Streptophyta > Magnoliopsida > Rosales > Moraceae > Ficus > Ficus hispida. Next base: position 21,599,713 of record CM046361.1, read on the forward strand.
AAGAACCTACCTCTACTCCTCCATTGTCCTTAAGGGCCTTTGAAACCAGAGCAAGCTAAGCTTCAGCAGTTGCTTTTGCTCTGGCAAGGATGGCTTCCGCTTCTCCTAAGGATTCTTTGGCTTATAAAAACTATGAACAATTGATAAGTAATAAATTAGCATTAAAAAATATAATTGACGATTAGATGAAATCCAACCTCTAGATTTTTTTCATATTGATCTCTTCTCGAAATACTTTTCAAATTGTCTTATTAGTATTGTTTTTAGTTTTTATATTTTATTATTGTTATTATCATTGAATTGTCTAAATAAAGATAAAATTATTTTAATTACGATACTTAATAAAAATTCATTTAACTCACAATTTTATTATTAAAATTTAACGCCGTATATTTGCGGCTTTATCGCGATCAACTTCCTACGTCATAACTCATTTATAAAGATCTTGTTCTTAAATTAGATGGAAACATCTATGTTGCTGCAACCAGTTACCATTTCAAGTAACAATTTATTTTCCCAATTCTTATTTATACTTTCCCTTTTCATTATTTTGAACAGTTAAAAAGAAAATAAAATATTTTTAGATAATATTTTTGAATAAACAATTGACGTTTCCAGAAGAAGTGCTAGCTGGAGGCAACTACTTTTTTTTTTTTTTTGTCTTTTTTCTTTTTTCCTTGAAGGAGACCAGCCACTACTTGTTCAGTTCTTATACGAAAGAAGGATAAATTATTCGCCACTAAAATCTTCTTATATGACATGAAACGTTGAAATACACACACACACACACACACGTATGAAAGCTGTGTATTATATGGCACTACTACAGAAACCAGATTCCACGACGGTTAAAAACCGTCGTGGTAATACTTCAACGACGGTTTAAAAACCGTCGTTGAATCCACAGTCGTGGTAAATATATGGATTCCACGACGGTTTTAGAACCGTCGTGGTATCTCAAATTACACGGCGGTCTTAGGACCGTCGTGGTATCTCAAATTACACGACGGTCTTAGGACCGTCGTGGTATCCGTGATACCACGACGGTTTAAGAACCGTCATGGCGTCGATACAATAAAAAAACGATCCAAATAGAGATGATTTTCCAATTTTAGCCCATAGTACTCCAGTAATTTCTTTGTCTTAAACGCATCTTAATTTTCAGGAATAAGTCACTTCAACCGTCGTGGTAGCCGTGTTACCACGACGGTTCTTAAACAAAGAGGGAGAAAATGGAGTTGTTGAAAATTTGAGAGAGAATGGGGGAGGCAGGGCAAACAAAGAGGGAGAAAGTGGAGTTGCCGAAAATTTAAAAGAAAAAGTCGAAGGAGTTACCGAAAATTTGAGAGAGAAAGTTGAGGGAGTTACCGAAAATTTGAGAGAGAATGGAGGATGTAAGGCAAACAAAGAGGGAGAAAGTGGAGTTGCCGAAAATTTGAGAGAGAAATTTGAGTAAATTACCGAAAATTTGAGAGAGAATGGAGGATGCGAGGCCAAAAATTCTGTTGTAAATGAAGGATGCAAGGCAAGCAAAGAGGGAGAGAGGGGAGAGATGTACCGAAAATTAGAGAGAGAAAGTGTATGAAATAAGGTCTTTCATTTTTGAAATTTCGCAGAACGGATACCACGACGGTTTTTTTAAAAACCGTCGTGGTATAAAAGTTACCACGACGGTCAAAAAAGACCGTCGTGGTAGGTCCTCGGAAAGGACCAACCACGACGGTCTTTTGACCGTCGTGGAAGGATGTCAAAGAAGCAAATAGGCGCGCGCCCGCGCGGCATAGGCGCGCGCCCGCACGCTTGGGGACCAACCACGACAGTCAAAAGACTGTCGTGGAACGCCCTGCCTCCTTCCTGCCCGAGCCAAGCGCGCGCCCGCGCGGCCCAGGCGCGCGCCCGCGCGCTTGGGGACCAACCACGACGGTCAAAAGACCGTCGTGGAAGCTCGAGCTTCCACGACGGTTTTTGTGAACCGTCGTGGAAGGACGAGATTACACGACGGTTTTTGTTAACCGTCGTGGAATCTAGGAGATTCCACGATGGTTATTTTAAACCGTCGTGGAATCTCGTCCTTCCACGACGGTTTTTTGGTTTCTTTCCGGCTCCGTGTTTTTCCGAATTTACGACGACTGTTTTTTTAAAAACCGTCGTCGAATTTCCGTCGTGGTATCCATATATTCTAGTAGTGTGGCAAATTGTCATTCTTTTCATTTCTTTAATTTAATCAACGTTTTTCCATTTATTTCGTTTCTGGCTTACAAATAGTTTTAGGAAAAAATAAAATAAAATAAAATTGGACTTTTCGACAATACAAACAGGGAATCACGGAACAATTAGTCACTTTATTTCTTCTTTTAAGAATTAGTTAAAGTATCTGCGATGCACGGATTGAATTGTAGTTGAAATTTTTATAATGTAAATCATGAGAAACAGTATAATAAATATAAGTAATGAAAGAATATATTTTCTAAGAATAATAATTTAAGTAAAGAATCCACATTTTATTATATGTCCATTTTAATATTTTATTTACTACATAAACATTCTAAACATAATAAGTTCATTGTCTTTTGTAAAATTTGTAATTTTCATTTGTTATCCAAAATAAATGTTTTTTTTAATAAAGTGTGTAGAAAATGATTAACAAAACAATAGCTATGGTCGTATCATTTGGTAGTTAGACTGTATAAGTAGAACTTTTTGCAATTAAATCTGCTTATGTCAAATAGAAAGAGAGAAAATATATAAGATAAAAATGATCCGATAACTTTTCATGCAAAGGAATTGAAATAATAACTCAAAAATAAGTCAAATACTAACAACAGTAAATGCAATAGTCTTCTTTTTGGAGGAAAAGAAGAACAAGAAGAAAAAAAAGTAGAAGAGAGAACATTACAGTTCATTTTAATCGATTGGAAAATCCCAAAAAGACAGAAATTTAATCTTGAAAAGAATGAAACTTAGCACAAATAGTCACAACTAAGGAGATTAGAGTTTTTGATGAGAAAGTTAGGCCTAGAAGTTTTAAAATGTTGAGCTTTTAATGAAGAGAAAATAGAGAAAACATTACAGACAAAACTACAAGCAAAAACTTGAGGAAAAAAACGAACCAAAGATAAATAAAATAAAATAAAAATTAGAAAAATAAAAGAGAAAAAAGAAAATAAATATGTGTGACGGAGTATTGTTTGGGGTCGGGAGCTTTTAAATGAAGGGCTAAGATGGAGAATTGGGGATGGCGAGAATGTATAGGTCTTAAGGATCCATGGATTCCTCGACGAACTCTCTTTCGACCTATCTTGAGGCCTTCTCCAAATATAGAGAATCTAAAAGTCTATGATTTAATGTTGCCTTTCGGTTGGGATAAAGAGAAGTTGAAATCCATTCTCTTATCAATGGATCAGGAATTGGTTTGAAGTATTCTTTTAAGTTCTAGGCGAAGACCTGATAGGTGGGTGTGGCACTACGATGGCAAATGAGTGTTTTCTGTTAGGTTTGTGTATAGAGTCCAAATAGACAGGCGATGCTTTTATTCTGCTTCAGGTGGAAGATTAGACTCTAATTGGTGGAGTAAACTATGGAGATCCCAAGTCCCAAACAAAGTCAAAATTCACATTTGGCGAGGTGCTCTCCCAACAATGCTCCCACTCTCCAAGCGTGGAATTGATGGGGACAAGCTTTGTCCTCTGTGTCGAGACGATTTTGAGGACACTAGCCATGTTTTTTGGTATTGTGTTAATGCTCAGCAGGTTTGGAGGAGTAGTGGTTTATGGCCAATTTTGAAGAAGTTCCCAAGAGGACCTTTTTATGCCCTTTGTCTCTTTGTGGTTGCTCATTGTGATGGTGTTGAAATGGGCGTGTTCTATACAATCATTTGATGCCTATGGCAAAGATGCAACAAATGGATTTTCGAGAACTAGATGCTTACTACTACTGAGATCGTGGCTTGGATTGGAAGATTCTTAGGTAATTTTTTGGTCTGCAATGGGTTGGACAAACCAGCTGAAAAGAAGACCTTAGCCTCAAAGGTTCCTTGGCATGCCCCTGCCATGATAAGATCAAAGTCAATGTCGACGCAGCTGTTGATAGTTCTCTGGAGTATATTGGCATTGGAGTGGTTACTAGAGACAAAGATGATATTGTCATGGGTTTTTTGACTAGACGGATCTTTGGTAAGTTTTCTCCCTATATAGGAGAATGTTTGGTTGTGAGGGAGGGTATGTACTTAACCAAATTTTTTGGTTTGGATAATTGGGTGGTGGAGTTAGATGCTTTGAACACTATTGGTGCTATTCAGAATCTGATAGTAGGGGTTCCAGAAGCAATGCCGTTGAAGACATCATATATTTTCTCTTGGCTGCTAGAAGTGACACAGTTTACTACATCTCCCGTGATAGGAATAGAGTAATCCACTTATTAACAAAATATACTATTTTCAGTTCTATTTATTGTTTTGGGATTGATTATGTTCCGAGATGGTTTGGTCCTATTGTTAAAGCTAATATTCCTATTTGATTTTTAATAAAGATAGACCTACTTTCAAATAATAAAAAAAAGGAATGGAATAGTAAAGTAAAATAATATATAATATTTTGAACAAAAGCTTCAATAAGTGAAAGAGGCCTTAATTACTTGCAATCAGAATCGGCCAAAAGAAGTGTGAATCCCAAAGTTCCAAAACACAGCCAAACTGTGTGTTTTTGACGGTGAAAGAGGAACAATAATAGACATATCTACTCTTTTATATAGGTAGAATATCCTCAAGTTTTGTGATTATTTTATCCATTTTGATTTTCTTTTGTTTGGGCTAAAAAATTGTTATTCTATCCATTCAGTTAGGAATTGTTGGCATGGTAATCACTCAATCTCTGGGGTGGGTCGGTGTATACTTTCCCTCATTGTAGCTTAGGATTAGGTACCAGCCATTAGAGGCGGCTAACTGAACGTTATATATATATATATATATATATATATATATATATAATGTATATATTAGAAATTTCTTAAATTAAAGATAAAGAAAATTGTGTTATATATATATTTAAATAAATAATAATGACATTATATCATGATTCAATAATTACATTAAGACTTTTCTCAAAAAAATAAAAAATAAAAAAATTGCATTAAGACATTCACTTTCGCTATTACATATAAGAAAGGAGGTAAAAAAATTACCGTGCACTTATTTTTCGTTCATTTTGGATGAAATCTATTTTTTAATAGTCCTTCGTTTTTTTCCTTTGTTTTTTTTTTATTTTTGGCTTTTTTATTTTTATTTTTTTATTTTCTTACAAAAAAAAAAAAAAAATACTTTTATAGTGAGGCATCTTTCACACTCAACAAGTGTCACGATGCTTTTTCTCTATTCCGTACTCTCATCTAGTATATAAAGACAAGTTGATATGATCACCAAGTAATAATTGTTCAGCCATCCTAACATTTATCATGCTGATATCATTTGACATCATGTTTTGCAAAGCTAAAACAGCTATACTGCAGCGCAGTTTATATAATTGCAGAGAGTTGTAAACATTGCCGGTTTTTTTTTTTTTTTCTTAATTAATCACTTTCTGGTACGTTATAGTGGCGATTAGAAAGATAATTTTTGCCGTCATTTTCAGCAATCAAAAATTTCCTTTCCTTCTTCAGCCGACACTTTGTAGAACACAAAGAGACAAATTTCCAAGGCTGATCCCCATTCTGATCAAAAAGCAAAATCAAATTTCATTTCCAAAGTATTCCGAGTTGGGTGGCACTAGATCTGGAGAGCCACGTGGACAGCTTGTGCCATGTGGGGTGCATGGCCCATAATTGCGATTGACCAAACTAAGTTACCTTAAGATCTAATTCTTGCTTTAGCCCTCAACAATAAAAAGATAATAATAATAACAATTGGAGTATGTGAGAAAAATGCCCCTTTTTTTTTTTAAAGCATTTTGTTAGTCTTAAATTTTCTTATATTAATTTTTTTTAATGAATTATCAATAATAATTGATTATTGATTAATCAAATTGTTTAAAAACTACTATATAACTTCATTTAACAAACTATTAATGGCTTTGTAATATTAAGAGTTGTCTTGACAAATAGTTTTCAAATTAGATTCTCAGTCTCAAGTTAGTCTTTTGAATTTTAATTTTATACGTTACAATATCTCAAACTTTTCTAATAGTTACGAAAACGGTCCTACATAGGTATTCCGTAAAAAACTGATTGAAAATTAAAAAACGTTTAAATCACACATGAGTTTTAACTAAAACTAAAATCCTAATTAAAATCCTGATTGAGATTTAATTTCCTTCTGAAAAATGTTTTATTATAACTTTACTTATATATTAAAAAAACTCATGCGATTAGAATGTATTCAATTTCCGTTTATCATTTTTTTACATAATATTGACATATAAAGAATAATGAACGTAATAATAAAAAATTCAGAAAAACGTGGTACATAAAATTAAAAATCACGAATCGACATCTATGATGATGTATTATATAGAGATAATCTATAAACCCGAATATTAATATTGGAAGGTAAGGTGGGGCCTAGCACATGCAAAGTGAAAGAAGATCAAACGCAACAAAATTAAAGCTACGAATCGCCCTCTCCTCTCCTTCTCCCAATGTCACGACAATGTTAATGATAGCATGTATTTCAACACCAAACGTTAACGTGCTATCTTCTAATTGGCTCCTTCTTTGAACCATATATTGTGCTTACGCCGTCTCTTAAGACCAATTTGCACTTAGTTTATATCATCTCTTAATCCCTCTGTCGGCTTTTTGTCTCTGCCGGTTTCATTTATATTTGCTTGATTTTTCATCACCATTTTACTACTTCAGGTTCAGATCTGATAGCTGAAAGGCCAGAGCTATGGGGGAAAAGGTACGTACTTCACATTTGGTCCTTTTGATTTCTTCTCTCTTTATCTATATAGTTTCTTTTTTTTTTTTTTTTTTGTGGTTGACATATTTTTCTGCCTATTGTAGTTAAAGTGCCTATTTTCTTTTGTTTTTCTGTTTGGCTCTTTGTTCTTGATTTCCCTGTCATAACCAGATCTCGTTCATCTGACTCCTTTGGTCTACCAAATCACTGAATTCTTTTTCTCCTTTTCCTTTGCCATTTATCATATAAAACTAAATTTAATTTGTCCGTTTATTTTAACTTTATATTGTGATAAAAATGAATTTCAGCAAGTGACCATAATGGTGCTGAAGGTGGACCTTCAGTGCCATCGCTGCTACAAGAAGATTAAAAAAGTTCTGTGTAAATTCCCTCGTAAGTTTCTGATTTCTTATACCAAAACTCATGAAATATATTTATATTTGTCAGTACTATATATATGATATAACTGAGGTATGAAAGTGGTGTTTTTTTTTTTTTTCTTTCTTTCTTTCTTTCTTTTTGTGAACAACATCAGAAATACAAGACCAGGTGTACGATGAGAAACAAAATACAGTGATAATCAAAGTGGTGTGTTGCAGTCCAGAGAAGATCAAGGAGAAGATAATCTGCAAAGCTGGAGACACTCTTAAGAGCATTGAAATCAAAGTCCCTGAGAAACCAAAAGAACAAGAAAAGCCTAAACAACCGGCGAAACCAAAAGAACCAGAGAAGCCTAAACAACCCGAGAAACCAAAAGAACCCGAAAAGCCTAAACAACCCGAGAAACCGAAAGAACCCGAAAAGCCTAAACAACCCGAGAAACCGAAAGAGCCAGAGAAGCCCAAAGCACCCGAGAAGCCGAAGGAGCCCGAGAAACCCAAAGAGCCAGAGAAGCCTAAAGAACCAGAGAAGCCCAAACCAGCCCCGACACCGCCGGCGCCGGTGCCGGTGCCGGGCCCGTGCGTGGGGGGATACCCTCCGCCGGTGTATCCTTACCGTGCGTGTTGTACGGACTGCTTTGAAGGTCGTCCTGGTGGGCCATGCTTTTACGGTTGTGTCCCTCCGGGCCCACCCCCATGTTATCAATACGATGGGTATTATGGAAGGCCGGTGTACGACAGCTACGGCGGTTGTAGGACCTACTACCCCAGCCGCTGCGATTACTTCTCCGAGGAAAATACCGGCGCCTGCTCGATCATGTAAATATGTTACGCCACCAAGCTAGATCGCTAGCGGAAACGACCTCGTTGACAAAATACAAGATTAAACAAGTCTATGTGATAGCGATTACTATATACATATCTAATAACTAGAGTGTTATTCAACGAGCTACGGGGATCATGAAATATTTGCACATGTAATGGGTCAATTTTTTTTTTTTTCCAATCGGTTGTTGGTTGTTTTTATTAATTTTGTGGTTTTACCTGTAGGGAAATTTAAAAAAAAAAATTTACAAGATTGAGAATAATAAAATTTAGTAATTTTGGTTTTGTTTTTGATGATGATCATCATGATGTTGTTGGGTGGACATCGCAATCGGTTGTTCACTCTCTAGGCTACATGAGCTGTTTTGTTTTCACCCATAAAGAATAATAATTGAAGCTTCCATCAAATCATTTTCTTTTGATGCTCTTGATGGAGCACCAGCTTTTTATTCCTTTTTCCACCTTTTTTACCTTTTTTATTTTTATTTTTATTTTTATTTTTAAATCTTATATATGTTGTCTGTTTGTCTAAACCTCGTTGTCTATGATTAGGGTTTGCCTGTTAGGCAGATCGTTGAATTATTATTATTATTATTTTTTATTTTATAGTTTTATCTTTTATTTTTATGATTAGGTTATAATATATATGATTGTACACAAGATATTGCATTCTGACGTTCACACGATGGAGAATTTCTTACTAAGCAATCGTCCATGTTTTATTAAAATATGGGGACGATGACTACTCCAGTTGTTGTCATATGGCCCACCAAAAATAGCCACTTCACTTTTTTAATACTTTAAATCTGTCCCACTACTGGTTTGTTGGTTGTTGTAAGGAGTGATTTATAAGTAGGATCATTTTTGCAATGGTCTCCAAATTATATACCTAGTATTAATTTTGATTTCAAAAATCACACTATCCTAAATTTTTGTAGTGTTATGTAAATCTCGCATTCGCTAATAATCTGTTTAAAATTTGGACATAGAAATGTCACATGAATGTGATTTTGAAATAATTTTTTCGTTTGAGAGATCATTTAAAATGTAAATTTATTTATTTATTTTTAAAGCATTTTGGAAACGACCCTATTCGGTAGCGGAACCCTTAATGCGAATAGTAGTACTTGATGGCGGTGATAAAACAGAAAAGGTCTATGGGGAATAAGATGTTTCAGAAATGTTTTTTTGTTAACGATTTTAAAATAAAGAATTATTTTAAAGTCACCTTGATATAGTAATTTTTTCTTTTCCCCCAATTTTGACTGATCATTGTCGGAAGAGCCATTTGTATAACAATATAAAAGTTTTAGACTATTACGATATTTAAAATCAAGAATCAACGTTCGACATAGGATTCAAAGTATAGTTCAAGAACCAATTTGTGAAAATGGCATTTATAAATAATGTTCTCATTTAGCCAAGACATATTAACGGACAAAACACTTTTTTCTGGGTGTACAGGTTGGAGAGTGGAGGGAACGTCTAAACAAAATTTACATTAAAAAAACCATAGGATAGACTTTGTATAGAACCAAAAGCTACAAACATGTAAACAAACAACATAGGTTAAGAAAATTTAAAATATAGAGCTAACAAAAATAGAAAAGGAAAACAGAAAAGTCGTTACCCCAAGGTTAGTCTCAAGGTTTTTAGTTTTGGTGCCCACGGTAACAAAAAAGTTGTTATCTTAAAAAAAGAAAATTAGTAATCAACTTAAATCAATTTAATTGGCCAATTTTAGGTTCATTATTTAATTTTCTCACTAAATTAGATAGCGAAAAAGGTTAATTGAACCTTAAAAAGATAAAAAGAGAAGACATTATTGAAACAAAAAAAAAAAAAAAAGAGAGAAGAAAATAGAATTCATGCAAGTACAAATGTCGGTGGCCAGCGTGCACATTGTTCCTTTAAGCTATATATGTTTCATTAATGTACACATTACTATATATGGTTTCCCTATCATGTTTCTATCGAGTACTGAACCTCCAAACAATTATATATCTTTGTCCATTCTTACGAGTTAAATAATGGATGTGAATAGTTGAAGCCTTGAAGAATTTAAGGATAAAACTTTGCAACTAGTTTAAGACTTCTCCGATCTAGTCAATTTACTCATATAATCAATTACCTAATATTATTTTATAAATTATCCACCGTCCATATTTTAATCCATCACTTTTTACCCCTTTTTTTTTTTTAAATAGATGGACCAACAGTAAAACATTTGATAATGGACGTAATTGGGTTCGTTTTTAAAAAGTAATGTTTGGTGGGGCTCCTCTTTTCTACCTTCCTTTTGTTTTCCTTTTTCATGTACAAAGCACAAGCATTATCTAACCCTCTGTAGCATTTTGGCTGATATATTTGTCCAAGGATACAAAAAGCCACCCTTTTACACTACAAGGAATATTTCAGTACTAAAGCTAAAAGGCTGGCTATAGCTAGATTTTTTTTTTTTTTTTTTTGGGGTCTCTTTATCTCTAATATAGAAAGCTCAAAGTGCACTTAAGTTTTCGAACTTCCGTATTTTTTTTTTGGTCCTCTATCCTCCCCCAAACCCAACACCCACCCCCCCCCCCCCCCCCCCCCCGGGTTATTTTTTTAAATAGATTTTTAGGTCCTTTTTTTATTTTTTTTTGTATGTTTCTTATTTTAGTTTCCCTCTATTTAAGTAAAATATTTCAAATATGTGCGTATGCTTTAGACTAGTACTTTAATAAGCAGGAATTCATTAACAAAGAAGACAAACAAGAAAGCCCCACAACAACAGAGCAACAAGAAAGGTTGTTTAAAAAAAAAAAAAAGAATAAGAAGAAGAAGAGGAACAAAGGTTTAAAAGCCCAAATAGGAGCAAAGATGAAAAACAAACACTATGGACTTCAACACATGAATCTTAGCGGAACAACGCATTAACAAGAGCCCATTTTGATATATCATCCAAGTTGGCATCCAATTCAAAAAATTACATTTTCCATGACCAAATGTTGTATTTTGTGGCCCAGGAATATCCGGATTTGGTTTTCTCTCTTAGGAAATTCAAGTACACCAGAAAAAAAAAAAAAATATATATATATATTAATTTAATCAGATGTTTAATTATAAGTTTGGTTGAATGTTTACGATATTGTTGTGGAAAAAGCTAAGAAGGCTCGGCAATGGACAGCATATCAGACAGTGCATGGGCCTAACGTTGATGAAGAAGATAAATTCATCACGGCAATCCGGAACATCATTCACAGTCAACTGAAAATAATTTTAGACAAAACATAGCACATTCCCTATCAATAACAATCAATCCAAGTTACATATAATTAGTTTAGTTAAAAAACAAAAATCAAGTTACATATTAAATATTTTGTCAATTCAATCTACGTCAAATTTCCTAATTTCAATAACTAAACATGTAAACATAAAAAATAGCTTAAAAATTAAGATGAATGATGGGCTTGTTTGGTTGAGGAATCTCCTACTTATAAAAGCTGCTCGTTGTTGAAATTTTTTACATTAGCTTTTGATTAATAGCGAAGATGAATTGCTTAAGAAAATCACTGGTTAATCAGTGATTACTCTATGATCAATTAATGATTGACTAATAAAGTTCATATTGAATTAGTTAATTGATAATTTTTGTTTTTGAAAAACAGTTATTTTCTGAATTTAGCAAAACTCCATATATTAATTTTTAAAAAATGCTTAAAAAAAGCCTTTACCCACATATCTCAAAGAAAAAGGGTGGCACTTTGAAAAATGAACACTGTTTAATTAGGTTATAATACCCTTTTGTTTTCAGTGCTTTCGTATCTTCATCTAATAAGTCGTTTTTTTACTCTTGCAAAAGAGTTAATTAGCAAGGAAGAAAATTGAATACATATATCATATAATTGGACACCCGTCAAGAAACTTCATCCATTTAATTTTCTTTTAGTTTAGAGCTCTCTCGTTTCTTGAAAAAAAAAAAAAAGAATAATAATAACTAACTAATTAAGCCACCAAATTAAAAGTAATATAGATGTATCAAATTACTTCGAAATCGAAGTAATTAAGTGAAACTTACATGAACTAAATCTGCTTGCATTTAAGATTAATGAAGGTGTTGATTTCAAAAGGCCCACACAATTGGTAAATCACAGAAAACGTGGAGAAAATTATCTTGTTTAAGTGGTGTGCATGGACTCTCAATTACAATACATAAATGTAACAATCGTTGTCTTTATCATTTGCTCGTGTTTATCTTCTGAGTTTTGCTCACCACAAAACGGGTGTGTAGAAAAATCAGCTATCCGATTACAATTAGGCCACAGCACTTGCATGCGAATAATACTGGGATTAGAGACTCTGCGGTAGAAGAATTACGCCTCATATATATATATATATATATAAATAATGGTCCCATAAATAATTGTATAAATTTAGTCCCTTTTTTATTTTTTTCATAGCATCCTTGTGCTAACGTGTCACTACATAGTCCTTTTTTTCGATTGTCATATTTTAAAGCGGTCTATTTTTTTTAACAATAAATTAAAGTACGTATCATTTACTAATAAAAAGATAAATAATATTAATTAACAGTCATATGTAACACAGCTGGTGCTCCTAAACATTTTTCCTATTTACTAGATATCCTTCATCATGGTATAGAGACTGTGCACCTAGTGGCGGTGCCGACATTTTTTTTCGGGGATGTGAATTAAATAAAAATTTGGAATAAAATCTACAATGATAAAACTTTTTATCATCGTTTATCTCTTTCTATATTTCCTCTTATTGAATTAAGTTTATAATAGAGTTTTAATTCAATTCAAAAATTTGGAGTTAAAAAATTCGTAAAATTTGTATAGTAGTATAGTTAATTTTGATTCATTTGATATACTAAATTTTAAATGTTAAATCTAAAAAAATTTGGTGAAATCTAAAGTTTTTTTTTTACAATATTTATGTAAATTTAGTAGTTAAAAAAATATAAAGGATAAATAAGAGTAAAGTTATTAAATATTTTGTCATAAAGAAAAAAAATGAATAATTAAATTTATGGGTCAAAAAGGAAATTTTAAAAATTCAGGGCCGGGTGTAAGTTTCCTCCGCCCTTATGCGCACATGTTCTCCTTTTATTTTTATTTTTTTTATGAAAATTTCGGATTACATTACTAAATTAATCAAAATCGACGAGGCAATAAACAAAGGACAATAATCCACAAAACTACAATCCAAAGTTTCCTCCGCCCTTATGCGCATGCGTTCTTCTTTTATTTGTTGTGTATATTTTGTATACAATTTAGTATGGTTATTCAGTAGAATTATATTAGGAACACCAATTTTAATTTTATTATTTAAATATTGTAGTATATAGGTGATATATAAATTATTATTTTTTAATTGATACGTCCTTAGATAATTGACATATAATCAATTAAAATAAAAAAAATATATCAATGAAAAATAAAACTCATTATCACATAAATTGATATTAAAAAAAATAGAATAAGTATCCTAGCATTATTCATTAAATTTATCTGAGAGCTCAAATATGTTTGTCAATATAAACTACTCCATCTGAAAGGATAAACCACTCGGCTACTTGGATCCATTGCTTTGGCTTTAGGTCTGAGAGCTCAAAGCCATGGTACTTTATATTTTTGCACTATTTATTATTCTCTCTCATTTGTCTCTCTTTGAATATGGTTTCTTTTTTGTTTTGTTTTTCCGCCCTTTATTTGTTAATGTCCTTATGATTCAAGTCCATCTTCCTCTTAATTAGAAGTAAAAAGAAGAAAAGAAGTAGACGTTCTCTTAATTTTCAGAAATTAATATAGTTTTATTCTCTTTTTGTCATATAGGATATTTTGATTTTCCATATTAATGTATCATATATATATATATACACACACACACGCGTAAGAATAAATTCTCTTTTTCTTGAACTGTTATAATTTGCAGACGCATGTCACCACAATGGTGCTGGAGGTGGACCTTCAATGCGATCGATGCTACAGGAAGGTCAAACGCATTCTCTGTCATTTTGATGGTCAGTCTCTCTCTCTCTCTCTCTCCAAATTAACATCTATAGATTACATATATTTGTAAATAACTATTATATATTTGTAAATAACTATATGTATGTATTTGTGTATACATATTTTGTGTCGTATACTGTTCAATATTCTATATATATATATTTATATATGTAAACTTAATTAATTTGCTAGGTTGACGAAGTTTTTTCTGAACAACAGAAGTAAAAAACCAGGTGTACGATGACAAGAAAAACACAGTGACAATCACAGTGATAAGCTGCGACCCTGAAAGGCTGAAGCGAATGTTGCTTTGCAAGGGCAAGGGGGTCATCAATTCCATTAAGATTAAACCTCCGCCTCCGCCTCCGCCTCCGCCTCCGCCTCCTCCTCCTCCTCCGCCTCCGCCTCCTCCTCCTCCTCCGCCTCCGCCTCCGCCTCCGCCCGTGCCGTGCGTGCCTTGTGTGCCCATATGCCCAATTCCGATGCCTGGCCCTTGTCGCCCCACGTGCTGCTGCAAAGACCGCTGCGAATGCCCTTGTGACGGCTGCAACGAATGCCGTTACGGTGGGCCATGCTTTCCCGGTCATAATATTGTTTGTGGACCACCCCCATCTAATCCGTGCGACGGTCACTGGGGCCGGCCGGTTTGTCATAGTTTTGGAAGCGGGAATTTCCACTTCTCCATTCAAAGGCAAGAATATTGCGAACCTTCAACATGCCGAATTATGTAACGTATTTTATGTAGTTAGAACCAATGCCAATATGTTTGGTCGTGTTGTGTAATAAATTGAATGTGTGAATGATGATTAAAAAAAAAAAAAACATATGGGATTGAACTCAATTCTTATTCTGACTTATCCTCAGCTCTTTGATCAAAGAGTTATTTGTTGTTTGAATGTGATTAAGGTTGTAAGTTAATGTGTGTACTTTCTATAGGTTGTAGTAAAATGTTCGCACTTGGTATGATTTTTTTTTCTCCTTTTGCTCTAATTTATTTTTGTTTTAAAACTGAATGATAAAGTGGGGATATTCCAGATTCCAATTCGAATAAGGTCTTTATAATTAGCAGATTTCTACCCTTCAATATTTACTTCTAAAAACAAAACAAAACAAAAAAAAAAAAAAATACAAAGAAGTTTGTCTTTAAAAGCGAAAAGAATGGTCAAGATATTTTTAAGTAATATTTTTAGAAGATGATGTCTACCTTTCGTTTTTCTTTCGAAAATGAAAAAAAGAAAGTATATGCAGCTTTACCTACCAAGTACCAAGTAAGGTCTAAAAGAAAACACAAGATTATCGTGATTGGGAATTGGATGCGAATAAAGTCTTA
Source organism: Ficus hispida (assembly GCA_025413025.1). Taxonomy (NCBI): domain Eukaryota; kingdom Viridiplantae; phylum Streptophyta; class Magnoliopsida; order Rosales; family Moraceae; genus Ficus; species Ficus hispida. The sequence continues at coordinate 21,615,151 of CM046361.1, forward strand.
TGGATCGATTAAATCTAAATTTAAAAATGAGTCTAAAAAGAATTAAGTCACTTTTTTTAATAGGTTAATCTTTTAAAATGAAATTCAAAAGTTTAATTAGTAATATTAGAATAAAAAATATATAAATACAACCACGTATACATGTAAGATGATCCCTAAAAAAAAATAAAAAAATAAAATCGAACGAAGGTCAATTGCTCCCAGAGAACTAGCACAATGGATAGAAAAATCTATAGTACTATGAACTTTCGAGATTAAAACTCCTCGTTAACATTATCAATGCGGTGGAAATCTCGAAGGACTTATGATCTTTCTGATATTCAAAAAAGATGGATGATATAGATCATAATTTCTAGGACTGTTAACCATATGATTCGTTTTAATTAAAAAAGGATTATTGAAAATGCACGAATAAAAGTCACACATAATTAAATAGATAAACAATTGAAAATAAATTTAAAAGAACTCGAATTACTTTTTTTAATATATTAACTTTTTATAAAGGAGGAATATATATATATATATATATATATATATATTTGCCAAAGAAATTTAGTAATAGACGTAGCCACGTTGTCGTTGACGCTTGGGTTGACAAGTCACAATCTGTGGTTAAATGTCATTTATGACGTTGGAGTGCGACAGGGGCTGTTCAATTCACAATTTAAAGTTATATATATGTATACGTATATATATATATATATATATATATATATTTTTTTTTTTTTTCTTTCATGGAAACAGTTTGATGTTACAATTGAAGCTTCCACCAATCATATATATATATGCGTGGTGAAAACCGGCTTTTTATTTGTGGAGGCAGATTAAAGCATCAAAGCATGGACAAGCTTGTTTTGTATGAGAAATTATTATGTAAACGGGGTATATACCACATTATCAACAAAAAGCAATTTTTAACGACACAAAATTTACATTATTTTCTATAAATGTCGTAAAAAGACTCTTCAATGACATTTTCATTGACAAATGTCGTATAAATTAGTATTTTACGACATTGACTAGAAAAATGTAGTCAAATTTTGTTTTAATGCAAAAAAACAAGATGAGATTAAAATGTTATTAATTAATTAAAAAATGACTACAAACGTGAATGGACTTTTTATACCTGTAATTAACTTCAGGACTTTCCACTTAACAAGGACAAAACAAAAAAAAAAATAAAAAATAAAAACAAAAAATATTTCAATTTGAGGTAATTCTAACAAACTTGATCCGCTCTGAAGAAAAAAAAATATTTTCACCACTCTCCTCTCAACAGTGCATATAGTTCATGAAGTAAAAAATAAAGATCAACCATTTAGCAAAAATTATGATATGATATTGATAGATGCAAATATACAAATTTCCTTCAAACTAACTTATCAAAAATCACGACATGATAGCTTCAAACTTTTAACACTGTTTTCAAAAAATCGTTTGAGCTTTTCATTGTGTTGCTTTGTTTTTGTCTTAATTTAAAAGTCAATTGCATTTCTTCCTATTCTATGGTAATAAAAAGCAAATGCATCGATCATAATTTTTGATACATGAAATTTCCAACATCTATAACTTGAAACCTGCTACAATTTGCATATATGCAAACTTAAGAACAAGGAAATCTACATTAGGACATAGATAATATTTACAACCAGTATAGTTTGGAGACATTCCGACGAGTCAGACTTCGAATCAAAAAGCACACATGACATATGCAACAATGAGATAATTCATCAAATTTCATCAATAATAGAGATAGTAATGTAATTACAAAATTGTAGTATTTGCATCACAAAACTCAAAGAATATGCAAGCAACTATAGGGAAAAAAAAAAAAAAAATCAATAACAACACTGCTGTGAAGTTCTCTAATATGATACTTTGAAAACAAGGTACTTGTAAAAGAAGAATGGCTTTTGTAATGAGAACACATCTTTCATCAATTTCCAAGATCACTAAATAAGTAATTGATGAGGACCGTAGTTACCTTTTCTCGTCAATAGGCTTGGCATAACAAGCTTGGATTGATGAAATAAATGTTTGAACACTGCCAAAAAAAAAAAAGGAAAAAAAGAAACAACCTTATGTAGATACAAGTGTATATCATTGGCAAGTACAAAAACGGAATTAACATTCTATACCAATAAGCTTCTGACTAGAAAACATAAGAAGGAGGGGTTAAATAAGCCCCGCAACAAAATAAAGAACAAAGCACACCCATCAAGAAAGGACGAGAAACAATTCTTCTACTCACAACTCGTAAGAAGGAAGGGTTAACTAAGCCGCGCAACAAAATAGAGAACAAAGCATGCCCATCAAGAAAGGACGAGAAATAATTATTCTACTCACAAGACGGAAATCTCAGTTTCTGAAAATCTATTAACATGTTGTTCTGGGGTATGGGCTTGGTTACAAACAGAGTAATTTTCATGCAAATCCATTACTGTATTTGTAAATAATTAAGAATATTAGCTAATTTCCTATTAAAGGAGAAGATTTCCAAACTAGTATCCTTTTTGTAGCCCAAAAACATGGTGTTTCTGCCCATCAGCACCACCAATCAGAGGGTCATTTAGTCACTGTCTTTTCAAATTATCATAACATAAATAAGTCTTCTCAGAAACCCATTATTCATTTATCTCTTGTAATATATCATAAATGACTTTACATCTTTCACATAGAATAACATAATAATACAACTATAAGGTATATTGCACAACACAAGAATACAACTATAAGATCTGTAGCTGTGCAACATACTTTAAAATTCCTTTCTTGAGTACTTCCCAAAGCCTTGCAAATATATATATATATATATATATATATGCGTGTGTGTGCGTGTGTGTGTGTGTGTTCTAAGGTGATGGGAAGAATTCCAAGTGTTGTTGTGTTGTGTACCAACAACTACAAATCTATAGCGAAAATCATGCAAGCAGAAAAAAGGCATCTATACTAAGCATCGCCTTAATTCAAGAACACAGATTTCTACTTACAAGTGAAAAGCAATGCTGAAGAAACAGATGATAAAATATGTTTCCAATAAGAAATGGTGGTCAACCTTGAAGAGACCAAAAAAATAAAATAAAAAAAAGCAAATCAAGTACACTATATGCTTTTATAATGTCCAAGAATCCAACTCACAACAAAAAGAATTTTACAGGTTTAATATAAAATACTTGGTTCAAAGAGTATTAACAAATGAATCAATTTTTTCAACCACTAGTTCTTTTAATGGACTTTAGTCACTAGTTGAATGCCAATAAACATGGACAATAACAGAGCACCATCAAGCAACCCCCTTTAAATGTGGAAACTCTAAACATGTTTTGCCAACGCTTGGTGACGTATCCGTCACTTTTTCTACCGTCTTTTCTCATCAGAGGAATTAACACAGACATTTGGTAGCGTGAAATAGAAGGCGAATTACTAGACGATATAAATTAACTGGCTATGATTTATACTAATCAAACAAACACAAAAATCAGGGAGGACGAGCGAAGATGAAAAGTATGATTGTTACGGATCCAAAAAGATCCTGAATCATTATTTGGATTATAACCATAGCCCTTCTTACTGAACTGTCCAATTAATGGCCAGCGACCGGGGGGGTGGGGGTGGGTGGGTGGTGTGGGGGTGGGGGTGGTGGTAAGTGCAATGAGCTGGAGAAGATGGGGGCTTGTGTTGTGTGCGACTTCCATCAGTCGTACCTGGCGATAGCTTCAATCGTGGCCTTTCAATTTCAGAGATGCTTTAGAAAGAGGACGGGAATAATAAGAGAGATCATCCCACCGGCGTTTTGGCGCGCGCTCGTTTTGGCGGGCACTGGAAAGTTGCTTGTTTTGCCCGATTTGATGATTTATTTATTATTATTATTATTTTTACTGTGCCTAAGACGTCGGTTTTCGGAGTTCCGTTTTTAGTATTATCATTATTTCACTTTAGCTGTGAGGTTTGAGAAGGATCCGGTAGATTGAAATGGCTTTTTTTTTTTTTTTTTTTTTTTTTTTTTTTTTTTTTTAATTTGATTGAAACGCTTTGTAAATAAAATTGAAAAGAACATGAGGAATCGAGGACAAATATATATATATATATATATATATTAAAGAGCATTTAAAAAAAGTAATTCAAAAGAGAAATATTGTAAATTATTTTTCAAACTTTTCTAAAAGAAGAAAGATTAAAAAAATAAGGTGTTTGATAGAAGTGGATAAATGATGAGAAGAGGTGCTTTTTTATTTAAAAAATTGGGTGAAAATGAAAAATAAAATGTTTGGGCAAAAATTTAAATAACCAGGGGAAGGATTCTTAAGAAAAAGAAATAATACCAGTATTTAACATTGGTGCTGGATATAATAAAGTTAGATAGTCAATTGATATTGTATGACTACTTTTTTCGCTCCAAGTGTATTTTATTGTTAAAAAAAAAAGATTTAATTTATATGTGTATAGAAGAAACATAGAAAATAAAATATTTAGCTCGGTTGAATTACCAATAGTGAATACAAATAGGATTAGATTAGTTGATTTTAATATTTTGAATTTAAAGTTACCAGTAAATAACATTGGTGGTGGATATAATAAAGTTAGACAGTGAATTAATATTGTATGATTATTTTTTAGCTCCAAGTGTGTATTTATTAAAAAAAAAAGATGTAATTTATATGTTTATAGAAGAAAACATAGAAAATATAATATTTAGCTCGGTTGAATTACCAATAGTGAATCCAAATAGGATTAGATTAGTTGATTTTAATATTTTGAATTTAAAGTTATATAATAGTTAGGATTATCTTTATTTTTAAGGATTGTTCATATAAAAAAAAAGAGAGAAATTTACATAAATAAATGCTGTATCTCAATTTTTTTAAAACGATACACCATCTAACATCTAAATTCAAATTGCTTGAGAAATTATGAATTAGAGATGCTTTAAGATTTGTCAATAAATAAGACGGTTATATTTATTTTATTTTCATAAAATGTTTTATTAATATATATTTATATGTATTTTTCCTCTTTAATTCTAGCTTTGTTTCTAAATCCTTTGTTTTTCCTTTCCTTTATATGAAAATGGCAATCGGGGGCTCGTGACACGACGGCAACTGAAGACTCGTGATTGAGAGATGACAACGGTGATTAGGGACTTGCAACGCAACGTAGAAGTTACCTTGCACCTAGGGGCAGTTGCCCCCTATGCCCAAGGGACTCCTTTAGAGTTCGGAAAGATTTAGATAAAAGATTTTACTTTTCCTTTACGTTGTTTGGTAGAGAAAAGAAAAAATTATATAATTATAATTTTATTTATATAAACACATTCTTTTACTTTAAAAACAAAGATAAAAAAGTAATTTAAACAGTTATATGGTAGATTTTAGTTTTTCTCCCACTTTTAGAGGGATTAAATTTGTGGGTCCCACTGTACTCTTTTTCCACTCATTTTTCCTCTTTATTTTCTCTTCCTTCCACTTTTCTATCATACCAAACATAACATAAATGTTTGTAAGTGGTTGATCTAAATGGGATATAATATTTATTTTTTTTGTTTAGAAAATTATGAAAACGACCACTCAAATGTCTATATTCAAGAATTTTGTCCTCCGTGATGCCTGTTTGGAGTTTTTTTTTCCCTTCATTGGGTATTGAAAAAAAATGGTAGAATAAAACGTAATATGTCGTAATACTCTCTAGCGGCCGGAGACGTACATCAATACCAGAGACTGTTGGTGTCTCGTAGATTTTAGATGGATAGAGCAGACCATAATCACGACCAATTATAGTATGGAGTGATGAAATTGCAAAATAAATAAGTATAAAAGAAATCTACATAACACGCTCTCATAATGCCAGATATTGGAGTCATTCCTATTGCAAAAATACCAAGATAGGTAGTCAAGTACTTACCAGAAAAATTAATATAATCCAACAGCAAAGAGACATTATGTAATTAAATCAAATTATATGTCACAATTCCATTGACAAAATCTCTCTTTACTGAAAATAATATAATAATCAAGCTAACACTCAAATTATTAGGAGTACTACCAGTTAAATGAATCGGCATCAACCCTGCAAACCAAATTAATAGAAAAGTAAATGATGTGAATAAGTAAATATGCATACATATATCCATATATATGTGAAATTGCGATCTTGATTACAAGGAGGTTGCAACATTAGTCCTAATGGTGAAGTGAATATAGTCACTTAGTCAGAACTCCAAAACACCCCTAAAAAACAAGTGCCAGTATTAAACAAAAGATGCATATATTTACACATCTAGCTATATAAATCTAAGAGAAGTGCCCTGTTATAAATCTTGTAGTCGTCCCTGTTGTCACGAGTGGGTTTGGAGCAGGTCCGACGACATCGGAGGGGACTCTGGCAGGCGACCTGCTGTCGATGCCCTGATCGTCGATGTCGAAGGCTGCTATGATGAAGAATTAGGACCAAGAATAACTCTTCTCCTCACAATAAAAAACACATCTGACTTTTTTTGTGATATGGTAGTTCGTATGCATATCATATATTCACCTTCTCTTTTGATATTTACTTTTTCTGTTGAATTTTTGGTGTTTACTTAACTATTAATAAATGTCTATAGAAATCATGTAATTTCTTTTAATAATTACTCAAGTTTGGAGTAAAAGTTAAAATATATATATATATATATATCAAACTAACTGAAAATTTAGAATTTATCATCGTAATGTTTAATAGAAAAAAAAAAACCACAAATAGACAATATCATAATTATTTTTGTTTATTAGAGTTAATGAGAAATAAAATTATAAACGCAAAAAGACTACAATATATTAGTCAATTATCAATGTATGGTGACGTATACCTCAATTTTGTCATTATTTCTGCGTCTCTTCTCAAAGGAGTAACATAAACATCTTATATATTCCAATTAAACTAACACCTAATTATTTCCTTAAGATAAATTATTCAATAGACCTTATGTTTCATGTCATCATACTAATATGATACACCCATTCTATACTAAATGTTTGGCATCTAGAGGGTTAGTCCCTCAAAAAAAATCTTTTGATCAATTTTTCTTCGACTATTGTTTCTTACATTACATGCATAGTCATAATAGATTGCTATAAATGTTTAACCTAAATTCTTTCTTTCTTTATTTTTTTTAAAACTTGTTTAACCTAAATTCTTATCAATTACTTTTAATTTTTTAACAAAATAATTCTTAATTTTTTAAAAAGTAATATTTTCTCCCAAAAAAAAAAAAGTTTCTAACGAATATAGGAAACTTGAACAAAATAACTTATTTTGTAAACAATCTGTAACAGTTTTGTTTAACTCCTTTAACTAGTGAATAATCATGTTCTTCTCGAGGTTGTTCATATCGTGAGGTAAATAAAGTTTCGTATAGATTAACTATTTATCAATGTCGAATTGATTACACTTTTTGAAAAATAAATATAATAATTAAATAAACGTAGCGATATATATATGTTATTGACATCTTCATACCACTTTGAATTTAGATTTCAATTTTAAATAAAAAAAAAGTTTTGAAATTCGGAAAGGAAACTAAGATCACGTACTTTTCTATTTCAAACATTTCAAATTATTTTAACTAAAGTAAAGATTTAAAAATAATTCGGACTATTTTTTTATTTTTTAAACAATTTTTTTTAAATTCGGACGCTTTTACTTATTTATTTTATAATACAATCTGACTTGTGCTTTTTTATTTTAAACTTACCTGTAAAAAGTGAAAAAAAAAAAATACTTAAAATATACCCGGATGAGTGGCAACACATATGTATTTACTATCAAATAATATATATATATATATATATATTTTTGGTGAAACTGCCAGATAATATTTATATTTAGATTAATATTTACTATCAATACTATATATATATATATATATATATGTTGAATTACTCGTTAGAAAAAAACAAGGTTTTTTTTTTTTTTTTTAAGAACTTCGTAAAAAATCTCCTAAAAAAAGTTTAGGTAACTGCCTACACAAAAACAAAGAAAAGAGTAATCAACTCAACTCAACTTAATTGGGCCAATTTTAGGTTCATTTAATCTATCTCACTAAGGTAGATAGCAAAAAAGGTTAATTGAACCTTAAAAAGATAAAAAGGGAAAACATTATTGAAAAAAAAAAAAGAAGAAGAAAATAGAATTCACGCAAGCACAAATTGTCGATGGTCAACAAGCATGTTGTTCCTTTAAGTTATATAAGTTTCTATTAATGTTACACATTAACTATATATGATTGTCCCTCTCATGTTTCTATCCAGGACTGAACCTTCAAAACAATTATATATCTTTCTCTATTCTTACAAGTAAAATAAATGGCTGTGAATAGTTGAAGCTTCAACAAAAAAAAAAAGGTCTTCGATGACATTTAGAAATGTCGTGGAGAGATTTGACGATGTTTTTGTAAAAGTCATTGAATGAGGGTGCCGTGAAAAGTCTAAAACTTTCAACGACATTTTTTCAAATGTCATAAAGGATGTCGTTAATTCATTTTCTACGACACTGAAATACCGTCATCAAAATATTTTCATTTTCGTAGACATATTTTCAACAACGGCCAAAAATGTCGTGAGTAAATCTAGTCACCACATTAATGTTGTGAATTTGTATTTTCAAAAGAACAATAATTTTTTAGGAAAAAAAATCATTAATTTTCTTGATAGAAAATAAAATTTTTATTTTTTGTAAATTCTAATTTCCACTTGAAAATTTGAATTTAATATTTGGATACTAAACCTCACAAGAAGAATTACCTAAAAAAACTCACAAGAATAAAACGATTTTCATGTTCTATATATATATATATATCATTTACATGCAATTATACAAAATACATTTTAATCTCATACTTTCTTTGGCTTCTCCTGGGGACTTCAACCATTAATACAGATTTAAAAAAGAAGGAACAAAAAAAAAAAAAAAAAGAGAAAAGAAAACCACCCCTTCAAAAAAAAAAAAAACCGGCATGGTTTTGGGTCTTCTTCTCGTTTTTAATCTGAAACATAGATCTCGGGTAGAACAAAGTGGACAGAGTATCAACAGAATCAGCAGGATCATAATCTTCTGATACTTTTATCTCAAACGTTCTTCCAACCATTCTTTCTCTAGGTTTCCATGCTGACGTAGTTAAGCCATTGGTTTTGCTTTAGTTTTGCCTTTTAAACCTTTCACTCCCTGAAAAAATCAAGAGCCCATAGAAAGCAATTAAGCCTCTGTTCAAATGCCCATTAAATGGATTCATGAAAAAAAAAAAAGAAGGAAAAGAAAAGGAAAAAAAGAGCCCAATAAAAGGACCTTCATCTCCTTGGGGAAGGTGAAATCGGCCACCACGGCATGTAAGGGGATTACTGCAAGAATTTGATGCATTGTCAGACGAAACCGTAGCAGAAGCTCTAATCCGGGCGATTGGATGGCAAATATAAGTGTTCGATTTCAATCTGGCGGACAACTGTACCAAGGAATTACAAAACCAATTACGATGAATTGAAAGCAAAGAAATACGACGATAAATTAAATTACATGTTAGCAGCAAGATGTACTGAGATTCTTGGGTGAAACAAGAAAAGAGAAGAGGAGTAGAAAGAAGAAAGTTATTTTTATGTTAGTGGAAGGATTCCTATTGAACTGATACTCCAAAGTTCAAATTCCGAAATAAAGCGACAAAATTTAAGTTTTTTTTTTTTTTTGACAAACCATTCTAGCACCAACTACAAATTTTTAGTTTACATCCTTTTGTTGTAGCAGTTTGCCTGCAGCTTTACTATTTTAAATGTAACTTTAATTGTCATCATAAATGAAAAGGTCTTTTATATTAGCCGGGTGGCAGTTATCCATCCTTTTTTTTTTTCAGGAATTTTCTTTTCGAATGAAGTTACCATATATAAATATATTAATTATAGATAGAAATATATGCATAATTATAAATGTAAATCACCACTCTTTCTTCTTCTTCTTCTTCTTCTTTTTTTTTTTTTTTTTTTTTTTGGGAAAAGGTGATCACCACTCTTCCGTGCATATTTATGTACATCCTTTTCAAAATAAATTAACAAAGTTATTTTTAAAACAGAAATGCCTAAACAATATTTTTTTTTAATTTACTTAAATTCAAAGAATTCTGATTTAAAATAACTAAACAAGGACAGGATACCTGAACTATTTTTAAGTTAAATATTATCACAAAATTCGTTTCTATTCTAATTATTAATTTACTACCCCTTTTTAATGCATTCAATATCTTATTTGACTATTCCTTCGAAATTTGAATTCTAAATAAAAAAAAAATATGAGTGCCCGTTGGATCATAAATTGCATTTATATGTTTATCAAAACTGAAATGTTTATGTTCAAATGTAAAAATTAAATATGTGCTTAAATGTTTTTGTTAATAGTAACATTTGAATATTATAAATGCAAAAAAAAAATAATAATAAATTGTAGATATTTTTAAAAAGTGAAAATAAATTTGTATTCAAGTTGAATTATTGTGAAATAGTGAATAGTCCATTTGATAAAGCCATTTGAATAATAAGATTTTGGATATTAATATTTGTATAGAATCATTTAACGTTCTATAATTATTTGAATTGTCAAATGAAATGATGCTTGGATGTTCACAATATGAAAATAAACATTTGAAGAAAATATTTAAATTTGTATTTGGATAGATATTGAAAATTAATGAGTCTTATAAAATCTCAATATCCGTAAAAATTCTAATAAGATATGGATAGGATTTTGTTCATCACTTCACTCTAAATGCATAGGAAAAAAAAAAACATGTTTCACTCGCATTTGAAATGAAAAAGTTATGATATTTTGAATCTTAAATGGAGGAGAAAATAAGTTTTTAATTAAAGAGAACCCAAATGTTAGTACTGATTATAGACTTAAATGAAGTCAAATTTAAGAGGTGACCAACTTTTCATTTTTCTTCTTAAACGGTTATTAAAGTGCCCAGTTAATTTGCCAACCCAAATAAATTGGCACAATTTTTGTCAAATAATTGAAACAAATAGGGGGAAAAACATTTAAATGCATTTTAGTGTTTGACATTTAACAAAACATGCATTATATGGAAATTAAATAATGACTATTAAAAATGGTGTTCCAAATAGTCATTAGTTTAGATTTGGAATTCAAAATTTTGAGAATTTGTATTGTTCATTTATTTTTATTGTTGGGTATCCTATAATTTTTTGCAAGTTAATGGACAGTTGGAGGATTGCCACTCAAAGAGCCATATAAGGATCATCCACTTATTTATAGTGGTTTCAGGATATTTGACATTTTATAAGATAAGCCGAAATGTCAATATAATGTGTCTTTCTAAAATTATTCTTGACAAGTCAAAAAATAATCTAGTTGATTATCTACCAGATAGTATCGGAATCAACACGGATCACTGATGGTCTCCAAGACCGTCATCGGAAACTATTCTGATAATTTTAGCAATCTACTACGGTTAGGATTAGTGTTCTAAAGCAAAAATTTATTCATAGATTTTAGACATTTATCAATTATAAAATATATTTATTTATTTCATATATCGTGTGTTTTAAATATTTTTATTGGTATAGATTTATAACAAACAAATGACACCAAGATTATCGGTATAATAATAACTTCGATATTATGCATAAGGAGGTATGCATGAAGATACAATATCGAAATACTAATCAGATTTTAGTGTTTGTAGTTGTGAAACAAATATGGACACTTTGACTTTGGTAAGACTCTAATGTTCGTCTACTTCCACTTTTATGCTATATTTTATCTTGATATGTAGAGTGAGATTTTCAAGTAGAAACATTGATGTATGTGATGGGTATGTTATAACTTATATATATTAGACTGAATCTAAAGTGATATTTATTTGTGTAATAATTCAATTTATTATAAATCAATTCACTTTAATAGATATTCTTACAGATATTTTAATATTGAGTGATAAATGATTGCATCTCTGTATAAGATATCTTTTGATATATCAAATGATTAGATACTACATGATGACAATTTTACTCGATAAGTTAGATATGCATTACCAGATAATGAACCATCCACTTATCCGATCTCCTATCAAAAGAGTTAAAATTCTATTTTGTCTTCAAAAATTTGTTCATTATTTTCTTTTCTTCCATCTTTCACCTTTACTAAACATAGTATTACAGATAAAAATAGAACCGCAGAAGAGAAAACAAATAGAAATAGAACTAGAATTAAAGAGGAGGAAAAGCGTATATAAATATTTATTCATGAACTATTATATGCAAAAAAAAAAAAAAAAAAAAAGTCAGAAATATCCTATTTATTGGCAAATCCTAAAGCAATTATATGTACTTTTTGAAAAAAAAAAAAAAAAAAAAAAAAAAAAAACTATAACGTATACTTGCGTAAATTACCCTAAATAAAATACTTCTTTTAAGATAATCTTTTAGGATAAAGATAATCATAACTAATGCATAACTTTAAATTCAATATATTAAAATAAACTAATCCTAATCCTATACGGAATCACTTTTGTAATCAACTGAGCTAATTGCATAGTAATAGCTTGTCAAGAAAATTACAAAGATACTTGGAGATCACTATATCATGAGATTTGAGATCATTCTTCGCTTTATGAGCGGTTTGTGACTTGGTCCTGATGAGGAAGACCAGGATTTTCTCAAATGATTATTATGTTTCTATCTTTATTCTAAATGCATATCCATTCCATCCTTTAAAAAAAATAATAAAATAAAACACATTCACACCTAAAATACAATCATACAACCTTTGTTCACTACCTAACTTCATCACATCCCCCCAATGTTATTTACTGTTGGTATTTCTTTACCTGAGAATCCTTCTCCTAGTTAACTTCTTATTTTATTTTATTTTCTTCTACGTAATTTTTTTTTAAATTTCATATAATGTATCTAAATAGTAAGCACATATCTATCCCATCATCTATCCACTTCTATCAACCACGCTTTTAAACTTCTTTTAGGTAAGTTTGGTTGGGGGGATTTTTTTTTTTTTTTTTTTAATTATATTTGTAGTCTATTTTTCTTCTATATTTTTCTATTTTTTCAATTTATGTCTTTGTATTTATTACGTTCTTTTTTTAATTTTTTCAAAAGTTTATTTTTTTCCTTTTTTTTGGTTAAGTTTGAAAAAAAAAAAAAAAAACTCTTGATTTGTTCTATTTTAAATTACTTTTTAAACTAGTTTTTAACATACATTTTTTTAAAAAATAGTTGTTCCAAATTCTCTCTCTCTCTCTCTCTCTCTCTTTTTTTTTTTTTTGCCCCCTTTAGAAAAGAAAAGAAAAGAACAACCCGTTCGCACGCCAAAACCAGCCATTCTTTGTGCCCACCACAATCGCTTAATCTCATCTAATTTATCTTCGGCAAGTATCATCTCACCTACTCTCCCCCCCCCCCTCTTTCTCTCTCTTTCTAAACTCTCTTATTCTTTCTCGTTTAATATTGAATTACCCCATAATTTCATCCAGTTTTATTCTGCAGTTTATCTCTCTTAGTCAACTAACTCTCTGGATCAACTTTTCTCAATTCCATAGTTTTTTGAGTTTAAGGTGAGTTTCGTCTTCTTCAGTCTCTGTTATCTTTAAATTGTTTCTTTGTTTGGCAAGCCATCGGTCCTACGTTGACTTGTATGCTTGATTCCATCATATGCCTATCAAAAGTCTGTCAAAATGCCATTATTTGGCTGGTTTACTCTGTTTCTTTCTACTATTTTTTTATTTTTATTTTTATTTTTTTGGTTCCTTAGATTCCATTTATTATATACCTTATGGTGCAACAAATTTATGTTTTATCCCTCTTATCCATGTGTCTTTCCTTTTTCTTAAATTGATGTTGCATTTGATTTCAATTGTCTCTCCTCAGTCAGGGAAAATAAACTTGAACTTGTATGCTATTCCTTGTGACATATAACTTTTTAAAATTTTCTTTAATCATATGTCTTCTCCACAACTATAAATTATGCGGTTTTCTAGATACTATAGACCTGTATTTTTTTTAAGTTTTTCCCACGTTCAACAGTGCACATACTGACTGCATCGTAGCAGAAGACCAAGAAGTTGTGGAAGTTTTTCTACGTCAAGTTGACAGGTGATAATACTCAACCTGTCATGGTATGTTTTTGGTTATCCGTTCTCTGTCTGCCGTTACTAATGAGATGTGACTTGTTATAGTTTTCCACAATGCAAGCACAAGATTTTGTGATGGTGCTCATTTTGGACTTAGTGCAGAGGCATAATCGTGTGCAACGGTTACCCTGAAACTCAGTATTCTCACTGTCATTGCTCTTTTATTTGATGAATCTTGAATTTTCGTACAGGTCGGGATAAGCACAAGTCGAATTTATGCTCATGGTCCAGTCGGAGTGGAAGGATTATTGACAACAAGATGGTATTAGCTTCTGATTCGACGACTTTTGATTACTTGTGTATATATTAATTAGCAATTAAGTAAGAAGCATATTGAATTTCATGTTTACTAATTGTTGAGATGGATACAAAAATGTGGATTTGTAAACTTCTATATGCTGAGTAATAATTAAACGTTGATATGCTGAAAGTAGCTAATGCCGAAATGCTGCAATTGCAGGATCCTCAAAGGGAGTGGCCAAGTAGTAGATGGTGATAAAGGGGTTGTCTACACCCACAAGGACCTCCCCTTGAGTCCTGACCCAATAAAAATAGCTTACACCATGTTCTGTAGCATCATTGTCGTGATCTTATTTTTAAGACTGGATTTTATTTTCTTGTCCTACCCTTGAAATACTTTCCAAGCCAATATATTGCTACACTAATCACACTGCCCTTAGTAAGGGTGTTGGCAGTTGGTTTATACTAACCAAGCAAATTATAACATATATATGTATTTTAAATTAGTTTAGATGGTTTTGAGAATGAATTTGCACATTTGAATTTATCTCAACTACAGTCGCCCAATCTCTCTTATTCTGGCTCTATTTCTCTCTCACTTTCTCTAATTTTCTCTCTCGATTGACTTAAGTTTTCTATCAATTATTTAATCCGAATGTTTTAGTTTTGAATGACTATATTATCTCTTTTGTTGCTGAAAAAATGCAGATTCAAGGGACAGAGGAAGTCTTAATCCTTCCTGCCAAACGTCCATACTCACTCAGAATACGTATATGCATCTGTGCAAGCGTGTTTTGTGTTGTTTCTTTGATTTCTGCATAAGAATTATAAGATTGAAATGTTTCTTTTACGGGTTTTGACTTCTGATATCAGTCAGATTAAATGTTCCTTTGGAATAGAATGTTTCTGATTGAGATGATCTACATAGGCTGCATCTACTCTCAAATTTTCTGGAAAATGTTCTTCCTCTTGTTGCTGTGCAGTCCAGTGCCGGAGGAGGTAAATTTCATTCTTCTAGTTTGGTTCTTGCTTGTATCTTGAAGTGACAAGAAAAAGAGGGGAAAAAAAGGAGTAAAAATTGATTCATGATGCAACTGTTTCGGCATATGTTCATTTGAAAAGAGAGAAATATTATTTTCTGAATATCTAGTTATCAAACATATTGATTTAGTTTCAGTAATTCACTTTATATTTTATGATCATCAATTGTTCATGTTAATTCCTCTTAGAAAAGATATAGGAAAATAGTTGAAAATATTTATGGGATATCATCTTGCATTGGCTATTGTTGCGAAATTTAAGAAAGCAAGTGTACGTTATCAAATAAGTAATAAAGTAAAAGTAATCAAGGATCATCCCACGAAGACTGATAGTCACTAATTATCGAAATTAATCTAGTTTTAATTTTATCTGAATAAATAACATGAAAAGAATTATTTTTAAAGACAAAAAAAGCAGAAAGTAAAGATAATGCAAATCAAACAACGATGAATCAATGTGACTAAAACCTAGTGTTTTCGATTTCACCGGGATGAATCATGCTAAAATCCCCAATCTAATCAATCAATGCTTATTTCTATGTTGTCAGTGAATCTCTCTAAATTAATAATTAATCTTTCTCAAGACTTAGCAATTTATCTCAATGAGCAAATTCCCTACATCTCTGTGACAATTTCAACCCATCAAAATGCATTAAGCACAAGAAATTCATAGTTCTGCACAAGCCACATAGATATATCTCTATCCTATGAAAACTCCTGGCATTCTAATTATGACAAATTTAATTATTTCTTCTCGGTCTCAAATCGAATATCTAAATCATGCAAAACGTGATAAGGCTTTCTTAAGCTTTAAGCATTAATTAAGACACTGAACATATACTGGAATAAACGTCAATTGAATTAAATCGGGAAAATATTAACAATAATCATCTGGCTACATCGTAGCCTTAGAAAAGAAACTTAGTTCATAAGTGCAAAAAAAAAAATATCCAAACAATTTTTTTAAACATGAAGAATGAAAAGAAAAGAGAAACAGGTATTAGAGATGAATTCAATGCTGGGATTTTGATCCAGAAGCACCGTCTTCTTCTCCGCAACTTGTCATGTATTAGAGATGAATTCAATGCTGGGATTTTGATCCAGAAGCACCGTCTTCTTCTCCGTAACTTGTCGTTCTTCTCCTCTCTATTCTTTGGCAAAAGACCCCCTCTCCTCCTTTTTTTTTTTAACCCTTAAAAGGCCTATTTATAAGCTTGAAATCGAAGGGGCAAAACTGTAATTTTTCTTGAATTTTCGAGCCTTGAGAACATGTTGCATGCAGACCAGGCACCGCGGCTAGGATTTTCTCGCGCCGCAGCTTGCATTTTTCCATGCTGCAGCTCATGGAGTAACTTCTCCAACTTCGTATTTCTCCAGATTCACGCCGCGGCTTGGGAAACTTGGCGCCGTGGCTGGGAATCCAATCTTCTCAAAACTTCATTTTCGCGCCAAATTCGTTTCAAATATATCCAAAGCACAACAATCACAGCCGACTCGACCTAGCCCGTAAAACACGAAAGAAAACACATTAAAACACTAAAAATGCTCAAAAAACAAGCAAAACGTTGATTCATAAGTACTTAATTCGCGAGTATAAAACTCACTCATCAGCTATGACATTCTTATTAATTATTTGAAGAATATCTTATTTCACACAATTATATGAGGGGTCAGTCCGTAGTTTGCTGGCCAGAATTTGACGATTTGTTCTTTTAAAACTTTTTTTTTTAATATTTTGAGATTTTTTGTACATTTGTTTAAAAACGTTTATTTATTTACTTATTTTTTACAGTTTTATAACTTTTAAATGGGTTTTTTTTTTCCCCTCTTTTGGCTGAAAACAAAAGGCCAGAACCCCCAAAAATAACACCAAAAATTCTTACAAACTCAACCTACAAAGAAAATAAAAGAAAAAGCTTCTAACTTAAAACACTACTCTTCCTTACCTTAAAAAAAAAAAAAAAAAAAACTCTTCCACTTGAAAATAATTTGCTCATTATTATTTGATTTTAAGTTTTCCACTTAAAAATCCATCCAACATTAAAAGGATCAGCATTGATAAGACTGGCTAGAACTTTTGATCACTGCATTTTCGTCTCCCCACTTTTACTTCTTACCAAACAAACTACTTTGTCATTCTTCATATAATTATTTTCTACCCTATATAGTGTAATAGAGGGCAGGCTACAAAAAATAAAAAATAAAAAAGGCACCTCATTCCTACTTAATTAGGCGTTCACTCACGTGATACCAAAATGCACAATTAGAAATAAAAAACATTTCTTGAAGTTCAGTTTTTATTTTTAAAAGTTGGCAAATCTAGGGCAACAATTATAGATTTACCAACAAATAAAAAACATTTCTTGAAGTTCAGTTTTTATTTTTAAAAGTTGGCAAATCTAGAGCAACAATTATAGATTTACCAACAAACACCTCTCTGTTCAATTATAGATTTACAAGTTGTAATTTTTTTTGGGTTCCTTTTAAGAGGAAAGTCCAGAAGCTAAATACACGAATAGACGGTCCATATACGTTTGGAGGCATTTTTTTTAATAATTAATTGACATTTTGAGGTCATCATGCTTTTGCAATAAAACTAAACCTAACGACATTTTTCTTTTCAATGTCGTAAATTGCTCTTTTCTACGACATTTGATAATTAAATGTCGTTAAAAAGTCTTTTTACGACATTTTAAGAAAAATATCATAAATTTTATGTCGTTAAAAGTACTTTTTGTTGTAGCTGGACACCGCCGCCAAAACAGCCCTACCCTCCAAAGCCGGTGCCTAACCCGTGTATGGTGGGGTACCCGCCGCCAATGAATCGATCCTTACCGCATGTGTTGTACGGACTACTTTGAAGATCGTCTTGGTAGGCCATGCTTTTACAATTGTGTCCCCCGCTATCCCCCCGGGCCCACCCCCATGTTATCAATATGATGGGTGTTATGGAAGGCCGGTGTACAATAGCTATGGCGGTAGTAGGGCCTACTATAGCAGCTGCCACGATTACTTGTTTGAGGAAAACACCGATGCCTGCTCAATCATGTAATTATGTCACGCCATCGAGATCGCCATCGGAAACGACCCCGTTGACAAAATATGAGATTAAACAAGTCTCACACTGTTATGTAATAGCAATTACTATATACAAATCTAATAACTAGAGTGTTATTCAACTAGCTATGAGGATCATGAAATATTTGCACATGTAATGGGTCAATTTTTTGGTCCAATTGGTGGTTTGTTGTTTTAATTAATTTTGTGGTTTTGCCAATAGGGAAATAAAAAAAATTACAAGATTGAGAATAATAAAATTTAGTCATTTTGGTTTTGTTGTTGTTGATGATGATCATGATGCTGTTGGGTGGACATCGCAATCGGAGGTTCACTCTCTAAGGCTACATGAGCTGTTTTGTTTTCACATATAAAAGAATAATAGTTGAAGCTTCCATCAAATCATTTCCTTTGGCGCACCAGCTTTTTATTCCCTTTTCTACTCAACTCAACAATTAACTCAACTTAATTGGGCCAATTTTAGGTCTATTTAATCTTTCTCACTAAGTTAGATAGCGAAAAAAGTTTATTGAACCTTAAAAAGATAAAAAGGGAAAACATTATTGAAACAAAAAAAAAAAAGAGAGAGATCAGAGAAGAAAATAGAATTCACGCAAGCACAAATTGTCGGTGGTTAGTGTTCCTTTAAACTATATATGTTTTAATTAATGTTACACATTTGTTCCTCTCATGTTTCTATCCAATATTAAACCTTCAGAACAATTATATGTCTTTGTCCATTCGTACAAGTTAAATCAATGGCTGTGAATAGTTGAAGCCTTGAAGAATTTATGGACAAAACTTTGCAACTAGTTTCAGACTGCTCCGATCTAGTTCAATTCACCTATTCAATCAATCAACTAATATTCATTTTATCAAAAGTAATGTTTGGTGGGGCTCCTCTCGTCTACATTTTCCTTTTTCATGTACAAAAATACAAGCATTGTCTAACCCTCTTTAGCATTTTGGCTGACATATATGCATATTATTCGTCCAATGAGACAAAAAGCCACCCCTTTACACTACAAGGAATATTTCAGTACTAAAGCTAAAAGGCTGGCTATAGCTAGGTCATGTGTGCTTTTTTTTTTTTTTTAGGTCTCTTTATCTATAATATATTAAGCTCAAAGTGCACTTAATGTGCACTTAAGTTTTCGAACTTTTGTATTTTTTTTGGTCCTCTGTCCCCCACCCACCCCCCCCCCCCCCCCCCCCCCCTCTCTCTTTTTTTTATAAGATTTTTAGGTCTTTTTTTGTTGTTGTATGTTTCCTATTTTAATTTCCCTCTATTTAAGTAAATTTTCTCAAAATATAACCAACATGTACGTTTGCTTTAGACTAGTACTTTAATAAGCAGGAATTCATTAACAAAGAAGACAAACCAAAAAGCCCCACAACAACAGGAGCAAAGATGAAAAACAAAATACTATGGACTTAAACACATGAATCATCTAAGCGGAACTACACATTAACAAAAACCCCATTTTGAAACATCATCCAAGTAGCATCCAATTCAAAAGCATACATTTTTGAAAAAGTCGTGGAATGGGGTGCCGTGAAAAGTATAACATTTATTACGACATTTTTTTTGATGTCGTGATCCATGTCGTGAATTCTTTGTCCTCGACATTAAAGTGGTGTCATCTATTACCTTCCGTTTGGTATGTATAACATCAGTTCAAAAATGTCATAATAAACGTGTATCATAGCAATTTTTAAATGTCTGATTCATACATATTGCAACAATTGAAAGATGTCGTGATTAGAAACAATTTCCGACATTGAAAGAATGTTGTTTTTGGAAAACCATGACATTCATAAGACGACATGGAAATCATTTCCATGACATTGGATAAGTGTCATGTATTGTTGAATTATTATTTTTTTTATTGTTGATTATTTATAATTATAAATACAAATTTTGGAATTCACAAATTATTGAAAAAAATAAATTTTACTAAAATAATATTATTGATTATTGATTATTTATAATTGTAAATATAAATTTTAGTTCACATAATTAAAAAGAATACATTATTACACCACGAAAAATAAAACTTTCGGTGTTAATAAATTTCCAAGAGCCAATGTGAATGCATATGAATTGGAGGTATGGTTCAAGAAACTCCTTGGTTATCTTTCGCTTGTTCTCATCTTTGAAGAATTGCTTCAGTCTTGCTCCTCTTTTTACCATTTCGGGCAAGCTTCTTTCTCAATTTGGTTCCTCCTTTGACTGCAATACAATAAAAATCAAATTATTCTCTCTCTCCACATTACATGTGTGCAAGTTCATATGCATGGAAACATGTAATGATACTATGACCAATACTTCAAGATATGACTTTCTCATAAACATACCTCAACATAGCACCAAAGGTTGTTCGATATATGGAAATCCCCCACATTAAAATATGAATGAGCAAATTCTTCAATACCCAAAGCCTGCAAATCATTGTCCAATGTATATTATAATTCTCATTCAGAGAAGTCGTCATAGGAAGGAAATGAAAGAAAAAGTTGTTGGATCCAATTAGAAATGGAAAGTTTATATTTGGTTTTGATGAGGAAAGCTAAAGTACCTATAAACAACACACCATGATCCATAGATTTTTACAATCTAAAAACAAGAATTGACTCTAGTAATCGGTATGAGATGTGGTACTATATAATCTTTCACGTACTTCCACTCCAAGTTCCATGGCAGCATCGGTTATCTCAATTCTCACTGGCTCCTGGTTACCAGAAAGAGTTGGCTGGATTAAAATTCAATCAGAAGGTTATCTGTCTACTAATTCATCAAAGAGTGTCTCACCACAACCACCACCGCCCCACCGCCCCACCCCTCCTATATAGCAACACCAATCTTAGGTTCCCAAATTATAGCATATGAATAATGCACTATCATAAGGGTTATGACCACCTTTACGGTTATGCAAAATAAGCATTATGATTGAAGAAAGCCTAAAAAAACGAGGTAGCCATACCTTATAAGCCCAACTTCACAATTTCCTTCAAAACTATGCTCGGGAAACAAAAAGAAAATGAAAAAAAAAAAAAGTATACTTCATGCTAAAAAATAGAAAATCCGTATCAGAATAAAATGGAAGCGAGAACAACGACATACACGACAAGCTCTTTCTGTGCGCGTACCTCCTCTACTTGTACCACCATCTGGTCTTTCTTCACAGTTTCATACAGATTTTGCATATTACCCCAATATTCCGGCCGGAATACAAAGGCACATAAGGTAACTGCGGAGGAAAAAACGAAATGCAGTAGTGACACCGTCATTATGTTATCGTCTGGACAGGGTCAGATGCATATGGGTATCTTATCTTTATTTATTAGAACCTCTAGTTAGCATTAGCCAAACTGCTTGAACATACAAACTACAGAGAACAAAATCATAGAATTAGGCTGCTGGATATAGTAAATTTGTTGTCGAAAATGATTAACCAAACTATTAGGAATAAATAGATAAACCTTTAAAGGTTCATCGTCAGTCTTCTCATTGTTTTCGTTCTTCCCACCAAATAAGCCGCATAAACATAAGGAGTAAGACAAACATCCTGAATCAAATATGTCGAAGAAACTAATTACACAAACATCAGAGGGCGTGAACGAGGGCGTTCGATTTCGATCCAGCGGACGATTGTGGACGAGCTTCTGTTCTGGAATTGCAAAAACCATTACCACAAAATTGAGACTTGAAAGCAAACAAATTTGATAAGAGAAATAAATTACCTATAAGCATGTTGGGAGGAGATTCTTGTGTGAAGCAGAGATAAAAGAAACAAGGAAGAGCGGACGCTTGATAACAGCGGATGATTGTGGAGGAGGCTCTGTTTTGGAATTGCAAAAAGCATTACCACAAAATTGAAATTTGAAAGCAAATAAATTTGATAAGAGAAACAAATTACCTATGAGCATGTTGGGGGAGATTCTTGTGTGAAGCAGATAAAAGAAATAAGGAAAAGGAACAAGAAATTATGTGTTAGTGGGAGTGAGAGCTGAAAACGTGTTTGCAGTCAATGTAAAGTTTAAATGAAAACAGAGCGCCAAACATTTATTTTCATTTAAGCGCCAAATCCAAAATTTTCGTTTAACTCCGTTTAAGCGCCAACAAGTTTTTTTTTTTTTTTTTTTTTTTTTTTTTTTTTTTTTTTTTTTTAATAACAGCACAACACGGTAAGTTGTGTAGGTAGTTACACAACCTTTCTTTCGGAGATTTTTTTTGAAGTTCTGTTTTTTTTTTTTTTTTTAAACTTGTTTTTTCTAAAGGAGTAATCCACCGTATAATATAATTGATAACAAAATATAAATATAAATATAAATTTAATAGTAAATATATATGTGTTGCACTCTTCCGTGCTTATTTTATGTACATTTTTCACTTTTTTAAAAATTAAAGAGTTTGAATTTAAAAAAGAAAAAATCTTTACAAAATAAAAGAGTCCGAGTTTTTTTTAATATTTACTTGGATTAAAATAGTTTGACGATCTGATTATATGAAGATGATTTGCATTCAAGATTCAAATTTTATTATTAGGATTTATAATTTCTTTATCTATTTTTTAATATTTATATTCATGTTTTGATTTTTAAATTCCTTAGGTTTACCTTTATTATTTAATTTGTTACTATTAGGATTAGGACTTTACTGTTACCTATATATTGGCTTTATTTTTAAAATTTTATTTAGCTTTTGGTTATATTATTAAAACGTGAGAGTAGTTTTCTTAGGCACTTACAAAACATATGCACCACAGGATGTATCTAAACTCAATATTGACAATGTTGATGACGATGAGCCTTATGTGAGAGAGGACATTGAGGGAGGGCATTGTTGTTTAATAATCATTTGAAAAAATTTCATAGAGAATGTTGAAAATATTTTATTTTTAGATTTTTTTTTATCATATATGTATTTGTTATTAATTTTCTATTTATATTTTTGTTATGGATTAATTAAGACCTATGAGAAACTCTAAATCTTTTTGGTGTTTTATACACAAATGTGTCAAAACTATTAGACTGAAGATGTGATATGTCAAAATATTACAATTTTAACTAATACTATTTTTATCAATGAAATAACATTCTATGACATTTTTTGAAACAATGTCGTTGTATTATGGATTTAATGACATTTTAAAATTTAATGTCGTTATATGGTCTTTTAACGACATTTTACTTTTCAATGTCATTGTATCGATCTTTTAACGACATTTTATCAAAAATGTCATAAATGTTATGTCGTGAAAAGCACTTTTTCTTGTAGTATAAAGAAATTACTTCGAAATCGAAGTGAAACTTCCATGAACTAAATCTGCTTGCATTTAAGATTAATGGAGGTGTTGATTTGAAAAGGCCCACACGAGGTAAATCCCAGAAAACGTGGAGAAAATTATCTTGTTTAAGTGGTGGGCATGGACTCTCAATAACCCTACATATATATAACAATCGTTGTCTTTATCATTTGCTCGTGTTTTTATCTTTCGAGTAAAATCAGCTATCCAATTACAATTAGGCCACAGCACTTGCATGCGAATAATACTAGGATTGGAGACTCTGCGGTAGAAAAATTACGCATCATTTATATATATATATATATATATATATATATAAATAATAGTTCCATAACTAATTGTATCACTAGTAAATAATGTGGATACCACGACGGTTTTTAACTGTCGTGGTAACATTTTCATGACGGTTTTCTAACCATCGTGGAATCTAAGGTCGTAGAATATTTTCATATTCCATAATGGTTTTTTACTCATCGTGGAATAGGCAAAAAATATGGTCTAAATGTGGACATTTAAGAACATACCACGACAGTTCTACGTAAAAAACCGTCGTGATAGGTAGACCTACCACGACGGTTTCTAAAAAACCGTGGTAGATCAAAAAATTCAAGAAATTTTTTTTTGAAAAATTCCCTCCTTCGTACCTACCACGACGGTTTCTAAAAAACCGTCGTGGAAGATTCATGCTTCCACGACGGTTTTTGAAAACCGTCGTAGTAGCTAATTTTTTTAAAAAAAATTTAAATTCAACGACCGTTTTTTTTAATTAAAAATTTTTTTATCAAAATTTTAGTTGAGATACCACGACTGTTTTTTTAACCGTCATGGTATCTCTAGCTTCCACGACGGTTTTCTATAACTGTCGTGGAAGCTTGAAGCTTCCATGACGATTTTCTGTAACCGTCATGGAAGTTTCGGCTTTCACGATGGTTTTTGGAAACCATGTTCCGCTCCATGTTTTTGTCGCATTTTTCACGACGGTTTTTTAAAAAATGGTCATGGAAGCTCTGTCGTGAAATCTACATTTTATAGTAGTATATACATTTACTCCCTTTTTAATTTGTTTCATAGCATCCTTGTGCTAACGTGTCACTA
The DNA here is from genome assembly GCA_025413025.1 of Ficus hispida. Classification (NCBI taxonomy): domain Eukaryota; kingdom Viridiplantae; phylum Streptophyta; class Magnoliopsida; order Rosales; family Moraceae; genus Ficus; species Ficus hispida. The sequence continues at coordinate 21,640,068 of CM046361.1, forward strand.
CATAGTCCTTTTTTTGATTGCCATATATTAAAGCGGTCTATTTTTTTTAATAATATATTAATTAAAGTACGTATCATTTACTAATAAAAAGAAAAATATTATGAAATGAGGTTCACATAAAATTCGTTTTACTTGATTCATCGATACAACAAACAATTAATTATAATAAATATATAATTAAAAAAAGGGCGTAAGTTTCCTCTGCCCTTATGCCCATGTGTTCTCCTTTTATTTTTATTTTTTAAAGGGAAATTTTGGATTGCATTGTCTAGTTCAAATTAGCCAAAATTGACTAGGCAATAAACAAAGGATAATAGGCCACAAAACTATAATCCAAAGTTTCCTCCGCCCTTATGTGCACGTGTTCTTCTTTTATTTGTTATGTATATTTTGTATAGCTTCATTCTTACGATTTAGTATGGTTATTCAGTAGAATTGTATTAGGAACACTAACTCTAATTTTATTATTTGAATATTGTAGTATATTGGTGATATATAGATTATTATTTTTTAATTGATAAGTCTTTAGATAATTGACTTATAATCAATTAATTAAAAAATTACATCTATCAATGAAAAAATCACATAAATTGATACTAAAAAAATTAGAATAAGTATCCTAACATTATTCATTAAATTTATTTGAGAGCTCAAATATGTTTGTCTATATAAACTACTCCATCTAAAGATAAGCCACTCGGCTTCTCGGATCCATTGCTTATAGGGTGTTTGGTGTTTGAGTTTGAGTTAAGATTTATAAGTTTAAATAGTAACTTTTATTGACACTACTAGAAAAAGTGGATTCGACGACGGTGATTTGACGACCGTTTTTTAACAAACCGTCGTGGAAAATTCGAGAAAAAACACGGAGCCGAAAAACTTTCCGAAGACCGTCGTGGAAGCCAAGTTTTCCACGACGGTCAACGTTGACCGTCGTGGAAGTCTCACGATTCCACGACAGTCAACAAAAACCGTCGTCGAATCACGGGATTCCATGACGGTCAACTTTGACCGTCGTGGAATCCAGAAGATTCCACGACGGTTTTTCTTGACCGCCGTGGAATTCTCGGACTTCCACGACGATCAACGTTGACCGTCGTGGAATCGTGAGGATTCCACGACGGTCAACGTTGAAACCGTCGTGGAAGACGGCAAGATTCCACGACGGTCAACGTTGACCGTCGTGGAAACCTCGGACATGATATATGGAAACCGTCGTCGTTTTGAAGAAAAAATGAGAAACAACGACGGTTTCGCGAAGAAAACCGTCGTCGTTTTTAAAAAAAACGACGACAGTTTATGAAAACCGTCGTCGTTTCCTAGTTGCATCCACATGAAACGACGACGGTTGCTAGGCGAAACCGTCGTCGTTTGAATTAAAAACGACGACGGTTTTTCCTGAAAACCGTTGTCGTTTCGTGGGTTGAGCGCCAGAAAACGACGACGGTTTCATAGTTAAAACCGTCGTCGTTTTTAAAAAAACGACGATGGTTTTAACTAAAAACCGTCGTCGTTTTTCAAGAAAAGACGACGGTTTTTATAAACTGTCATCGTTTTAGTAGAAACGACGACGGTTTCCTATAAACCGTCGTTGTTTAGAGGCGGAATCTACGAGGCGTCAAAATTTTCAAAATTTTTGGTTTTTTTTGAAACTCTTGCCCGAAAGCGTGCGCGCTTTTTGCTGTCTATATTTGGCTCCTTATATATATAAAAAATGTCCCACATTCCCTCCAACTTCTCTCTTTAAGGTTTGATATTTTGCTCCATCCATTTTCTCTCTGCTCATAGCCTTGCCTCCACCATTGCCTCGCTTAGAATCTTGGTGGATTTTCTCTTGTTCTCGCCCGCGCCTCCTCGTTTGGCCCTATATATTTGCTCGGCTCGCCTCATTTGGTGCAGTCGCCACCGTCTCTCTCTTTCCTCGCCGTCGCAACTTCCTCTCTCCTATTCGGTTCGGCCCTAATTACGACGTAAGTTTTTTGGCACGTTAATAATTTTTTAGGCTATGCATATAATAATTGTTGTTGTAATTATTTCGGTAATTGTCAAATTGTTAGGGCACTTAATGATTGGAAGACGTTGGTGGGAAGAGGAATAAGACAATGATTGGAAGACGTTGGGCCCTATATATCGTGTAATGCGGTTTATTCAATATTGACTGAAATCTATATATATAAATCAATTTTGTAATATATTAATAATGGATTACAGATTGTGTTTACAGCGAAATTTTTGTATTTGTTTCTTGGTATCCCTTGTGCCGACATGTTAATGCTTGAAGCCGAAGTGGTATACGGACAGGGATACCACGACGGTTTACAACGAAATGGACGACGGTTTCGACGTAAACCGTCGTGGTATTCCAAGGGATACCACGACGGTTTCGACGTAAACCGTCGTGGTATCCCGGGATACCACGACGGTTTCGAGGTAAAACCGTCGTGGCATCCCGGCGGGATACCACGACGGTGTCGGTGTAAACCGTCGTGGTATCCCGTCGGATACCACGACGGTTTCGTTTTAAACCGTTGTTGTAATTTGAATTACCACGACGGTTTTTTAAAAAAAACCGTCGTGGTATGTTCTTTACTATTACTGTTTATCCCATTTTCTCCATTACACGACGGTTAAAAAACCGTCGTCGTATCTTGAAGATACGACGACTATGGATTCGACGACAGTTAGAAAACCGTCGTCTATTTGTTACAACGACGGTTAAAAACCGTCGTCGAATCTTTATTCTGTAGTAGTGTGACTTTTTCAGAAAAGACAAAAAACTTTTTCAGAAAAAGATAAAAATTGAGTTGATGGCTCTGAGAGCTCAAAGCCATGGTACTTTATATTTTTGCACTATTTATTATTCTCTCTCATTTGTCTCTCTTTGAATATGCTTTCTTTTTTGTTTTGTTTTTCCCCACTTTAACTTGTTAACGTCCTTATGATTCAAGTCCACTTTCTCTTCCTCTTAATTAGAAGTTAAAAAAAAAAAGGTTGACGTTCCTTAATTTTCAGAAATTAATATAGTTTTGTTCTCCTTTTGTCATATTGGATATTTTGATTTTCCATATTAATGTATCATATATAAATACACGTAAGAATAAATTTCTTGAACTGTTATAATTTGCAGACGCATGTCACCATAACGGTGCTGGAGGTGGACCTTCAATGCGATCGATGCTACAGGAAGGTCAAACGTATTCTCTGTTATTTTGATGGTCAGTCTCTCTCTCTTTCTCTCTCTAAATTAACATCTATATATTACATATATTTGTAAATAACTATTATTTATTTGTAAATAACTATATGTATATATTTGTGTCGTACGTGTTCAATATTATATATATATATATATATGTAAACTTATTTAATTTGCAAGGTTAACGATGTTTTTTGTGAACGACAGAAGTAAAAGACCAGGCGTACAATGACAAGAAAAACACAGTTACAATCACAGTGCTAAGCTGCGACCCTGAAAGGCTGAAGCGAAGGTTGCTTTGCAAGGGCACAGAGGTCATCAAGTCCATTGAGATTAAACCCGGAAAGACGCCTACGCCTCCGCCTCCACCTCAGCCTCCGCCTCAGCCTCCTGACCCCGTGCCGCCCGTGCCGTGCGTGCCTTGTGTGCCCATATGCCCAATTCCGGTGGCTGGCCCTTGTCGGCCCCCGTGCTGCTGCAAAGACCGCTGCGAATGCCATTGTGACGGCTGCAACGAATGCCGTTGCGGTGGGCCACCCCCATCTAATCCTTCCGACGGTCACTGGAGGCAGCCGGTTTGTCATAGTTATGGAAGCGGGAAGTTCTACTTCTCCATTCAAGGGCAAGAATATTGTTCCGAACCTTCAACATGCCGAATTATGTAACATATTTTATGTCGTTAGAACATATAAACCAATGCCAATATGTTTGGTCGTGTTGTGTAATAAATTGAATGTGTGAATGATGATAAAAAAAAAAAAAAAAAAAAACAATTGGGGATTGAACTCAAGTCTTATTCTGACTTGTCCTAAGCTCTTTGATCAAAGAGTTATTTGTTGTTTGAAAGTGATTAAGGTTGTAAGTTAATGTGTGTACTTTCTATAGGTTGTAGTAAAATGTTCGCACTTTGGTAAGATTTTTTTTCTTCCTTTGCTCTAATTTATTTTTGCTTTAAAACTGAATGATAAAGTGGAGATACTCCAGATTCCAATTCGAATAAGGTCTTTATAATTAGCAGATTTCTACCCTTCAATATTTACTTCTTAAAAAAAAAATACAAAGAAGTTTGTCTTTAAAAGCGAAAAGAATGGGTCAAGATATTTTTAAGTAATATTTTTAGAAGATGATGTCAACCTTTCGTTTTTCTCTCGAAAATGAAAAAAAGAATGTATGTGCAACTTTACCTACCAAGTACTAAGTAAGGTCTAAAAGAAAAATATACAAGATTATCGTGATTGGGATTTGGGTGCGAATGAAGTCTTGTGTATCGACTAAATCTAAATTTAAAAATGACTTTAAAAAACTTGGGTCACCTTTTCTATTAGGTTAACCTTTTGAAATGAAACTCCAAAGTTCAATTAATTATATCAAAATAAAAAAAAAATCTAAATACAACCATGTTTACATGTAAGATGATCCCCGAAAAAAATAAAAAAAATTAAATCAAACAAAGGTTGATGGCTCCCAGAGAACTAGCACAATGGATCGGAAAAATCTGTTTTACTATGAACAATCGAGATTAAAACTCCTCGTTAGCATTACCAATGTGGTGGAAATCTCGAAAGAGTTGTGATCTTTCAGATATTTGAGAAAAATGGATGACATAGATCATAATTTCTAATATTGTTAACTTAAATTCGTTTTAATTAAAAAATTATTAAAAATGTACGAATAAAAGTCACACATAATTAATTAAATATACAATTGAAAATAAATTTAAAAGAACTCGAATTACTTTTTTTAATATATTACATTTTTATAAAGGAGGAATATATATATATGCCAAAGAAATTTAGTAATAGACGTATCCACGTTTGTCGGTGACGCTTGGGTTGACAAGTCAGAATCTGTGGTTAAATATCATTTATGACGTTGGAGTGCGCGACAGAAGCAGTTTAATTCACAGTTTAAAGTTATACATATGCATACGTGTCTATATATATATATATATATTCTCCTTTAATGGAAACAGTTTGAAATTGTAATTGAGGCTTCCACCGGTCATATAAATATGCATGGTGAAAACCTGCATTTTATTTGGCGTTAGGCAGGTTAAAGCATCAAGCATGAACAGGCTTGTTTTGTATGAGAAATTATTCTGTAAACAATGTGTATACGGTATACCACATTATCATACTTACATGATACATTTATTTAATAAAAATTTAAACATTTAGAGTAATTTGTTTGCAACATCTTTTTTAGTTATATTTCTCTTTTCTAGTAAGCATTACATTAATTATTTGGTCAAATTTACCACAAAATACTCTACCTAAAACAGTAAATCCCTTAAATAAATAGTAAATTCCTTATATTACTAATTAACTTCAAAGAATTCCTAACCAGCAAAAACTTCAAACAATTTCTATGATTTTTTTTGTTAAAAATATTTTTATATATATTTAAGTTAATCTTACAATGAGGAACTACTGTAATCTACAAGGCTTAAACAGTGAGGAGGAAAACGTTTATTGAATGAATAAAAACAAGGCTCAAACAGTGGGGAGGAAAAAGTTTATTGAATGAATTTTTTTATTGAATACGATAATATAATCTTACCAATTAAAATACTATATTAATTACGTTTATAATTTATATTGATTAATTTTAATTTTTAAATTACAATTGAGTTTTGTTTATCAATATAAATTCAAATTGTCATGTTTCTGTGCCATTTGGAATGGTTCTTGATGTACTCAATTATATGTTCTGGGTTCACCATTTATTTTGTACAATTATGTTTTTTCCCTAGAGAAAATTATTATTATTTTATTAAATAATCTTATTTGAAGCTAAAAAATATATAACTGATATACATAGAGAATTTGTGACAATTTTAACCAAACAATTAATGAGCTTCATAATAAAAAGAGAAATATAACTATATAAAGATGATGTAAACAAATTATTCTAAACGTTAATTCTTTATTGGGCATATGTATCATATCTTCATGCTGAAATGGTACACTCGGTTCATTGGATAATATTTTCATTATCATTTATTTTTCGTAATTAGCTTGCTTTGTATTATTGGTGATAATATTTCTTATTACATATAAAGATATTTGTTCAGTCTTCGAATAACATACGAAACAATAATGTTAGCCACAGACTCGCCTAGCTAGTACAATAATAATTGTCAACATAACAAATTTAGTCTCTCCAAACCTAACAATTACATTAATTCTTGTCTTTATATATATGTACAAAAACGAAATTGTCGTATTTGGATTAGAACTATATGCAATTGTTTATGTGCAGGGCATTCGGTTGATAGGTGTTAAAAGTGACATCTGTAAATGTTCTTTTTATTCCACCAAATTATCTGGAAAAAAATATATTGATGAAGAGGAATTATTTAAAGGAATTTTATGCATGTTCATTTTCTTATAATTAAAAAAAGGAACTCAAATTTTGAAATTGAGAGGTTAAATTTGTGATGACGTGCGCATGTGAATTGGTTGACCACGACATTTTTTCTGGCCAAAGATTAAAAAGGCAGCTCTAAAGGTTCGTCCTTGGTAAAAAAAAATATAATTGAAACGAAAAATAATGGCAATTAAAAGGAAAGGAAATAGACGCCTATCTGTAGAGTGGTGGAGCAGTTGACTGGTACAGTAGTTCCATTTTCTATACCCTTATCTTTCGTTGTGTGAGTTGCAATGTTATTATTTTTTTCTATATATTTATATATACGACTACACTCTAAAGTCCTTCAGGAATATAAAAATTTCATATACGTGTTCAATGTTGAAGGAAAGACAACTTGCTCTTAGCTGTCAAGATCTCCAAGAAGGTTTTTTTTTTTTTCTTTAATTAAAAAATTATATGGAAACTGGTTATAATGCACCACAAAAGGCATTTCATAGCGTCTAAAAAAATGCTATCATATATATAAGATAGCATTTTACCAAACGCTATTACAGTCCATGTTATTAAAATCTTGTCTTTGGTAGCATTTTTCTGTTGCTATAAGACAAAAAACTAATATAACTTTTTTGGTGCTATAAGAAAAAAAATCTTATAGCGTTTTTTCCCTGCTATGTTATTTTCCTAATAACATTGGTCTGAAAACAATTTAGAAGTATGTATGTGTAGAAATGATTCAGCATCTATGAAGCGTTTCATTTAAATAGCTTTTCAAACTTGGCTTTTAATCAAATGAGGCTTCATCTACTTTTTTCATTAAAATTGAGCATATGCAAATATCGCTAACATATTATTAAGACAACTTATAATATATAAAAATTCATAGTAATTTGTAGTCTTACATAAGAATCCATTAGTTACATTATTTGCCAACAACCAACATAGAAATTCCAAAATATCAATCTACAATTGCCCAAGATGTCCAAGAAAGAAAGTATAAGGAATGACAACAAAGAGTTTACACCCAATCTAACTCTTCACACCACATGGTCCTTATCTTCTGCCAAAAAGAGTTTACACCCACGCCCACCATATGGCTTAGCCAAAGAAGAAAGCTAACTTGATCTTAATCATCTTCAACTCAAGATTCGTGAACTTTGAACTCCATTATCGATACACTAAACTGAAATTGAGCTTCCAAAGTGTAGGGGATTTCACCATAATTAAGAGGCAATTGATTGAAAAGCAAATATAAATACTGTCAAATAGAATTGAGAATAAGATGGGAAAATTTCTACTGAGAATACAAAGTAACCAATAATAGATTCGGCACTCAACATATTACTAAAAGCTGCAACTCATGCCGATAGAGAGAAGAATTAGAATAGTCAATATTGGTTCCCGTATATACAGTACATATAGAACAAGCCATCCAATCGAAGCCCTACCTATGTTCATTGTTCTGTTTCCCATCAAATATATACTTAGGCCATTAAAACTTGAACTATGCAAGAAATTCCAAGAGATATTACCTGTGAATCAGCTTCCTACTTGCATAATGAATATGCATATAGAATTAACTTCAGATTTTAATCATATATAATAGGAGTAAAGTCACATTGACCCATGGTAACAACACTAAAAAGAAACAAAGTCTACAGAAGCCAAAAAAAAAAACAAAAAAAAAAATTATGAAACAACTAGTTTCAGAAGCGCGCTTTCTTGAATACCCCATTCTTCCTTAACTTATGCTATTGGCTCCACAGACTCCTAGAAGGCTCTGTTGCTAATTATGCCTCTAGGATAAGAGCTGCTTCTATCATGCATTCAACCAAATACCACCACAAATAACAATTTGTTCTAGGATGGGTGAAAAGGAAGTGCTAGTAACATATAGGTAACAATGCATTTCAAATAGAATACAATGAAACATCAACTTTGAACAAACAAACTATATGAAACAGTTCACATGACTTAAGCTTTAGCATAACCTTGAAAAAGTGAAAACTAAAAAAGCATAACTGATTCAAACTAAAAGTTGGACGCAGAGAATCCAAACAAATGAGTAAAACAGGATAACTATTTGATGAAAGTAATATCAGCAGCATTAAAAATATAAAGATAGGTTTAACTTATCTATGCTTCTTATACTAACTATTGGTTGCAAAAGAATTTCAATTGGTAATTAAAGAAGGTAAGCCACACTATCCTTGCTTTTTAGTCTTTTCTTTTTTGTGTTTTCATCTTAAATTTTTTACTTCCAAAGTTATTCACCTTTTTTAGCACAGAAATGAAAGTACAAGAATGCTTTGTAGTTAGTTCCAAAGAGTTAGATAAAATTGCTTATAGAGGAAAAAGAGGAAATAGATGAAACGATGTGCAAGAAATTATACTGAGATAATTGTTCTACAACAGAGAACTTACCTTATATTCACATGCATCTCTGCCACTCGAAATAAGAATACCCAAATCTACTTAAATTTAAGCCTCTTGAGACATCAATTTCCATACCTTCAAGAATCAAATAACATAATAATAAGAATTTTAGTTTGTTTTGATATTCAGAGAAACCCTAGATATAGAAGATAAATGTTTTTTTCAAAAAAAGAGCATGATATGCCTATATTGGAAAACCAAAATTAAAACAAAACAAAAGCCCTGCTCACTTTGTTTTCTCAATTTATTCATGCACTTTTGTTCTCTTTCCATCTCAAGGCAACCCGTAATTGTATAGGTCAATTTTTTTTAGCTTCAATTATTATAGGATCCTCATTCACATGATTTGTCCCATTTTGCAAACAATAAATAACAAGTTGAATCCTCATTGACCCGATTTGGCCCATTTTGCAAACAATAATTGACAAGGTACTAATGAGTCAAACTTTTACCTCCATTGGAAATGCAACATGCGGAGTTTGGAACTCTGGAAAAGCTGAATCAAATTGAACCAAAATTCATAGTTTTTCCATGAACCAGAAAGATGATGAGATGGCTTTAACGTACGAATAAATTTGTTCAGATCTGAAGAGGCATCTCCCAAAAAATGATATGGAATGAAACCCTAGAAAAAATAAAAATAAAAAAAAAAGATAGATAGACAAGAAAATCAAAAGGAAAGAAAAAGGAGTAATAAATAATATCTCTTACAGAGGTTAAATCGCAAGAGGAAAATAAATACATTCGGAATTTCTGTATTCTGATTTGGCGAGTATCCTAGAAAATGGGGAAAACCAAATAGGATATTTTAAGAAACACAAATAAAAGAAGAAATCTACCATTCGTTCGTATTTCCTTTTTGGCAATTTTGATTGAGAGTGTTGCGCCCTAAATCAAAATGAAAAAGGATAGAAAAAGAAAATCAAACAAAAGACTACCATAGAAACCATGATTGCCGAGTCCCAAAAAAAAAAAAATTAGAGAATAAGATGGGAGAATAAATTTACCAGATACGATTGCAGATTTGGAACTAAGCTTGAAGGAGTTAACAATTTGGGGCTGGGATCGTTAATGCTTACAGTTTCATATACATCGGAAATATTGAGATTCGAGAGAAAAAGGAAAGTGGATAGTTGAACATGCGAGATAGGGTCGTGGGTTGGGTAAAGCAGTTTTTTATTTTTATTTTTTTATTTTTGACTTTTCAGATTTTTTTCTTTAATTTTGGGCTGGCACACTTTTTTCTTTTGTTATTCGAATTGGACGGGCCTTCTTTTACCTCTCAAAAACGTGCCTCCCGCTTTTTAATGATAACAAATCTTCGAAAACGCTATCGTCACATGTTATAAAAGACTATTATTCTTGTAGTAAGTTCAACTATGAAATAATGTTATTCTTTAAATTACGTTGGTAGTTGAGGGACATGAAAGTAATTACAACATAGTTTATAATTTCACTAAAGTCCTTTAGGAGTATTAAAACTTCATACATGTGTTCAATTCTCAATTTGCTCTTAGCTGTCAAGATCTTCAAGAAGATTTTTTTCTGAAGGAAAGACAATTTGCTCCTAGTTGTCAAGATAGACAACCTTCAAGAAGATTTTTTTCTCAAGGAAAGACAATTTGCTCTTAGTTGTCAAGATCTTCAAGAAGATTTTTTTCTTTTTCTTTATTTAAATTAAAAAATTGTATGAAACTGGTTATAGCGGGTAAGTTTAACTGTGGCATAATATTATTCTTGAAATCATGGTGGTAGTTGAGGGAAGTGAAAGTAATTGCAACATAGTTTATAATTTCCTTTAACTTATTGGGGCGCTGTATTCATTCGATAGGTAATGACATAGTACTTTCTACTAATTACATCACTATTTACAGTTTTAATGATAATAACTAACAGTAGTTTAGTATATTTTGGCTGCAGAGAAAGTGCAAGAGCAATGATTTAATTTATATGAATATTTTAACTAAACAATTTTACTTGATGAATGTGTTGAAATGGGAATCATGTTATGATCTCTTCAATCGGTTATGAAATTTTAAGGTGTTTAATTAATTTCAATTGTAATTGTTGAATATTATTATTACATAAATCTTTTTCTATTTCTGTCAATAGATTCCACAATCTTAAGGTATTTGAATGACAATTATCATTTTTTTTTCTCGAAAAGATTGTAAGACGATCGCTGACACTTACGTTGTAACATGAAAGGTAAAAACTAATGGCGCAGGTTGAAGTAATCTACGGTTGTAAAAATTAGAAGGAATAAAAAAACCACCGATCATATGATGAATGTCTTTGCATGTAAAAAAAATATGGATTCGACGACGGAGATTAAACGACTGTTTTTAAAAAAACCGTCGTGAAAAATTCGAGAAAAACACGGAGTCGAAATATCTTCCGAAGACCGTCGTGGAAGCCAAGGTTTCCACAATGGTCTTTAAAGATCGTCGTGGAAGAGCCAGCTTCCACGACGGTTCTTAAGGACCGTCGTGGAAGCCAGAGGCTTCGACGATGGTCCTTAAAGACTGTCGTGGAAGACTTGTGGCTTCCACGACGGTCCCTAAAGGGTAATTAGTGATGAAGGGTAAAAAAGTCTTTACACTATAGAAAAAAAAGTAAAATTTACTGTATATTATTGTATATTATTGTAACAAAATTACTATATATTACTGTACAGTACTATAATAAATAACGGAAAAAAAAAAAACAAAAAAAAGGCAAGATGTACTCCATTCTATATTACTGTTAAAAAAACGGTGAAATCTTACCTACTTTTAGTATATTTAATAAATTGTGTCTTCTGTGGATGCTTCCTACAGCTAGCTTTCTTTAATTTTACTTTTTCAAATATGCATTAAATTATTGAAAAAAAAATCAGAACATGATTGCTGTTAGTGCTGTGTCAAAATAAATATATTTTGGCTCATTATGAAAAACGTTCTTTAATCTCCATATATTGCAAAGAAAAAGGAGGCACTTTAAAAAATGAAAAGAGTTTGACGTTTCTAAGGAAGAGATTGTCTTATTGGTTGGCTTCGTTATTCTTTGTTTGTCTTTACCAAGTACTGAAAAAATAAAATAAAGTTACTAAATTAAATCTATTTATATAAATACCATGACCAGAAATATTAGAAAAAACAGAAATTCCCACATCAAACCCCACACACAGTTTTACGTTATATACATAACTAGGTTTTTTTTTTTTTAAAACCCTTTCTTTGTACCATTGATCTAGTTTTTCATATTTATTTAATCAGCCGGGGGTTTTTTTTCTAATCAATTAATTAGCAAGGAAGAAACTTAATCCGTCAACCAACTAATTAATCCATATTTGTTTAAGCTCTCTTGGGGCTTTCCATGCGGTCAAAAGATGATTGCATGTGTCTCCGTGAGATTGCGTTGCCTTAATGCAAATAATAAAGAAAATTAAATGAAACAATTATAAACAAATTAATAAAGCATCAAATTTAAAGTACTATGCTTTACCAAGAAAATAATTAAAAGTACCATGAACTCTGAAAAGTGGTTAAGTGAAACTTCCACGAACCTTGAAATCATGTATAAAATTGGTGCGCATGCTCAACAACAAGGCATATATATATATATATACATATATATATTTATATACATAAAACAATCGTTGTCTTCATCATTGCTCGTGTTTTATCTTTTGCCGACCACAAACGAGTGTAGAAAAATCAGCCATCCAATAACAATTAGACCACAGCACATGCGATTAATAGGACAGGAGAGACAATTGAGGTCGAAAAATCACATCTCCTACGTACGGATTTTTTTTTTTTTAAATTCGTGTAACTACTATTTGATTAATGTTGTATAATTTATTATAAAATATTTTATTTTAAAATTTTTACTAAAAGTGATAAATATGAACAGATAATATTATAAATTTCTGAATTAATAATATGTAATTATGTATGTTTTTTTAATATGATATTATATGTTTTTGATTTTATATTTATACTGTTTTAAACTTTATTTAAAGATCTCATATCATTAAAAAATAATCTTTTTATTTATAAATAATAACATATATTTATTTTTAAATAATGTGAAATTATACCTCTTATAATTTTTTTTTTAAAGACAGATGATTGTAACATATTTTACATTAATTTAGACATTCAATAGTAAAGCCGTCAAGCTAGACCTTATCTATATATAATATTATGTTGTACTTATATATATATATATATGTGTGTGTGTGTGTGTGTGTGTTGTGTGTGTACAACATTCATTTAATGTTGTACGATAAAGCGGTCTATTTTCCAGCTAACCTTAATCACGAGTCATGGCATAAAAGGTATGCACGTGTTCTTCTCCCATTCGTTCCGTACATTATGTATAAGTCTTCATGCTGACGAACTTAGTCACATGGTTATTAAGCACGTTTTTAATTTACGGATTGGAATTTAATTTCTTGGATTCGAATCGTCTAAAACTAGTTAAATTTTTACTGATAAATTAAAACAATTTAATTTGAAATGGTGTTTCAAATAAAGTATAAAGTCATCCATATATTTATCTATATAAATAGTACTCTTATTTTAGAGCTCAAATAATATCTCTATACATGATATTCATGTTCGAGAACTAAAAATAATTTTTTGTCATTATATAAATATTCATATCTATTATATATAAATAACATTTAAACGGTTTAATTTTATTTTAATAATTTTTTAAAAAACTTTTATCAACAAGATATATAAAATGAGATTTAATATCACAATCTTACCCCTTTATACACTGCTTTTTTTTTTTTCACTTTTTCTTCTTTGATGATGTCGTGGTTGCGGTAAAAAAAAAAGATTGACATAATTTATTTTATATTTTTCATGTGAGCAGACCCTCCTTGTTATTGTTGCAATTTTAAAATACTCCACATTTTAAACACACTACTAATCATGTTTAGAATTGTACTTGTTGTTTATGCTACTGGTTAGCCTACCTATTGTTAAGTTATCGTCCTAAACTCTCTAAATATTTATAATCTTAGCCATTTTTATATAATTTCATTAAATTTCTAACGGAATGAGTCATGCGACCATCACGTAAACTCAATTAATTATGAAAAGATGAAAATACATTTATTCACACTAATAACATTAAAAGAAAAAAAAAAAGAAAAAAAGCCTCTTCTCTCCCTCTCCTTCTCCCTCTACAAATCCCAGAAAACCCAGCCCCCTAACACCCCCCCCCCCCCCCCCCCCCCCCCTCGCCCCTCTCGTACTCTCTCGGCCTCGCGTTTGCCTCCTCCACCCTGTCGTTTGTGCCCTTACACCTCCCCCCCAAACAGAACTCAACCCCCTTACCCCCACTGCCCAATAGTTGGCCTGCCCCCCCTCTATCTACCTCAACGTTTGAGCCCCCACCCCACCAATAGAAAGCCCAGTCCCTTCAACCCCCACCGCCTAGCCATTGGCCTCCCCACATTTGCTCTCTCCACCCCACCATTCGTGCCCCCACCCCCCAAAACAGAAAACCCAACTCCCATACCACCCCACTGGCCCGCCGTTCAGGCCCCACCCCCCCCCCCCCCCCCCCCCCCCAAACGCCCTCCGTCGCCAAACACTCTTAAGTCGCCGGTCACACTCCTCTAGTTGTCGTTGTCGATCTGGTTTTTGATAAATGAAGAAGAGATATGATTTTTTTATTATTTTTTAAAATAATTATTATTAATTACTAAAATACTTTAGAAATTAAGTCACATGTATTGTATATGACTTATTCTGTTAGAAATCTAATAAAATTAGATAAAAAGGACTAAGATTGTCAATATTTAAAGAGTTTAGGATCATCTCGGCTAAAATTAAAAAAAACAAGGACCAAATAATCACCTTCTAAAGAGTTCATGAACTATTTTGATTAATTATTATTTATTCAAATATAATGTGTGTCTGTATTATTACTTAAAGAGAGAGAATATGATATGGTTGGTAAAATTATGAGAGAATATATGATGTGATTGTCAAAAATAAATAGAAAAAGAGTATTGTTCAAATGTATTTATATATTGATAAAATACAGTACTCAAACACACATTACATTATATTTGGACGTAGTATAGAATATAGACTTTGTTTTATATTCAAATTTAACTTCAACTAAAATATATATTTTTATTTTTATTTTTATTTTATTCTGAAAAGTCAATAAAATTTATAATTAAATTTTAAAAAATCAACTAACTATAACTGAAAAAATTATCATCAATGGACGAATCAAATACAAACACAGTATATATGTTTCCAAATGCACCATAAATGTTGCATATACGCGATGGTAAAGTCATCAAACAAGACCTTGACTATATATATTAGTACGTAATATCATATATATATATATATATATATGATAATTTGTTGATAGCGTCCTAGTGGTAGTAATGTGCCACTCCAATGACGACACATGTTTGATTTATGGATCGAAAATAAAATTTTTAAAATGAAACTAATTAAATTTTAAAAAACTAATAATAAATTTTATTAATATTTACAAAAATAAAAAATTGAACTTCTTTTCGTCCCTCTTTCGTTTTGCAGTCCAATGAAGAGGTCTATTTCCTTCCAGCTAACCTTCATGGCATAAAGACTAAGCACGTGTTCTGCTCCCATTCGTTCCGTACATTGTGTTTACGTCTTCATGCTGACGAACCTTAATGTGGTATTTAAAGTTTGTCCGTATATTTCTCTGCATACAAGTACTTTTAACGTCTGTTTCCATCTATATTTCGACATAAAATTTACAGATTGGGATTCATTAATTTTTTAAAAATTAATTATATTTTTTTATTAATTTAAAAAAAATCAGTTAGAAAAATCTAATTTGATTGAAATTAAATTAATATGTCAAATAAAGTTTTATCTCTTCAAAGAAAAAAAAAAAAAAAAGGAAAGGCACTCTTATCTCAGAGCTCAAATAATACTTGCTCTCTATATAAATTGTACTCTTATCTGAGAGCTTAAACCACTCCACTACTCGATCGGGAGCAATCGCTTTGGCTCAGGTTCTACCTTTGAGAAGTCAAACCCATGGTATAGTTATATTTTTATTGAATTAATCTATGTTTTTGCCTCTAATTTTCTCTTACTCGATCTCCTTAGGATTCAAGTTTTCTTCCACTTAGAAAGGGGGGCAATATAGAGAGTAGACAGTCTCTTAGTTTTCAGTTTTAACAAAAAAAAAAAAAAAAAGGTTTCTTAGTTTTCAGAAATGTAGTTTTGTTCTCCTTTGGTTAGGCTGATCTTTATTTTATTTTATTTTCCTTTCTTTTTACCATATTAATGTAATTTGTATGTAAATTTTGTCCTTGAACTGTGAATTGCAGGCGCATGTCACCACAATGGTGCTGAAGGCGGACCTTCAGTGCTGCAAATGCTACAAGAAGGTCAAAGAAGTTCTCTGTCGTTTTGATCGTCAGTCTCTCTCTACCTCTCTCAATTAATATATATACATATATTTATGATAAATATATATATATATATATGTATGGCTTGTTACTTTCGAAAATTGAGAAAATATGACCATTACGCGTTTTTGGGGAAGGGAAAAGTTTCTACTTGCCCTTTCTACTAGCCATTTACTGTTATTTTGTCTATGGATCGGAGGATATGCAATATATACGTATACTAGTTTTATTTTGTCTATGTATCGGAAGATATATACATATAATATACGAAAGGTAGATTTAATCTTGTTTGTAAATAAAACACAGAAATACAAGACCAGGTGTACGATGAGAAGAATAACACAGTGACAATCAAAGTGATATGCTGCGACCTTGAAAAGATGAAGCACAAAATAATTAGCAAGGGCAAAGGGGTCATCAAGTGCATTGAGATAAAAGTCAACCCGAAACCGAAACCGAACCCGGACCCGACCTCGACCCCGACCCCGACCCCGACCCCGACCCCGCCCCCGCCTCCGGTGCGCGTTCTTATACCAGTGCCGTGCGTGCCTTGTGTGCCGGTGTGTCCGCCGGTTTGCACGTTTCGCCGAACGTGCTGCAATGAGTGCTCTGAAGGCCGCTCCGGTGGGCCATGCTTTGACGGCCATAATATTGGTGGGAACCCACGTATGTGCGAAGGTCACTGGGGATGGCCAGTTTCTCAAGAATATTGTTCCGAACCGTCGGCTGAATGCTCAATTATGTAATAAAATGTGTGATTTATTTTTTTTCCTTAAAAAAAAATTGTGTTAATCGTGATTTAGTTTTTTTTTTTTTTTTTTTTTAATACAAATGCGGGATTAAATCCGCGATCTCTCAAATCCAAAACTCACTCGTTCCATCAAATGGGTTTTGGTTGTGTGAATGTGATTAAGGTCGTAAATTAATGTACGTACCTACCTTCATAAAAAGGTTGTAATAAAATGAATGATTAAAAGTTGCACTTGGTAATACTTGTTTATTTATTTTTTATTTTTTGCTTTAATTTATTTTTTAAAAAACTGAATGATTCAGTGGATATATTTCAGATTCCATTAAAATATATACGGTGTTTATAGTTATAAGATTTTTACCTTCATTTTACTTCTAAAAACAAATAAAAGGGGAGTTTGACAAACCGTTTTAAATCATCTAACTCAAATTTTTTTTTATCTTTTTCCTAAAAATTTTTTTATCTTTTTTAAAAATTCAAAAAAATTTACTAGTGAAACTTAAATCTCAACTCAAACTATTCCATCAAACTTCCTAAAAAAGTTTGTTTTTAAATGTGAAAACAATGATCAATATTTTCTTAAGCAAATTACATTATTTGAATACCGTAGAATTGTATTAGGAACACTAACTCTAATTTTATTATTTGAATATTGTAGTATATTGGTGATATATAGATTATTATTTTTTAATTGATAAGTCTTTAGATAATTGACTTATAATCAATTAATTAAAAAAATTACATCTATCAATGAAAAAATCACATAAATTGATACTAAAAAAAATTAGAATAAGTATCCTAACATTATTCATTAAATTTATTTGAGAGCTCAAATATGTTTGTCTATATAAACTACTCCATCTAAAGATAAGCCACCCGGCTTCTCGGATCCATTGCTTATAGGGTGTTTGGTGTTTGAGTTTGAGTTAAGATTTATAAGTTTAAATAGTAACTTTTATTGACTTTTTCAGAAAAGATAAAAAACTTTTTCAGAAAAAGACAAAAATTGAGTTGATGGCTCTGAGAGCTCAAAGCCATGGTACTTTATATTTTTGCACTATTTATTATTCTCTCTCATTTGTCTCTCTTTGAATATGCTTTCTTTTTTGTTTTGTTTTTCCCCACTTTAACTTGTTAACGTCCTTATGATTCAAGTCCACTTTCTCTTCCTCTTAATTAGAAGTAAAAAAAAAAAAGGTTGACGTTCCCTTAATTTTCAGAAATTAATATAGTTTTGTTCTCCTTTTGTCATATTGGATATTTTGATTTTCCATATTAATGTATCATATATAAATACACGTAAGAATAAATTTTCTTGAACTGTTATAATTTGCAGACGCATGTCACCATAACGGTGCTGGAGGGTGGACCTTCAATGCGATCGATGCTACAGGAAGGTCAAACGTATTCTCTGTTATTTTGATGGTCAGTCTCTCTCTCTTTCTCTCTCTAAATTAACATCTATATATTACATATATTTGTAAATAATTATTATTTATTTGTAAATAACTATATGTATATATTTGTGTCGTACGTGTTCAATATTATATATATATATATATATGTAAACTTATTTAATTTGCAAGGTTAACGATGTTTTTTGTGAACGACAGAAGTAAAAGACCAGGCGTACAATGACAAGAAAAACACAGTTACAATCACAGTGATAAGCTGCGACCCTGAAAGGCTGAAGCGAAGGTTGCTTTGCAAGGGCACAGGGGTCATCAAGTCCATTGAGATTAAACCCGGAAAGACGCCTACGCCTCCGCCTCCGCCTCAGCCTCCGCCTCAGCCGCCTGACCCCGTGCCGCCCGTGCCGTGCGTGCCTTGTGTGCCCATATGCCCAATTCCGGTGGCTGGCCCTTGTCGCCCCCCGTGCTGCTGCAAAGACCGCTGCGAATGCCATTGTGACGGCTGCAACGAATGCCGTTGCGGTGGGCCACCCCCATCTAATCCTTGCGACGGTCACTGGAGGCGGCCGGTTTGTCATAGTTATGGAAGCGGGAAGTTCTACTTCTCCATTCAAGGGCAAGAATATTGTTCCAAACCTTCAACATGCCGAATTATGTAACATATTTTATGTCGTTAGAACTTATAAACCAATGCCAATATGTTTGGTCGTGTTGTGTAATAAATTGAATGTGTGAATGATGATTTAAAAAAAAAAAAAAAAACAATTGGGGATTGAACTCAAGTCTTATTCTGACTTATCCTAAGCTCTTTGATCAAAGAGTTATTTGTTGTTTGAATGTGAATAAGGTTGTAAGTTAATGTGTGTACTTTCTATAGGTTGTAGTAAAATGTTCGCACTTTGGTAAGATTTTTTTTTCTCCTTTTGCTCTAATTTATTTTTGGTTTAAAACTGAATGATAAAGTGGAGATACTCCAGATTCCAATTCAAATAAGGTCTTTATAATTAGCAGATTTCTACCCTTCAAATAAGGTCTTTAAAATTATACATATGCATACGTGTCTATATATATATATATATATATTCCCCCCCCCCCCCCCCCCCTTAATGGAAACAGTTTGAAATTATTGTTGAGGCTTCCACCAGTCATATAAATATGCATGGTGAAAACCTGCATTTTATTTGGCGTTAGGCAGGTTAAAGCATCAAGCATGGACAGGCTTGTTTTGTATGAGAGATTATTCTGTAAACAAGGTGTATACGGTATACCACATTATCATACTTACATGATACATTTATTTAATAAAAATTTAACATTTAGAGTAATTTGTTAACATCTTTTTTAGTTATATTTCTCTTTTTCTAGTAAGCATTACATTAATTATTTGGTCAAATTTACCACAAAATACTCTACCTAAAACAGTAAATCCCTTAAATAAATAGTAAATCCCTTATATTACTAATTAACTTCAAATAATTCCTAACCAGCAAAAACTTCAAATAATTTCTATGATTTTTTTTGTTAAAAATATTTTTATAGATATTTAAATTAATCTTACAATGAAGAACTACTGTAATCTACAGGCTTAAACAGTGAAGGAGGAAAACGTTTATTGAATGAATAAAAACAAGGCTCAAACAGTGAGGAGAAAAAAGTTTATTGAATGAATTTTTTTATTGAATACGATAATATAATCTTACCAATTAAAATACTATATTAATTACATTTATAATTTATATTGATTAATTTTAATTTTTAAATTACAATTGAGTTTTGTTTATCAATATAAATTCAAATTGTCATGTTTCTGTGTCATTTGGAATGGTTCTTGATGTACTCAATTATATGTTCTGGGTTCACCATTTATTTTCTACAATTATGTTTTTTCCCTAGAGAAAATTATTATTATTTTATTAAATAATCTAATTTGAAGCTAAAAAAAATATAACTGATATACATAGAGGATTTGTGACAATTTTAACCAAACAATTAATGAGCTTCATAATAAAAAGAGAAATATAACTATATAAAGATGATGTAAACAAATTATTCTAAATGTTAATTCTTTATTGGACATATGTATCATACCATCATCTGAAATGGTATACTCGATTCATTGGATAATATTTTCATTATTATTTATTTTTTCGTAATTAGCTTGCTTTGTATTATTGGTGATATTTCCTATTACATATAAAGATATTTGTTCAGTCTACGAATAACATACGAAACAATAACGTTAGCCACAGACTCGCCTAGCTAGGACAATAATAATTGTCAACATAACAAATTTAGTCTCTCCAAACCTAACAATTACATTAATTCTTGTCTTTATATATATGTACAAAAACGAAATTGTCGTATTTGGATTAGCACTATATGCAATTGTTTATGTGAAGGGCATTCGGTTGATAGGTGTTAAAAGTGACATCTATATATAAATGTTCTTTTTATTCCACCAAATTATCTTAAAAAATATATATTGATGAAGAGGAATTATTTTAAAGGAATTTTATGCATATTCATTTTCTTATAATTAAAAAAAGTAACTCAAATTTTGAAATTGAGAGGTTAAATTTGTGATGACGTGCGCATGTGAATTGGTTGACCACGACATTTTTTCTTGCCAAGATTAAAAAGGCAGCTCTAAAGGTTCGTCCTTGGTAAAAAAAAAAAATATAATTGAAACGAAAAATAATGGCAATTAAAAGGAAAGGAAATAGACGCCTATCTGTAGAGTGGTGGAGAAGTAGACTAGTACAGTAGTTCCATTTTCTATATCCTTATCTTTCGTTGTGTGAGTGGCAATGTTATTATTTTTTTCTATATATATATATATATACGACTACACTAAAGTCCTTCAGGAATATAAAAATTTCATATACGTGTTCAATGTTGAAGGAAAGACAACTTACTCTTAGCTGTCAAGATCTCCAAGAAGGTTTTTTTTTTTCTTTAATTAAAAAATTATATGGAAACTGGTTATAGCGGGTAAGTTCAACTATGAAATAATGTTATTCTTTAAATTACGTTGGTACTTGAGGGACATGAAAGTAATTACAACTTAGTTTATAATTTCACTAAAGTCCTTTAGGAGTATTAAAACTTCATACATGTGTTCAATTCTCAAGGAAAGACAATTTGCTCTCAGTTGTCAAGATCTTCAAGAAGATTTTTTTTCTTTTTCTTTATTTAAATTAAAAAATTGTATCGAAACTGGTTATAGCGGGTAAGTTTAACTATGGCATAATATTATTCTTGAAATCATGGTGGTAGTTGAGGGAAGTGAAAGTAATTGCAACATAGTTTATAATTTCCTTTAACTTATTCGGGCGCTGTATTCATTCGATAGGTAATGACATAGTACTTTCTACTAATTACATCACTATTTACAGTTTTAATGATAATAACTAATAGTAGTTTAGTATATTTTGGTTGCAGAGAAAGTGCAGGAGCAATGATTTAATTTACATGCATGAATATTTTAACTAAACAATTTTACTTGATGAATGTGTTGAAATGGGAATCATGTTATGATCTCTTAAATCGGTTATGAAATTTTAAGGTATTTAATTTCAATTGTAATTGTTGAATATTATTATTACATAAATCTTTTTCTATTTCTGTCAATAGATTCCACAATCTTAAGGTATTTGAATGACCATTATCATTTTTTTTTTCTCGAAAAGATTGTAAGACGATCGCTGACACTTACGTTGTAACATGAAAGGTAAAAACTAATGGCGCAGGTTGACGTAATCTACGGTTGTAAAAATTAGAAGGTATAAAAAAACCACCGATCATATGATGGATGTCTTTGCATGTAAAAAAAAAAAAAAAAATCTGTTTATAAGATCTTTTTTTTTTTACATAACAACCATTGGATCTCTTAGTGGAGCAAGCAATTGATATGATTGTTTTATGAGTTGGTGGATTGTTATACAGTTGAGAAGATTGTCTGTAACTTAGCAGGTAACCTACAGAGCCTTTTTTTTTTTTTTTTTTTTTTTTTTTTTTTTTTTGGGTCTCTTTGTGGAAGTCATCCACCGAATTAGTTATCTCCATAATGTCCACGGGACCTCTATAATTGGGGTTGCTTTAGGGTTCATGCCTGATTTGGCAGTCATTGTCCATTTGTTGAGATTAACAATTGGGGGATGACATGCAAGTTAAGCTATTTCATCACAACGAATATATGACGACACAGAAAACTGTTTGTCTCAAATAATAAGTTTTTTTTTTTTTTTTGAGTTATTTTGTAAATTATTGAGTGATGATGATTTTCTCTTGAAACTTTCTATGGCTGAAGTGATTGCCCTTTTGATCATAACAATTGCAATCAGGCCTATGATTCATTAAGCATTTTATTTGTAAGATTTTTACTTTCCTTGTATGCTTAGGCATTCAGACCTTATGTGTCCTGCCAAACCACAAAATCATAATGAAAATTTTGATTCAATTGTATATATCCAACTCTTATATGATGCAAATAAAACTTAGAGGTAGCCAGCTGGACAACTGCAGCCAGTTACCTAAATTATAGATGCCCTTGGATGTATTTAGACCGTTGATCAGGTGTCATCGGGCAGTTGGGAAAAACTGAAATTTTCTTTCTTCATTTTAGAGGTGATAGACCGAAGTATTATATAAGAGGAATTTCCTAATTTATTTTCATTTTCTGGATCTTCTACTGTAGAACTAATATTTTAACATGTATAAATATACGACAATATTTATAAGAATTATTATTTTAATTATTGAATTGATTTGTTAACAGTTTGACATTTGACATATGAGTGAAGTAATTTATTTTATTTTATATTATAAACTTTTAACGTATCTATTTATAGATTATGCAGTTAACAAAACAATAAAGTAATATAAAAATAATTCCTACCAATAATATAATATAGTTGTCAAACTCCCCTTATTTTCATTTAATTTCTTATAATGTAAACATCTCCAACCATGTTTTGTTTCAGTGTGTTTTTTTTATTTTTAATTCAAAAGAAGGGGGATGAGGTTGTCCCATCCCCTTCTGCAAGTTGCAATCCACGTGGTATTGAAAGAGCAAGTAAGACCTTATATTAATTTTTTTTAGTTGTCCATTCAAGATCAATCGTCTATATTTACGAACCCAAAGCATTAACAGTTAAAACTGAAACGGAAACCGAATAAAAGATTGCGAGATTCGAATCTAGATAGATAAAAGAGAGAACCACTTGACCATAACCTCCAATGGTATGTTTTGTTTTAGTTGGTTCACGTCACGCTCGTCCTTTTTAAGAAAAATCAAGTGAAAAGCTATTGACTCTAATGTGCTATACGCACGAAGGAGTAGTTATCTTCAAATCAAAAGCTAAAAGCTAATGTAGCTGTAGTAGTGGGTCAAGCAATGTGTTGTTTTTGCTTATATATATGATTTGAGAAGATGGTCCATCCATAGCATCCTTTACTTTGGTGAAAAGACATACAATTGAATTATATGCCAACGACTTAAAATTGCATTTATTAAAAGACATTGCACCAAGTCTCCTCTGAAGTCTCACCCTTTGTGTATGAAAATATGCTTTGTGCATCACCAATTTTAAACGTCACTATTAATACAATATAAATCTTATCAGTAAACTCCATATTACGAAATCCACATTTTATTAGTTAGTGATACTTAATATCACCATTTTTTTAACCATTGCTCTTTATGTATCCAAGTGGGTCTTCTTCTAGGATGTGGGATTTAATCTCCATATCATGTAAAATTGATGAACTGACAGTGATTCAAGCTTCATAGATTAATAATTTTGATGTCTTGTTATCAAATGTATCCAGCTTTTGATATATATATATATATATATATAGAGAGAGAGAGAGAGAGAGAGAGTCTCCCCTCCAGTACCCCCCAAATACCAGATTCGAGAGAGAGAGAGTATTCAGTTCTCAATCGAACCGGTAGCCGGTTGACAGTCTCGTTCCCAACCAAGACAGTGGATTTAGTTCTTGACTTTGAATCTGCCGAAGACGACTGTACAGAAACAGCTGGCAGCCGAGGAAGAGGTAAGGCATTACCGAGGAGTACAATAGAGGTTGTGGGGCAAGTATGGGGTGGAGATCAGGGACCTGAACCGGAGAGGCTCCTGCATGTTGCTCAGGACCTTCGACACGCCATTAACGCCGCCAAGGCCTACGAACGAGCCGCTTTCAAGCTTTGCGGCTCCAAGCCATACTCAGCTTCCCCTTGGAGGCTGGGAAATAAGATACATTGGACATGATCAAGGAACCGAAGAAGGAGAAGGTGACAAAGTCTACTGGAGACGCCGTCAGTTACTTGAAGAACATGCAACGACCATTTGGGACTCTGACGGACATGGTGTTCTTCAACATCCGCCTGTTTACATTACCTTTCTCATAAATTCACATCTAATAACTGACCACTCACATTCACTTCCTTCCACATAATGACAACTTTCTCACTGTGCTCCTTAGACCAACTCCATGTACCCTCTCCACCACTTACCACTTGAACACCAAGTCAACACCGAATATCATACGATAATGGATATAAAACTTAACATATATATATATATATATAAACATTTATATATTTTTCATGTAGTAAAAATTAGTCACGAATAATTGAGGAGCTATTATTAATGTTTCTCGTTCATAACTTCTTATCATGCATTTGCAATACGACTTTGAGAGATAACTTTTAGATTGAAGTTAATTGACTTTTTAAAAATTAATTATAAAATTTGTTGACTTTTCAGAAAATAAATAAATAAAAACTGAGATGAAAGCCTTAGGTTGACACCTAAAACAAGCCATTATACTTAATATAGATAATTAGCTCATTTGGTTGGAGGAATCTTCTCCGCCAATAAAAAGCTTAATGGTGTGTTTGGTTATAAGATTTAAACTTAAAGTTTTCATCGTAGTTTTTATCTTTTTATAAAAAGTCGACAAAAATTAAAATTAGTTTTTGAAAAGTCAATTAATTTCAATCTAAAAGTTTCATTTCAAACCCGTACATCAAATGCAAACTAATTTTCAGAACTTTAATCAGAGTGAATCACTTATGGAAAATTTAGGTGGGATTGTTCTTTTATTTAAGTTGGGTCCTTCCTATTTTATCGTTGCTACTCCTTCCCTATAGATTTTTAACTAGTTTAATGTCCGTGCGTTGCACAAGAGAGGAAAATAAATAGATAAATAAATAAGAAAATTAAATAATATTTAATAATGACAGTTAGTTATGATAAATAATATAATTACAATAAGTTTTCAAAAATATAAACAAAAAAAATTCTTTAATAGTTCTCTTTGCATTCCCATTCCAAACAATCATCACCGTAGTCTAGAAAAACAAATTAACATAAATCAAAAAGCGAAAAACAAAATATATAAATCTAGGGGAAAAAAAAGCTAGAAATAACTTATAAAAATAAAAAAAAAAGAAAAGAAAGCAAACCATATATATTTTGCTCCATCTTTTTGTCTTTTTTTGTTCAGGATCTCTCTCAATCATAAAAATATAAACTAATACTAATAATAATAATAATAATAATAATATAAAAAAAATTCCTCCCGTGATGCAGTGAAAAAGAAAGAGAAATAAAGATGATCACGATAATTAAAAATAAAAATAGAAAAAAAAACAAAACAAAAGGAGAAAAAAACTCAATAGGGGAAAAAAGATTGGAGAAAAACAACAAAACCAAAAATATATTATATTATTTTTTTTATCTACTGTTTTTACAAATAAATAAATAAATTTCAGTTAGATTATATACATGCAAAACACAAAAGGTAACTATAACATCTAAAAAAACAAAACTCAACAAATAAAAAAGCCATAAAAACTAAGTACAAATCGAAAAAAGAGAATTAAAAAAATTTGAAAATCGGAAATGTGGAAACAAAAATCATTAAAAATTATAAAATAACAAAAATGCGAAGAAAAGATGAATAAAAAACTAAACGTTAAAATTTAAATATGAGAAAGTAGAAAAAAAACTGAAAAAAAATAAAAGAAAAAAACTGAAAAGGGGAAAAAATATTAAAGAAACACAACAAAATCAAAAACAGATTCTATTATTTATTTTGTTTATTGTTTTTTAACAAAAATAAATAAATAAATTTCAGTTAGATTATATATATACAAATATTACACTTTAACACATCTTTAATAGACAATATCAAAAATGCACATTAAAAGAGTAACAATGTCCAGTTATTGTAGCAATCAGAAAAAACAACTACAAAGAAAGGATAAAATCATCCATAAATAATTTAAAATGACAAAGTTATCTTAAAACTGTAACAAGCTGTAAAAGTAAAGGCAAATTGTCAATTGAAAAAAAAAAAAAAAAGGTAAAATCGGAATAACACTGTAGTAAAGGAAAATAGTAACTACAAACAAATGGTAAAATCGTCCACTAATAATTTTAGAAAGATAAAGTTGTCTTAATATTGTATCAAACAGTAAAAGTAACTAAAATCCAAGGACAGAATTGTCAATTGACAAAAAAAAAGGTAAAACCGACATAATATTGTAACGAAGAAAAAAATAATTAGTGATGAAAGATAAAAAAATTATTATATTATAGAAAAATAAATAAAAATTACTGTATATTATTATAGCAAAATTATTATATATTATTGTATAATACTATAGCTAAAATAATGAAAAAAAAAGGACAAGATGTACTCTATATTAATCTTACGTCGTTTTAGTATATTTAATAAATTGTGTCTTCTGTGGATGCTTCCTATAGCTAGGTTTCTTTAATATTACTTTTGACAGTGGATCAGAACATGATTGCTGTTAGTGCTGTGTCAAAATAAATATATTTTGGCTCATTATGAAAAACGTTGTTATCTCCATATATTGCAGAGAAAAAGGAGGCACTTTAAAACGTGAATAGAGTTTGACGTTTATAAGGAAGAGATTGTCTCATTGGTTGGCTTCTTTATTCTTTGTTTGTCTTTACCAAGTACTGAAAAAATAAAATAAAGTTACTAAATTAAATCTATTTATATAAATACCATGACCAGAAATATTAGAAAAAACAGAAATTCCCACATCAAACCCCACACACAGTTTTACGTTTCAACGTAACTAGGGTTTTTTTTTTTTTAACCCTTTCTTTGTACCATTGATTTAGCTTTTCATATTTATTTAACCAGCCGGGGGTTTTTTTTTTTCCTAATTAATTAATTAGAAAGGAAGAAAATTAATCCGTCAACCAACTAATTAATCCACATTTGTTTAAGCTCTCTTGGGGCTTTCCATGCGGTCAAAAGATGATTGCACGTGTCTCCGTGAGATTGCGTTGCCTTAATGCAAATAATAAAGAAAATTAAATGAAACAATTATAAACAAATTAATAAACCAAATTTAAAGTACTATGCTTTACCAAGAAAATAATTAAAAGTACTATGAACTCTAAAAAGTGGTTAAGTGAAACTTCCACGAACCTTTAAATCATGTATAAAATTGGTGCGCATGCTCAACAACAAGGCATATATATATATATATTTATATACATAAAACAATCGTTGTCTTCATCATTTGCTCGTGTTTTATCTTTTGCCAACCACAAACGAGTGTAGAAAAATCAGCCATCCAATAACAACTGGGCCACAGCACATGCGATTGCTAGGACAGGAGAGACAATTGAGGTCGAAAAATCACATCTCCTACGTTCGGATTTTTTTTTTTTTAAATTCGTGTAACTACTATTTGATTAATGTTGTATAATTTATTATAAATATTTTATTTTAAAATTTTTACTAAAAGTGATAAATATGAACCGATAATATTATAAATTTCTGAATTAATAATATGTAACTATGTATGTCTTTTTTTATTATGATATTATATGTTTTTGATCTTGTACTTATATGATTTGGTTTTAAACTTTATCTAAAGATCTCATATCATTAAAAGATAATATTTTATTTATAAATAATAACATATATTTATTTTTAAACAATATAAAATTATACCTCTTATAATTTTTTTTTTAAAGACAGATGATTGTAACATATTTTAAGACATTAATTTAGACATTCAATACTAAAACCGTCAAGCAAGACCTTATCTATATATAATATTATGTTGTACTTATATATACATATATATATATATGTATGTGTGTGTGTACAACATTCATTGAATGTTGTACAATAAAGCGGTCTATTTTACAGCTACCCTTAATCACGAGTCATGGCATAAAAGCTATGCACGTGTTCTTCTCCCATTCGTTCCGTACACTATGTATAAGTCTTCATGCTGACGAACTTAGTCACGTGGTTATTAAGCACGTTTTTAATTTACGGATTGGAATTTAATTTCTTGGATTCCAATTGTCTAAAACTAGTTAAATTTTTACTGATAAATTAAAACAATTTAGTTTGAAATGGTGTTTCAAACAAAATATAAAATTATCCATATATTTATCTATATAAGTAGTACTCTTATCTTCCAGCTCAAATAATATCTCTATATATGATATTGATGTTCAAGAACTAAAAATAATTTTTTGTCATTATATAAATACTCGTATCTGTTATATACAAATAATATTTAAACCGTTTAATTTTATTTTAATTATTTTTTTTAAAAAAATTTTTACTAACAAGATATATAAAATGAGATTTATCACAATCTTATCCCTTTATACACTGCTTTTTTTTTTTTCACTTTTTCTTCTTTGATGATGTCGTGGTTGCAGTAAAAATAAAAAGATTGACATAATTTATTTTATATTTTTCATGTGAGCAGACCCTCCTTGTTATTGTTGCAATTTTAAAATACTCCATATTTTAAACACACTACCAATCATGTTTAGAATTGTACTTGTTGTTTATGCTACCGGTTAGCCTACCTATTGTTGAGCTATCGTCCTAAACTCTCTAAATATTTATAATCTTAGTCATTTTCATCTAATTCCGTTAAGTTTATAACGGAATGAGTCATGCGACTATCACATAAACTCAATTAATTATGAAAAGATGAAAATACATTTATTCACACTAATAACATTAAAAGAAAAAGAAAAAAAAAGAAAAAAAGCCTCCTCTCTCCCTCTCCTTCTCCCTCTACAAATCCCAGAAAACCCAGCCCCCTAACCCCCACCACCTAGCCATTGGCCTCCCCCCACACCCCCCCTCGCCCCTCTCGTACTCTCTTGGCCTCACGTTTGCCTCCTCCACCCTTTCGTTCGTGCTCTTACACCCCCCTCCCCCCCACCCCAAAACAGAACTCGACCCCCTTACCCCCACTGCCCAATCGTTGGCCTGCCCCCCTCTATCTACCTCAATGTTTGAGCCCCCACCCCACCAAAAGAAAACCCAGTCCCTTCAACCCCCACCGCCCACCGTTGGCCTCCCCACATTTGCCCTCTCCACCCACCATTCGCGCCCCCACCCCCCCAAAACAGAAAACCCAACTCCCATACCACCCTACTGGCCTGCCGTTTACGCCCACCCCCCAACGCCCTCCATCGCCAAACACTCTTAAGTCATTGGTCACACTCCTCTAGTTGTCGATCTGGTTTTTGATAAATGAAGAAAGAGATATGATTTTTTTATTATTTTTTAAAATAATTATTATTAATTACTAAAATACCTTTAGAAATTAAGTCACATACATTACACATGACTTGCTCCATTAGAAATTTAATAAAATTGGATAAAAAGAATTAAGATTGCTAATATTTAAAGAGTTTATGGTCATCTCAGTCAAAATTAAAAAAAACAGTGACAAAATAATCACCTTCTAAAGAGTTCAGGAACTATTTTGACTAATTACTCTTTATTCAAATATAATGTGTGTCTGTATTATTACTTAAAGAGAGAGAATATGATATGACTGGTAAAATTATGAGAGAATATACGATATGATTGCTAAAAATAAATAGAAAAAGAGTATTGTTCAAATGTATTTATATATTGATAGAATACAGTACTCAAACACACATTACATTACCTTTGGATGTAGTGTAGAATATATACTTTGTTTGGTGTTCAAGTTTAACTTCAACTAAAATGTACTTTTTCATCTTAATTTTTGTCTTTTTCTGAAAAATCAATAAAATTTATAACTAAATTTTAAAAAATCAACTAACTCCAACTGAAAAATTTATCACCACTCAACAAATCAAATACAAACATAGTATATATGTTTGCAAATGCACCATTAAGGGTAGCAATACGGGTCGCGACATGACGACACGACTCGAAAATGACACGAATTTCACGGGTTCGGGTTGGGAAAAATATGGAGTGGGTCGTGTTCGGGTTGGGAAAAATTGACATGAAAAAAATCCGTGTCGTGTTCGGGTTGGATCCGTTTTTTTCGTGTCAATTTCGTGTCCACTTTTCATATCAATTTCAGGTCGCGTGTCAATTTCGTATCAATTTCGGGTCAAATTTCGTGTCAATTTCGTGTTGCGGGTCAATTTCGGGTCAAGTTCGTATCGCGGGTCAAGTTCGTGTCGTGTCGTATCAATCCGTGTCGTGTTCGTATCGCGATTTCGTATCGGTTTCGTGTAATAGGTCGTGTTCGGATTGGGGAAGAAAAAATTCGACACTACTCAAACATGATACGAACACGACACGAGATACGAATTGACACCCCTATACACCATAAATGTTGCATAAATACGAAGGTAGAGTCATCAAACAAGACCTCGACTATATATATTAGTACGGAATATCATATATATATATATATATATAGATAATTTGTTGATAGCAGTAAAAATTGTGGATTACACGACGGTTTTTTACCGTCGTGTAAAGTTTACACGACGGTTTACCAACCGTCGTGTAATCCAGTGTCGTGGTAGATAACACGACGGTCCCGTTACCGTCGTCGTATCTCAATGTTACACCATGGTGTATCGTCATCAAAATCACATTACACGACGGTTCAAGATCCGTCGTGTAATATTTTAGTTAAAAAAATATTTTTGTTTTTTTGGTGATTTCCCGTGGTAGTCTAACCTGCATGTTATCCAATACACGATCCAAGATAGTAACTTCAATTATCAAATTAAAAATACATACCAATTTTTACATTACAAGTTCACATATCATAATTAATAAATTGCATTACATGGCTAGCCCATTCTCCCCTAATCAAATCCAAATCCTCAGAAGTATAAAATTCTTTACTTTCTAGTACGTCAATTCCATTTAACACTATGTCCCTCATAAAACCTAAAATAAAATAACCACATTCAACACTTCCCTCCTGGAGAGGACAAGGACGGTCCGAGATTATGGTTTTATAGTCTTGTCTCCTTCTAATCCCTTGACCGGCCATAATCTTCCAATCCGATAGGGCCCTAGCAAATTGGTAAAATTGAGACTAATTAATTAAGATACATATAATAATTAAGATAAAAAAACATATTAAAATTGACTTACATGTTCATTAGCTCTGTAAAATCGTCTCGTTTCTTCTCTCAAAGAGGATCAAAATAAAGGACGAAGTCCTTCCATGGGTCCATGACTCCCAAAACCCAATTTTTGTATCGCGGTCTCGACGGTCATAGGCCGTTTTGAGCCACTATTTTTATATTTTCATGCTAAAAAACTTCATGTAATCTTGCTATAGTTATACTTTAAATATTGATCAAACTCTATTATCTTTTTCGAAAAGAAAAACTCATTATGGCATTTCGTCGAGCATGTTGTGTGCGAACAAAAAGCATGCTCAAAAGCATGTAAAGTGTCACAATAATTTTTCTCCTCTACAAAGAGAAATATTAAAAACAAACACACTAATTTGTAACAATGGATCTTTAATGACAAACAACAATACAAACAAGCAAATGTGGTTTAGTCACCTTACTTTTCTTTGAAAAAGAATAGTCACGGCCAAGAAGGAGGAGGCGGCGGCAACGGCAGATTGACCAAAATTTAAAAGAGAGATGTCGGCGGGTTGGTGAAGTATATATGTGGGTACTTGAGAAAAGGATAGAGTGTTAAGAAAAATAAGGAGATAGGAGCGAATATATGATAGAAATGAAGAGGAAGTTGTATTTAAGTAATTAGTTTTCACGCGGAATTCGAAAAATGAAAATTGAACATTTTCAAAATTTTTAAGCATTACACGACGGGTCAGATAAAAACCGTCGTCTAATCGAGGATTAGACAACGGTCCCCCAGGGACCGTCGTGGAAGCCACCGGGTTTGGTGGCTTCCGTGGAATCCCCCTTAGGGGGGATTCCATGACGGTCCCCAAGGGGACCGTCGTGGAAGCCACCAAAATGGTGACTTCCGTGGAATCCCCCCTAAGGAGGGATTCCCCCCTAAGGAGGGAAGCCACCAAAATGGTGACTTCCGTGGAATCCCCCCTAAGGAGGGATACCCCCCTAAGGAGGGAAGCCACCATTAGGGGGGAAGCCACCAAAATGGTGACTTCCGTAGAATCCCCCCTAAGGAGGGATACCCCCCTAAGGAGGGAAGCCACCAAAATGGTGACTTCCGTGGAATCCCTCCTGGGGGACCGTCGTGGAAGCCACCATTTTGGTGGCTTCCGTGGAATCCCCCCTAAGGGGGGATTCCACGACGGGCCCCCTAGGGGACCGTCGTGGAAGCCACCAAAATGGTGGCTTCCGTGGAATCCCCCCTAAGGGGGATTCCACGACGGTCCCCTAGGGGACCGTCGTGTAAGCCACCCCCAAATCGTGTGGCTTACACGACGGTTCCTTTGAACCGTCATGTAAAGTCCATACTTTACACGACGGTTCTAAGAAACCGTCGTGTAAAGTGGTATGAAGACCACTTTACACGACGGTTTCTTGGAACCGTCGTGTAAAGTATGGACTTTACATGACGGTTCTTAGAACCGTCGTGTAAAGTATGAACTTTACACGACGGTTTCTTAGAACCGTCGTGTAAACCTCATTTTACACGACGGTTCCAAACGAACCGTCGTGTAATCTACCTTTTATAGTAGTGTAGCGTCCTAGTGGTAGTAATGTGTGGTAGTAATGTGTGGAACCGTCGTGTAATCTACCTTTTATAGTAGTGTAGCGTTCTAGTGGTGGTAATGTGCCACTCCAGCGACGACACATGTTTGATTTATTGATCGAAAATAAAATTTTTAAAATGAGATTAATTAAATTTTAAAAAATTAATAATAAATTTTATTAATATTTAAAAATATAAAAAATAATTTAATTAAAATTAAACTAAAATAGGAAACAAAAATTGAACTTCTTTTCGTCCCTCTTTCGTTTTGCAGTCCAATGAAGAGGTCTATTTCCTTCCAGCTAACCTTCATGGCATAAAGACTAAGCACGTGTTCTGCTCCCATTCGTTCCGTACATTGTGCATATGTCTTCATGCTGACGAACCTTAATGTGGTAATTAAAGTTTGTCCGTATATTTCTCTGCATGCAAGTACTTTTAACGTCTGTTTCCATCGATATTTCGACATAAAATTTACAGGTTGAAATTCATTAATTTTTTAAAAATTAATTCTAATTTTTATTAATTTAAAAAAAATTCAGTTAAAAAAAAATCTAATTTGATTGAAATTAAATTAATATGTCAAATAAAGTTTTATCTCTTCAAGAAAAAAAAAAAAAAAAAAAAAAGAAAAGGCACTCTTATCTCAGAGCTCAAATAATACTTGCTCTCTATATAAAGTACTCTTATCTGAGAGCTTAAACCACTCCACTACTCGATCGGGAGCAATCGGTTTGGCTCAGGTTCTACCTTTGAGAAGTCAAACCCATGGTATAGTTTATATTTTTATTGAATTAATCTATGTTTTTGCCTCTAATTTTCTCTTACTCGATCACCTTAGGATTCAAGTTTTCTTCCACTTAGAAAGGGGGGATATATAAAGAGTAGACAGTCTCTTAGTTTTCAGTTTTAACAAAAAAAAAAAAAAAGGTTTCTTACTTTTCAGAAATGTAGTTTTGTTCTCCTTTGGTTAGGCTGATCTTTATTTTATTTTATTTTATTTTCCTTTCTTTTGACCATATTAATGTAATTTGTATGTAAATTGTGTCCTTGTAATTGACTGCATTAATGTGCTATCATGAATAAATTTTCTTGAACTGTGAATTGCAGGCGCATGTCACCACAATGGTGCTGAAAGCGGACCTTCAGTGCTGCAAATGCTACAAGAAGGTCAAAAAAGTTCTCTGTCGTTTTGATCGTCAGTCTCTCTCTACCTCTCCCAATTAATATATATACATATATTTATGATAAGTATATATATATATATGGCTTGTTACTTTCGAAAATTGAGAAAATATGACTATTACGCGTTTTTAGGGAAGAGAAAAGTTTCTACTTGCTTTTTCTACTAGCCATTTACTGTTATTTTGTCTATGGATCGGAGGATATGCAATATATACGTATACTAGTTTTATTTTGTCTATGTATCGGAAGATATATACATATAATATACGAAAGGTAGATTTAATCTTGTTTGTAAATAAAACACAGAAATACAAGACCAGGTGTACGATGAGAAGAATAACACAGTGACAATCAAAGTGATATGCTACGACCTTGAAAAGATGAAGCATAAGATAATTAGCAAGGGCAAAGGGGTCATCAAGTGCATTGAGATAAAAGTTGACCCGCCCAAGAAACCGACCCCGCCCCCGCCCCCGCCCCCGGAGCACGTTCATATACAAGTGGAGTGCGTGGCTTGTGCGCAGGTGTGTCAGCCGGCTTGCACGTGTCGCCGAACATGCTGCAATAAGTGCACTAAAGGCCGCCCCGGTGGGCCATGTTCCGAACCGTCGGCTGAATGCTCGATTATGTAACAAAATGTGTGATTTATTTTTTTTCCTTAAAAAAAAATTTGTGTTAATGGTGATTTATTATTATTATTATTTTTAAAGACAAATGCGGGATTAAATCCGCGATCTCTCAAATCCAAAACTCGCTTGTTTTATCAAGTGGGTTTTGGTTGTGTGAATGTGATTAAGGTCGTAAATTAATGTACGTACCTACCTTCATAAAAAGGTTGTAATAAAATGAATGATTAATGTTGCACTTGGTAATACTTGTTTATTTATTTATTTATTTTTTATTTTTTGCTTTAATTTATTTTTTAAAAAACTGAATGATTCATTGGATATATTTCGGATTCCATTAAAATATATACGGTGTTTATAGTTATAAGATTTTTACCTTCATTTTACTTCTAAAACCAAATAAAAGGGGAGTTTGGCAAACCGTTTTAAATCATCCAACTCAAACTTTTTTTTATCTTTTTTCTAAAAATTTTTTTATCTTTTTTAAAAATTCAAAAAAATTTACTATTGAAACTTAAATCTCAACTCAAACTATTCCACCAAACATCCTAAAAAAGTTTGTTTTTAAATGTGAAAACAATGATCAATATTTTCTTAAGCAAATTTTTTTTAATATGATCTAAACTTTTCATTTTTCTTTCGAAAGTGAAAAACAAAATATGGAACTTTACGTATATGCTAAGGTCGTAAGATTAGTATTATATTATTAACTGGACTGTTTTTAGTTCGTGTGTCGTTTGTCATACGAGAATATATGGACGTTTTCGTTGACGCTTGGGGAGACAAAGTCACAACCGGCGGCTAATAATTAATGAATTAGAGTGCGATAGGAGCTGTTTCACACTTTGATATTATAATTGAAGCTTCCACCAATCATATACATATATATATATCATATATATATTAATATATTATTATACATATATATTCATATTAACTAACTAGGCTCTCCAAAGCTAATCATTACATTAATTCTCGTCTTTATATCTATATTCATATGCAAATTTGTCGTATTTGGATTAGCAATATGCAATTTTTTATGTCAAGGAGGTTGTTATTAAAGTGATACTATATATAGAATTTATGTTCTTTTTATTCCACCGAATTATTCGGAAAAAAGTTTGTATGAAGTGTTTTTTTTTTTTTTTTTTTCCCGTAGAGATGCTTTTTTCCTATATAATCTAAAATTTATTTAGCAAAAATATGAACATAAAAATTCTAAAAATAATTAAGAAAGAAAAAAAAAAGCACTAAACAAAAACAAAAACAAAAGAAAACAAGGCAAAACAACCTAAGAGAAAACAATTTACATTTTCTCATCTACTACGGGCACTAAGTTTGTAGGATGAATTTTTCTTAGTTAAACAGAATCGAATCCAGTCTTTTCTTCAAAATATCTAGATAAGCTAATTTAATATTATATATATATTTATGAGTTAGAATTAATAAGACATAAGTCTAAGCGTACTTTTAGAAACTATATTCATTTTATATTAAGGATATGTTTACTTAACATGAATTTTAATTTAAGGAAAAAAATTAAATTTTTCATTTTAAATTTCAGTGATTATTTTCATAATAAGAAATTAAATTTTATGACCCCCACATGAAAATAAGGAATTCATTTCCTAATTTAGAGAAATTTCATTCCCACATATGACCCTTGATTCAGATTCCGCTTTACACGAAAAAGAACTGTTTTTTTAATCCAAATTATCCTCACGTTTTTTTATGCTTCAAGTACTACCCTTCCTCCTTGGTAATCTAACCTTCCTCACGCTTTCTTCGTCCTTTTTTTTTTCGGCTCTGTTTCATTTTTGCTTTTTCGTTGTATTTTTCTTTGAAATTCGTGTTAGTTTTTTTTTTTTTTTTTTCTCATTTTTTCCTTTCTGTACACAGCTTTTTTTTTTTTTTTTTTTTTTTTTCACTTTTCCCTTTTTTGATGTCATGGCTGCAGTTAAAAAAATGAGACAATTTATTTTATATTTTTCATGTGAGCAGACCGTCCTTGTTATTGTATCAATTTTAACTTTTTTTTTTTTTGTCTTTTTTTCTTGGCTCTGAATTGTGGGTTTTGGTTTTGGGAATATATGTTTAGCTTTTTGGCTTTTTCTCCATTGAACGTCGGTAGCCTTTGCACTGCGTCTATTTAAAATGTCTCCTACATAGACTAAAATTTCCATGTACTCCTTTTATTCTGTTTTCTTTTATTTTTATTTTGAATAAAGCCCAATTAAAAATTTAGTCCAGATGTTCTTCTATCTTTTTTTTTTTTTTTTTGATAAGTGATGCTCCTCTATCATTGTCTCATGTATATTGAAATTTTTTTTTTCGCCTTTACTGCAAACTATAGGAAAGAATTACAGTAATATTAAAAAATTTTCAATTTACTAGGGTAATGATATACGTTGAGGTTAGCAAATTATAAAAAAGAACAATTAATTTATTTTTTGTAGGCAAAATGCACGATTAAGTTAGTCAAGAAAGAGAAGACAAATATTCTAAACACATTTCTAATCATGTTTAAAATTATATTTGACGTTTGTACTACTGGTTATGCCTACCTATTGTTGAGCTATCGACGTCGTCTCAAACATCGATCATCTGCTATGAGAGTTTACCGTCAGTTAGACCATTTATATAGAATAGCACTTGAAAGCGATGTAGCATGTATATCACAACTACGCAGGAATAGGCAAACATCTAGTAAATTGTGTTTGTAAACACTTTAACAAAATTCAGGAATCTAGTTCCAAAGAAACAAATTCCCTTTTACTTGAGAATTTATTTCCTAATATTTGAATTCCTTATTAGTAAACGCACCCTAAACTCAAAAGTAATGCAACAAAATATAATTAGTATTTGGATTTTCTTTTTAACCTTTTATTCAAGAATAATTAGCCAAAATAGTCCTTTAATTCTTTAGAAGCTTTTTTTTTTTTTTTTAATTTTAGTCAAGATGATCCTAAACTCTCCAAGTATTAGTAATCTTAGTCATTTCCGTCCAATTCAGTTAAGTTTTTAACAGAATGAGTCATGTGACCATCACATGAGCTAAATAAATCATGAAAAGATGAAAAATACCCTCACTCACACCAATAACATTAAAAGGAAAAAAAGAAAACAAGAAAAAGGAAAAAGCCTCATCTCTCCCTTTCCCTCGACAAATCCCAAAAAACCCAGCCCTTTCATCCCCACCGCCCAGCCGTTGCCCCCCCCCCCCCCCCCCCGTGACTCTCTCCACCTCATGTTCACCCTCTCCACCTCGCCGTTCACACCCTCACCACACCCCCCCCCCCCACCAACATAAAACTCTACCCGCTCACCCCCACTGCCCAGCCATTGTCAACCCCCCTTTTGTCTGCCCCGACGTTCGCACCCCTACCCTACCAATAGAAAACCC
Source organism: Ficus hispida (assembly GCA_025413025.1). Lineage (NCBI taxonomy): Eukaryota > Viridiplantae > Streptophyta > Magnoliopsida > Rosales > Moraceae > Ficus > Ficus hispida. The sequence goes on from CM046361.1 coordinate 21,678,866, forward strand.
AGTCCCTCAACCACCACTGCCCAACCGTTGGCCTCCCCTCGTTTACTCTCTCCACCCCACCGTTCGCTACCCTACCGCCCCGCTGTTCGCAACCCACCCCCCGCCCCCAAAGAAAACCCAAACCCCCTTATTCTTCTCAGTCGCCGATACGACCCGCCGTTTGCCCCTAAAACCCAGCACCTCCCCCCCCCCCCCGACCAAACACTTGCAAGTCACCGGTCGCACTCTATCGTCGTCGCTCTGGTTTTTGATAAATGAAAAGAGATATATATATAAAGGGAGAAAAAAATTTTAAAATTTTTTTTGATAATTATTATTAATTACTAAAATACCCTTAGAAATTAGGTCACGTGCACTATATGACTTCTTTAGTTAGAAATTTAACAGAATTAGACGGAAAGGGCTAAGATTGTCAACATTTAAAGGATTTAGGGTTATCTCAGTTAAAATTAAAAATAGAGGGAACAAATCGCACCTTCTAAAGAGCTGAGGGATTATTTTGACTAATTGCTATTTATTCAAATGTAATGTGTGTTTGTATTATTACTTAAAGAGAGAGAAGATGATATGATTAATAAAAGTAAGAGAGAATATCTGATGTGATTGTTAAAAATAAATAAATAAAAAGATAATAATAAATAGTAATTATATTAGATTTACTAATGTAATAATATATGGATAGAATATAATACTCAAACACACGTTAAATTACGTTTGGATGTAATATAAAATATAGGTTTTATTTAGTATTCAATTTTAACTTTAATTAAACTACATTATTTTATTTTAATTTTTATATTTTTTTAAAATTTTAATAAAATTTATAACTATATTTAAAAAAATTAATTAACTTTAACTTAAAAATTTATTTTCAACCAACTAATCAAATATAAACATAATATATATGTTTCCAAATGCACCATAAATGTTGCATATATAAGATCGTAGAGTCGTCAAGCAAGACCCTTGACTGTATATTATTATGTAATATTATTTATATATATATATATATATTTAGACTCGTCTAATTTGTTGATAGCGTACTAATGGTAGTAATGTGTCATGTGACTCATGACGTATGCATTTATTTCACTGACTATAAAAATTTAAATTAAAATTAATTAATTTTTTAAAATTTAATTATTTAAAAAAATTGATATAAAAAATATAATTTAATTAGAATTATAGCAGGAAAGCTTAACATTTTTTTCGTCTTCTTTTGTTTTGCCCTACAATAAGAGGTCTATTTCCTGCCAGCTAACCTTCATGGCATAAAGACCATGCACGTGTTCTCGTCCCATTTGTTCCGTACATTGTGTATACGTCTTCGTGACGAACTTTAGTGTGGTTATTAAATTTTTGTCCGTATATTTCTCTGTATACAAATACTCCCATCTCAAATTAAAATATATTTTTTATATTAATTTTTCTTTTTTTTAAAAAAAATTATTTTTTCTAAAAAATTAACAAAGATTTTCAACTCAAATTTAAAATTTTCAATTTAAACTCATTCACTAAACGAATCTTTAACGTCGGTTTCGATATTTATTTAGGGGAGAGGCTGTGGTAGAGCCTCTCCCAGAGACCCTATCGATAGAGCTCTTTTTTTAACCGTTCGATTTTAATCGGACGGTTGATATTTTATTGTTATCATAGACCTTAACTCATATAAATTTTCCCACCCCAAGTCTTCTTCGCCGTCGGCGACCTGTCCACCGCCGGCGACCGACGCCGGAGACCCACCCCGACGCCGACGACTTACCTCGACACCGGTGATCCACTTCCGGCATTTTTTCCGGCCGCCGGCGATCCAATTTCTCTCTCTTCCCCTTTCTCTCTCTTATCTTCTCTCTCTTCCCCACCCCGGCTGCCCCAAGTCCCCCCCTCCCCCACCGGCCCCCAGCTAGGTGAGCCCCCCACCTCCGGCACCCCCCTCCCCCGGCCTCCCCCACCCCCGCCCCTCGCCCCTCGCCCCTTGCCCCGCCCCTGGCCCAATCTCGAAATCGCGATTTCACGATTTCGGCAATCGCGAAATCGCGATTTCGCCCAATCGCGATTGCCAAATCGTGAAATCACGATTGTCGAAATCGTGATTTCCCGATTGGGCGAGGGGCGGGGGCACGGGGCGAGGGGCGGGGGGTGGGGGGAGGCCGGGGGATGGGGGTGTCGGAGGTGGGGGGCTCACTGGGCTGGGGGCCGGCGGGGAGGGGGGACTGGGGGCAGCCGGGGTGGGGAAGAGAGAGAGAGGGGAAGAGAGAGAAGAGAAAAGAGAGAAAGGGGAAGAGAGAGAAATTGGATCGCCGGCGGTCGGAAAAAATGCCGAAAGTGGGTCGCTGGCGTCGGGGTGGGTCACCGGCGTCGGTTGCCGGCGGTGGACAGGTCGCCGGCTGCGAAGAAGACTTGGGGTGGGAAAGTTTATATGAGGTAAGGTTTATGATAATAATGAAATATCAACCGTTCGATTAAAATCGAATGGTTAAAAAAAGAGCTCTACCGATAGGGTCTATGGGAGAGGCTCTACCACAGCCTCTCCCTTTATTTAGAGTTAAAATTTTTAATTTGTAATTTATTAATTTTTTTAAAATTTAATTATAATTTTTATTAATTTTAAAAAAAATTATTAAAAAAATTTTGGATGGAGTTAAATTAATATATCAAAGTCTTTATCTCTTAAAAAAAAAAAAAAAATGCTCCCTATATAAAGTACTCTTATCTGAGAGCTTAAACCACTCCAACTACTCGATCGGGATTACTCGCGTTGGCTCAGATTCTACATTTGAGAGCTCAAAGCCATGGTATAGTTTATATTTTTATTGAATTAATTTGTGTTTATGTCTCTAATTTTCTCTGATACTGGATCTCCTTAGGAGGGGAAGAGTAGACGGTCTCTTAGTTTTCAGTTTTAGCAACCAAAAAAAAAAAAGAAGTTCCTTAGTTTTCAGAAATGTAGATTTGTTCTCCTTTGGTGAGGTTGATCTTTATTTTATTTTATTTTTCCTTTCTTTTTACCATATTAATGTGATTTGTACGTAAATTTTGTCCTTGTACTTGACTGTATTATGCTATCATGATTAAATTTTCTTGAACTGTGAATTGCAGGCGCATGTCACCACAATGGTGCTGAAGGCGGACCTTCAGTGCTGCAAATGCTACAAGAAGGTCAAAGAAGTTCTCTGTCGTTTTGATCGTCAGTCTCTCTCTCTCCCAATTAATATATATACATATATTTATGATAAGTATATATATATATATATGTATTTATGGCTTGTTGCTTTCGAAAATGGAGAAAATATGACTATTACGGGTTTTTATGGAAGAGAAATGTTTCTACTTACTCTTTCTACTAGCTATTTAGTGTTATTTTGTCTCTGTATCGGAGGATATACAATTTATACGTATACTAGTTTTATTTTGTCTACGAATCGGAAGATATATATATATATATATATAATATATACGAAAGGTAGATTTAATCTTGTTTGTAAATAAACAACAGAAATACAAGACCAGGTGTACGATGAGAAGAATAACACAGTGACAATCAAAGTGATATGCTGCGACCTTGAAAAGATGAAGCACAAGATAATTTGCAAGGGCAAAGGGGTCATCAAGTGCATTGAGATAAAAGTCCCAGAAAAACCAAAAGAAGAGCAAGCAAAACCTTCTAAAGATAATCAAGAGAAACAAAACGATAAACCAAAAGATCAAAAGCCTGCAAAGCCGCCGCCTCCTCTGCCGGTGCCGGTGCCTGTACCGTGCGTGCCTTGTGTGCCGGTGTGTCCAGTTCCGCCGCCTTTTGGCACGTTTCGCCGCACGTGCTGCAGCGAGTGCTATGAAGGCCGCGGTGGTGGGCCATGCTTTCACGGTCATACTATTGGTGGGCCACCCCCATGTTATTCGTACGACGGTCACTGGGGATGGCCAGTTTGTGACAGTTACGGTGGCTGGAAGCTCTAATTCGCCGTCCATGGTGATCAGTACCCTTCTCAAGAATATTGTTCAGAACCTGCTGGATGCCGAATTATGTAACAATATATGTGTGGTCGTGTTGTGAAATAAATAATAAAATGTGTGAATGGTGATTTTACTTTTTTTTCCCAAGCAATTGGGATAAAATCCGCACTCTCTGAGATCCAGAACTCACTCCATTCTATGTCATGTCGTTTCATCAAAAGCGTTTTGGTTGTGTTAATGTTATTAAGGTTGTAAATTACCTTCATAAAAAGGTTAATAAAATGTATAATTGAAGTTTTTATTGGGTACGTAGAAAAATGTATGATTGCTCATTTTTTTGCTTTAATTTTTTTCGTTTTAAAACTGACAATATAGTGGAGATATTTCAGATTCCATTGCAATATATAAGGTGATTATAATGGAAGATTTTTACCTTCATTTTACGAAACTAAATTTGTTTTTAAAAGTGAAACAATGGTCAATAAAGTTGGGTTGTTGACATATGAACGTTTTCGTTGACGCTTGGGTAGACAAAGTCACAATCATAAATAAATTACAGTGCGACGGGAGCTGTTTCACACTTTGATATTATAATTAACCAATCATATATATTTTAATATACATATGATCATATATTAATATATTTTCATACACGTGTGTGTGTGTGTGTGTGTGTGTGTGTGTGTGGGGATGGTGCGTGGGTGTGGGATACCTTATTTTTATTGTTACGGCGGGGTTAGGCAGGTTAAAGCGTCATAGAATGGACAAGCTTGTTTGGTATATTATTATTGGTAATACAATACATGTTGTCGTACATTAAGATTGTTCAGCCTGCGAATAAAGTTATCCTGAAAGAACAAAAGTTAGCCACAGAAGTCTAGCTAGTCCAATTATATTTGTCATCATAATTAAATCGGCTCTCCAAAGCTAAACAGTACATTAATTCTTGTTATATTCATATGCAAAATTGTCGTATTAGGATTAGCACTATGCAATTTTTTTTTTTTTAATGTCAAGGTGGGTTTTATGAAAATGAAATTAATATAAAATTAATGTTCTTTCTATTCCACCAAATTATCTGGAAAAAAAAGTTTTGTATGAAGAGTTTTTTTTTTTTTTTTTCCTTATAGATACTTTCTTGTTCTAAACTTTCTTAATTGTCCTATTTGGATTAGCACTATGCAATTTTATTTTATTTTTTATGTCAACGTTTGTTTTATAAAAGTGAAATTAATATAAAATTAATGTTCTTTCTATTCCACCAAATTATCTGGAAAAAAAAAGTTTTGTATGAAAAGTTTTTTTTTTTAAATGTTTTCTTCGTATAGATACTTTCTTATTCTATATCAGTGAAAATTTTATTTAACAAAACTAAGAACATAAATATATCTATAAATAATTAAGAAAGAGGAAAAAAACAAAAAACAAAAACAAAAACAAAAGCAAAAGCAAACAAATAAAACAACCTATGAGAAAACATTAACATTTGCTCATAGCACTAAGCTTGTAGGATGAATTTTTCTTGACTAACCGGAATTTAATTCAGTTTTTCTTCAAAATATCTAGAGCGACTAATTTCTTCTTAAGTGTCTAACCATATTTTTGAGAGCAAGAATTGTTAGATAAATTTCTTTGGCGAAAACTATCATATAAAATCCCAAGAATATTCATGTTGGATTATCAAAATCTATTAAAGAATAAGCGGAAACATATCTGAATCCATAATGGTTAATCACTTTCAAGAGCCATACGATTGGCCTTCCATATCAACATGTTTTCTAAGTGAATCCTTTAGTCTTCTCTGTGTTCTCTCTCTAATGATGGGATGTCAGAATTGAGTAATGATAATAATACATGCGATCTAGGGATCATATCTATAGATAACTTCCCCGTTATCTTTTTGTATTTCTATTTTAATCATCATAAAAATAGAAAATTTTCTTTAAGTCTCTACACATTAGAAGCCCACACCCTATCAGATATATTTAAGTCCAAATTAACCAAAACTTAATAGATCACTTTTAATTGAATTTAACCTTATTTGACAGTCCGTAACACATAATTATTCATATATAAGCTTAACATTGGATTGATAATCTAACAAGAATACGATTGTGGATAGCATCAATATCCTTGGCAAGGATTTGATATTTAGAAAAGTTGGCATCTGCTAAATCCGGCCAAGATTTTTTTTAAACTAGCAACTCTGGCCTTGGTATTATAGGGCTCCATCTTATAATTCATATTTGTTACATTCTTCTTGTTTCTTTTTCTCTTAACCGGAATAAACCCTTTGGCATCAACATGATCATCCCACCTCCACCTTTTGGAAGTAACAATGCTCAGGTCCTTGCAAGCATTAGTAAGAGATCATATTTGAGGTATTAAAGGAATATGAAGGACAATTGTATCAGCTTGATAAGAACATTGCAATTAATGTGCTGATGATCCTACTTTATTTGTTGGGTTAATGAGGGTTGCAGGAGCAACAATCAAACACGGGGCCATACGCGAATTTGCTTGGAATTGCTACAAGGCGCCGGATCCGTGGCCATGTGCCCAATCCCTATTTGGATTACTATAAGGAGCAGACTCCGAAGGCAAAATATGTAACTGAAGCCTTAATGACGTTTAGGGGGGACCTCTCAAATTTTGAACTTTTGGGATCTAATTAGATTCTGAAGTCGCAATTCTCACCCGCTGAGCTTTGATTGTATGATCAAAAGGTTGATAAAATATACCCATGTATATTGGTAGACCACGACATTTTTGTTTCTTGCCAGGATTAAAAGCATGCTTTAAAGGTATAGGACTATAGGAGAGAAAACGGCTAATTAGTGTCCTTAAATATAGTAAAAAAACGAGCAATAAATAAGGAACGATAAATATTGGTTCAAGGGAAGGAAAAGAAGCGCCTACTGATAGAGTGGGGGAGAAGTAGAGTAGTAGTTCCTTTTTCTATATCTCCTTGCCAGACAAGAAAAAAGAAAAAAAAAAAAAAAAGCATAAGCTAGATTGGGTTATATACATATTAAATTAATACATATAGATGGAGAATTTTCATACTCTTTTCTTTTTCCCCTTCTCTTGTGCAAACATCCACAGATAAAAAAGCTAAAAAGGTAAAGTATAGCTATGGTGGGTAACCAAACCAATGTGTTCTTTGCTTTTATAAGGTTGGAGAAGATGGTCCATCAACATTATTGATCTTCACTTTGGTGAAAAGACATATACAATTAAAAAAGATGCCCACTGGTTAAAATTGCCTTTTTTTTTTTTTTTTTTTTTAATTTAAGATCGACTCTTGTATTTAAAGACATGGCACCAAGTCCTGTCTCACCGCCCTCTATGCATAGCCTGGGTCCAAGTCTTCTCTCACCCTATATATGTATAACTTAGGTCCAAGTGGATTGTTGTTGTAGTTTTTTTTCCCCCCTAATGAAATTAAGTATGAAATCATCTTTAAGATATATGTTGTCATGATTCTGAATCTTATAATTAACTTACATGTTCAATCATTTGTAGTACAAAGTCATCTTTTTAATTTGATTTTTTCTCCTCATATTAGGGTATTTTTGTATCTATAATGATTTTTATAAGAGAAAATTATGTAAATAACCACCTTTTTTTTCATTCATTGATTTACATAAGAAAAAATATCTATTATTGACTAATATGATACAAATTTTAATTAATTTTAGTTTGATTTTGTATCATACTAGTTTAATATTAATTTTTTATGTATGTTGATATAATGATTTTTCAATTTGTGTCATTCAAGTGATATTCTCATTTAATTATTAGTCCTTATAATCTTTTAGCAAAGTAAACAGTAAAATAAGAATTTTATTTCTATAATTGATAGAAGAATAAATAAATAAGAGAACCATACCTGCATTAATTTAAACTGTATATACTGGGAAAAAAACACGAAAATAAGTGCTTTCTGAGAGAGAGAGAGAGAGAAAGAGAGAGAGAGAGAGGGGGGGGGGGGGGATAGAAAAAGATAGGTGGAATTTCCATGAGGATAAATATAAATAGTAATGTGGCACAGAGTGCCCTCAATTGCACATATTACATATATGTAAAGATCTTCTCTTTATCTAAATAATTTAATGGTAAAGTATCAAGAATAATATTATATTGATCATCAACTATTAAAATAAGTTTTGTTAAATTATAGTATTTTCTAATTTACTAAATAGTGAGATTCTCATATAACAATCCAACGTTTAAAAGTCCTACCACAAAATTCTCTAATTTCCCTTTCGCAGATTTTTACGGTAAATGTATATGTTATCTCAAAAATAAAGGACCTAATTGAAAGAAGTAACAATTATTAGAAATTCAAGTCACACAGCACTTGAAAATGAGAGATTTGGAAAATTAGCGGCAGAAAAAGATTAGCCATCTTTTTTTTATTTTTTTATTTTTTTCTTTTGGGCCAAGGGAAGTGCTATAGCAAGCAAGCATCTTGACAATCATTTCACGACAATGTCATGAAATGATACCAAGAAATGGACCACCCCGCATACGTGTCCTCTTCTGATTCGTTCTTTACATCTACGAAATACATGCTTTTTTTCCCCTTGTCGTACGAAAATATATGCTTACTTTGCGTAAGATATGCTTACGTCATTCTAAATGACCAACTTTGTAGTCGGTAGGAGGGGGTAAAAAAAAAAAAAAAAAGCACCAATTTTTTTTTCTTTTTTTTTTTTAATTATTAAATTGAGCGAACGGGGACATATTTGGTGTTGTTTCTATCCTCTTCATTGAATTTTTCGCGTCTTTTTCTCCGACTTGATCACTTATAAATCCTCAGTAAAAAAAAACATAACCAGTCCGCTGCTGATCTTGAACATCAGCCGGTTCGGTCCAGGAAGAGATAATCAGAGATCCGATCAAAGCTATGGTGGATAAGGTACTACTACTCCCATTCTCTCTATATTTCATAATTTTGCTTGTAATGCAAATTTCTGATCAAATCTTCTTCTCTTTTTTTTTTTTCCTGCATAATTTGTATTATGATTTTTTTTTTTAATAAAATTTCCAGTATTCAACTTTGTGAAATATTTTGTTGAACTGTAAATGTTACAGAAAGTCAGTACCATTATGGTGCTGAAGGTGGATCTGCAGTGTTGTCGATGTTACAAGAAGGTCAAGAAAATTCTCTGTAAATTTCCTCGTGAGTCTCTCTATCTTCTCCCTGATCCTGTATTTTACCTAATTCGTACATTATGCGCAACTTGTTTTGCAATTTTAGTTTTTGTTTTTCAACAGCCAGAAATATATAAATGAAGAATTTTTTTCTATTTATGTTTTCAGTTCAAACCATTAATTTCTTAAGGCGGAATGATTTTTGGTTATACCAATATATAATAAGTGAATTGAAGAATGTATGAAAGTATGTAAAATGTATACAAAGTTATTTTTTAAAACTGTACAGATGCATATTTACATATAAATTAACGTACATCCAGCAAAGGAAGAAAAATACCTATAGACATAAATGGATGATAAATGTATATATAATTTATGCACAAAAACTAACATTTGACATTAGATCAGTAAGAAAATCATTCTTTAATATAGTGTTATTTCTAATATTAACTTTGACCACTATTATATAGTTTGTGGAAATTTGCTAACAAGTACAGCAAATACCGAATTTGACATTTGATTGTTGGTTTATACATTGAATTTTTCATCTAATAATTATACAAATACATTGAATTTTTCATCTAATAATTACACAAATATTGTCATTTCAAATTACTTTAAAACTAAAAGTTATCAAACATAGCATTGGCATTGGCATTTTGTATCAGAGATAGTTCTAACACATACTTGTATTTGTGTGTGCGTATGTATACCTTTTTTTCAAAAAAAAAAAAAACAAAACAAAACAAAATTGGCGGAAAGAAAATCATGTTGTATAGTTATGCTCTTAATATGTACAGTGTTAGATGGCTAATTTTAATCTAATGAATAATCTATATATGATAATTCTATGTGTGTGCAGTGTGTATATGTATAACGTTTATCCATGTATTTGTGTGAATTGATCGGCGACCAAAGATCACAATTTTACAGCCTGAGTTTGGTACTAAATATTGAATCTTGTCGTGAATCAATATGTATATGTGTGTGTGTGAAAAAAAAAAAAAAAAAAAAAAGAAATACAGGACCAGGTATACGATGAGAAGCAAAACACAGTGACAATTAGAGTGGTGTGCTGCAGGCCTGAAAAGATCAAGCAAAAGATAATCTGCAAGGGCGGAGAATCCATCAAGAGCATAGAAGTTAAAGTCCCCCCAAAACCGCCCGGCCCTACCAAAGAAACTAATCAGGAAAAAGATCCCCCAGCCGCTGCTCCTGGGAAACCTAATGCCTCTGATCAGCCAAAGAAGCCGAAACCTGAAAACCCTAATCCCCCGGATTCCAAAGGAGAACCAGGTATTATCGTCGTACCTCCTCCGCCCGCGGCGGTGCCACCAGCACCGTTGCCTGTCCCCGTGGACCCGTTTCCCCGCACGTGCTGCAGGGAGTGTTATGAAGGCCGTCGCGGAGGGCCTTGCTTTTACGGCGGTCACGGTTGGCCGCCGCCATGTTATCAGTACGACGGTTATGTGGGATGGCCGGTTTATGACAGTTATGGCGGCGGAAGATGCAGTTGCTACTTGGTTTGTGAAGAAAATTCCGGCCAATCATGCCGCATTATGTAAAAAGGAATTATGGACTTGTTTGGTTATAACACTCTAAATACTTATGTTTATTTTATTTTATTTTTAATAAAAGGAATTATGTTGTGTGAAGATTCTATTTGTTAAGCAACACATCTCTTCTCAGATCCCCACTATTTATTATGTTGGATGGGTCTATTTGGGTTGTTTTTTTTTTTTAAAGGTTGTTTTTAATATGTTGATAATCATGGGGAAATAAAATACACTTGAGGTAAAGGAATATACTTTTAAAATTTTGGGAAATATTTTTTTTTAAAGATATATGACATTTTTTGAAATTATACTTTTGCTCCTTAACTTCTTAGAATTACGTTTTTGGCCCTCAAAATTTATGAAATTTGCATCTCTCTCTCCTTTTTCTTTTCTTCTTTCTCTGACCAAACTCTCTCTTCTCTCTCTCTTGACGGATGTACCTTTCTTTCCATGGCTTCACCACGGAGCTTTCCCACTAAGTTGAAGGACGTTTATTAGGCTTTACTAACAACATAGAAAGGGCTTTTCCCAACCTAGGTTAGGGGCTAGCGCACCCCTATTAGTCAAGTCAAGCAAGCTTTGATTTGACGCCAGCTAGAAAACGGATGCACCCTAGTAGCGCGGCTAGTTCCTTCAAGCGGAGCTCGCTTCTTTTCATTTTGTTAGGAGTAGGTGCTTGCCCTTAGTTGGGTTGGGGGAAGAGGGCATTTCCATCGCAAAGGATAAATTCTGCAGCAAAACTTTGCAGAGCAATAGGGGAGATTTCAGATTTCTTAAAATTTTGAGTTAGGGTTTTCTCTCTTAAATGACCTTAAGATATTGATTTTTAGGATTGACTAATCACAACTGAAATGTGCTTCAATTTGGAGTACTTGTGAATTCGCATATGTTGTCTCGTTTTCCGATTTTATTTATTGTCTCTCAAATTAAAATTTGGACACTTGAGTGAAATGTTTGAGTATTTTTGTCAGCATTCAGCTCCTATCAATGTAAGGTTGTTCGATTTAGATTACATGAGAAGAGAGAATTGAGTGAACAGATATACAAAATGTTAGAACAATAAATCTAAATTACTCTGGTGCAAATTGTTTTGTATTTCGAAACAATAATTGACCAATTTTTCGTTCGTTTCCTTTACAAATATGGTGGAAATATGGTGGACCTGCAGCTTTTTATCCCTTTTCTAGCTTTCTATAAATGCATGTTTGCTTGTTTGTGTAAACTTCGTTGTTAAGGGATCAACTAAAAGTATACATAGTCTTACCCAAAAAAAAAAAAAAAAAACAGTAAAAAGATACGTGGGGTTAGGCAGTAAATTAAGCATCATACAGAGCAAACTATTTAATTGATTGATTGATTTATTGTTATTATTATTTATGACTATGGTCTTTTGTTGATTCGATGATGGCCATACATAATCATGAATATAATTCAAGCCTTTCGCGTCTTGTACAATATCAAGGTCAATACAACAAACAATTCATTACCATAAAATAAAAGGCGTATTGTTGCTTTTAAAAAATAAATATGTAGAATTTTGTGCACTATTTTCAATTAGGATGCACATAACATCGTAAAATAGATAAAATCAAGCTACACAAGAAATGATTTTGTGACTCTCTCAAATTGTTCCCCGCCTATTTCGTATGCTCTTTTAATTGATAATATAACAAACTTGTAGTCATTAATGTCAATTTCGTCTACTTAAAATCTTCTATATCGATCACTCACAAACTATTTAAATCTAACAAGAAGCTACAAACCCAACTTATCACCACTAAGTCATCATTAATTTTTATTCAAAATAATAATAATAATAAGTCATCATTAATTGGGGGGTACTACATAATCTTTCATCAAAACCATATGATAACTTTTCAAAAATGTTCAACAAGAAATTTTTGTCCGATTTGTGAAAATTTTTAAAGAGAAAAGCGTATGCTTTTAATTATATATAGAACAACTATGAAAGCATTTTTCTTGTGGGAAGAAAAATACACTTGATTAAAATGACAAATTTATTGTTGGTTTTTTAAGATATTGATGTTGGGGATTGACTAGTCACAACTAAATGTGCTTCAATTTAGACTATGTGTGAATTCACATATATTATCTCGTTTTCCAATTTTTATTTATTGTCTCTCCAATTAAAATTTGGATACTTGAGTGAAATGTTTTGAGTATTTTTGTTAGCATTTAGCTCCTATCAATGTAAGGTTGTTCAACTTAGATTACATAAGAAGAGATAATTTAGTTAACAGATATAAAAAAAGGTCAGATCAATAAATCTAAATTATTTTGCTACAAGTTGTTTTGTGTTTCGAAACAATAATTGATGAATTCTTCATTCGTTTCCTTTATAAATATGGTGGAAATATGGTGAACCTCAGCTTTTTATCCCTTTTCGAGCTTTCTATAAATGCATGTTTGTTTGTTTGTGGAAACTTCGTTGTGAAGGGATCAACTAAAAATATACATAGTCTTACCCAAAAAAAAAAAAAAAACAAACAAACAGTAAAAAGATACATAGGGTTAGACAGTAAATTAAGCATCATACAGAGAAACCTATTTCATTGATTGATTGATTTATTGTTATTATTATTTATGACTATGGTCTTTTGTTGGGTCAATGATGGCCATACATAATCATGAATCTAAATCAAGCCTTTCACGTCTTGTAAAATATCAAGGTCACTACAACAAACAATTCATTATCATCAAATAAAAGTCGTATTGTTGCTTTTACAAAATAAAATATGTAGAACTTTGTGCATTATTTTCAATTAGCATGCACATAACATAACATCGTAAAATAAATAAAATCGAGCTACACAAGAAATGATTTTGTGACTTTCAAATTGTTCCCCCCCTCTTACGTATGCTCTTTTAATTGATAATATAACAAACTTGTTGTCATTAATATCAATTTTCGTCTACTTAAATTCTTCTATATTGATCGCTCACAAACTATATAAATCTAACAAGAAACTGCAAACCCAACTTATCACCACTAAATCATCATTAATTTTTATTCAAAAAAAAAAAAAGTCATCATTAATTTGGGGGTACTACAGAATCTTTCATCAAAACCTTATGATAACTTTTCAAAAAAGTTCACAAGAAATTTATCAGATTTTTGAAAATTTTTAAAGAGAAAAAGCGTATGCTTTTAATTTATATATAGAACGACTAAGAAGGTACTTTCCTCATGGAAAGAAAAATGTATGTTAATCTTAATTTCACAGGGTGCAGACCGTGTGTCTCAATTCCTCATAGAAACTTGAGCCAAACAAACATTCAAATAATCTTTGTTGCTAATTTAGTTAGATATAGCAAATAATTAAAGAAAAGGGAAGTTTAATTAATATATTGAAAGTAAAGACTTTTTTGAAATTAAAAACAAAGATACGGTTGTAGTTATAGACATAACGATAATTTCATATCTGACTCTATCATAAGATATAGAGTTTGAATATTCTCATATTAAAGTATAAAATAATAATAATAATAATAATAATAATATTATTATTATTATTATTAATCAAATAAAGATAAAATTCAATTAAGCCACTAATTCCCATCCCCCAAACAACACCCCCCACCCCCCCCCCCCCCCCCCCGGGCGCTGCCCACACACACACACACACACAAAAAAAGCATTGTCTTAAAGCTATGTGTGTTTGGTAAACGTACATATAATAGCTGTCGTTGAGTTGTGTTCAGCATTACACATTCCACGTGAATGGTTACAGAAGCAGCCTTCAGCAAAGGAAGCAAACCAGAAAATTACAGAAAAAGGCAAAAAGCTACTTTTGTTTTGTGATTTTAATGTGGGGCTATATATAGATTACAATGTTTTACGGATTCATAATTTCCAAAGCTATTTGTTCTCTTTTCTTGTGCAACCAGCCAACTCTTCCTTATATATGCACATTTCCATGTCCAAGGAAAAAGCCAAGAGGAGCTAGCATTTATTGTAGTATAACGTTTTCTATCTTCATTTTTGCTTCTCTAATTAGGTAGCTGAGTGTCTGAGAAGATGGCCCCTTTATGTTGAATTAATAAGAAAATTTTCTTTAATTTTGGAAGGGAGCCACTAAAAAAAAAAAGGCGTTGTATAGGAGCGGTTTTCTTAGTTAACTTCAAGGCATCTTGACCACGCATATATATATATATATATATATATATATATTATTGAAAATAAGTGAAGTTTCAAGATCAAGGAGCCATACTCAAGCATGAAGTTTTCCTCAAGATCGATCAGGAAGTCTATTAGTACTTTAGGATCACAAATCACGTACTTAATAGCGGGATGCTAAAAGTTAAAATTTATAATTTGTGAACCATTAGCTTATAAGTGGGTTTATAATTTTTTTTTTTGGGGGCATATTTTGCTTACTAAATATACATACATATATATATATATAGTTAATTATCGGCCCCACTGCGTACCACCCAACTCACATTCGTCATGCCACTATTATTTACACCTAAAGGCCTTTGGCAACAACATAAGCTAAATTTAACCGTCTGTTGATTATATTTACAATATTGCACAGACAACCGTTAAAATGCCTATAATTTAAATATTCACCTGCACATAATTTACATCATGTTGACAATATTAAAACGTCATATTATTTTCTGGTTGGGATTCATGAACTTGATCTATGTAAAGAATTAATCTTGGTTTTTAACTTGTGAATTATTGCTAATTAAGTCTTCATGGCCAATTAATTAATTGGAACGTAAGGGTGTCTGAAATTTGGTGACATAATACTCTAACAAATTAAGCTAAGATGAAAAGTTATTGTAGGCAAGCTACAAGCATCGCTCATAAGGAAATGATAATGAGATGGAGATCGTGAGCATCAGTGTGCGAGTTCCAGATATCCAAGCTGTGGTAATATCAGGTCCTTTAGCTATTGTTCTTAAGAAATGACTCGCAACAATGGCGCACATCTTGTTTAACCGACAAAGAACATTCGAGAATGTATGGGTTACGGTTAAACCCCCATGAGATAATGTCTAACAAGGAGGCCATGGTGTGAAACTGAAATGTCAAGGAGTAAGTGACTTATGATGGTGAGGGCGTGTACGTGGGCAACATTAGTAATGGAGATGAGTGAATGAGTTTTGTCAAATGGGGTAACCATAGAAAGTCAAGAGGCAGGCAAAGGTGTTTGGAGGTTTTGGGATCGACCATGTGTGTGGGAGACTTTGTGGAGTTTGAGATGCTTTGACACTCGAGGTTGGTTTGGGTGTGGAATTTGACAACCTTCTGTTACATAAATCTTACAAATTTATATACAAAGAAAGAGATAGTTTACCCTTTAAAATAAATAAATAAATAAATAAACAGAGAGAAAGAGAGAGTGTAAACCAATCAATTAATTAATTCCCCAAAACAATAATAATTTATTAATCCCAAAAAAATACTGTGTATAACATTTTATAGAGTGGGCGGCCGAAAAGTAACCCCATACAGTTTGTGCATGTGATATTAGAAGAGGAAAAAAAAAAAATCCTCAATCGAAGTAATTAATTTTTTGCGAAAATGGCTGAGTTAATTACTCAAAAAAAAAAAAGAAAAGAAAAGAAAAGAAAATGGCTGGATGAGCGTTCCGTCCACCATGAACCTGCCCCATTCAATAGCTTATAGTAGAGGCTGTAAGTATTAAAATTTACGATATCCTGTAAGTATTTAAGATGTTAAAATTTACGAAAATCATTAAATGTAAACTTTGAATTAAGGGAGAGAGAGAGAGAGAGAGAGAGAACTTTAGAGCACAGCTATTTTGCATTTTTCAAGATTAAACAGTTCAGAGTTTGACTTCGTTTAAAGAGGGAAAAAAAAAAAAAAAATCTTAAGTGGGCCTTGTAAGTAGTTGATTTCCAGTGTCTTAATACTGAAAGCTTTCGCTATTAATAATTAACCCTAGTTCAATGAACAATCGACATACCTTTGACTTAGATAAGAATAATATTTTCTTTTCCTTTTGTATTGCATTAACAGATAATAAAAACATTATCAAAACGAAAGTCAAAGATTAGTGCTCCTCATGAGTCCCAGGCCCAGCGCAGTATAGCCACCGCCCCAAACGACAACTCCCATATAATTATATAATAATACAAAAAGTAAAAGGCTATTATAACAATTATACTTTAAATTAAATAATTAAAAAACAAATTAGACATCGTTATGGCTTGCACGTCAAACATCCTCCCACGTGAAGATTGTCAAACTCGCATACTATAAATCTAGGAAACTTCCTCTTCATTTTCAGTCACGAATCAAACCCCAAAAAAAAAAAAAAAACATGGGAAACTGCATAAATGTTTTGTCCTATAAGCCCATATCAGAGAAGGTGAGAGTAGTTACCAGCAATGGAAGAGTACAAGAATTCAAAGGCCTAACTCCAGTGAAGAAGATTACTACTTCAGGAGCTTACAAGGGCTATAATTTGGTGCACCATTCTCAGTCATTCTCGCCATTGTCTCCCAAGTACAAGCTTGAGCCTGGCGAGGTTTATTATCTGGTGCCACGTGGATTGATTTCTCCGAAAGTAGTACTAGATCATGATCATCATGATAATCATGATGATCAAAATAAGAGACAAAAGATTAAGATTGTGGTGACTAGGGAACAGCTGGAGTTGCTGCTGTTGAGAAGCTGTTCGAAGCAGTTGCAGTTTAAGGATGTTTGTGTTGGAGTTCTGTCGGAGAGTTTCTTTGGGTTTAATGAAGAAGAAGGCTCTCCCAAATGGCGTCCTTCCTTGGCCTCCATTGTAGAGGCCCAGGAAGAGATGGGGTAGTTTGGGCTTGTCCCATTTTCATTTGGATTGATTTCTTCAGGCCCAATAGATTTTTGTCAAGGGCCTGTTGATTTTTTTTTTTCTCGACTATATATGTAATTAGCAAACATGAGGGGGACAAATTGTGAAGTTCCTCCGGGATTAAGGATATGGTTACCTTTGGTAATACATATAAGAAAGTTATATTTTTGATGAAAATGATCTATTTCTCTACTTTTTCAAGCTTCCTATGTTTCGTGTTGAAATTGCAATTTCCTCCTTATGGGTGGGTTTTAGTTTCAACTTAGTCTCATTCTCTTTTAAAATAACAACGAAAACAAAGTAAATCTTTTGACTGACAAAAAAAAAAAAAAAAAAAAATCAAATTAAGACCCATTTACCATGTAATTTTCTTTAGAATTGAAACTCTATGGCTTCTATGATAGAGTCAAATGTGAATCTATATACCAAATACCGATTCATATTTCCAACCATTATTTTAATATGTAAATTCATGTTTTATTTGACTTACAGACTTTATTTCAACTAATTAGGAGGAAAGCAAGAATGAACTTAAAATTAATGATACAAAATTGGGAATAACCATTAAAAATATTTATGCATATGGTATAACCATTAACGCAAATGTAATTAAAAAATTTGTAATCGGGCATATGTAAAGAGTATCCCCAATACAATGGCATATAATGTGTCAATATCAGATTTTAGCATTTGAGAATTAAAAAAAAAAAAAAAAAAAAAACCATTCCAACATAATCTTATATGGTGCTAAATTTGACATATAGTACATTTGGTGTCACCAAAAAATTGACATTAAATATAATATATGTATTCTTTTGACATTTGATTATTATAAACTGATATTTAAACATTCACTTATTAGCACAATATTAATATCTTCGAATTATTTTAAAAATAAATGTTTGGTTTTACAAAAAAAAAAATTATGAGAAAAAATAAAAAATAAGATATAAAGTATCATTATGCATGAAATCACAAAATAGAACAAAAGAAAATTAATATGTCATTTTAATGCTTTCTTATAGCCAAATATTATATTGACCTAAGATGATGCAATAATGTAAATCAAATCATAATACCTATTTTCAAAAGAAAAACAGATATTTCACTTACATATACACTTAGTTTCTCTTTCTAAAAATCTATGTGATGGATCTGTTTGTTAAAAAATATATAAAGGTGTTTGGCACACCAACTTAAACTATCAAATTCAAACTTTTTTTTTTATCTTTTTTCTAAAAAATTTTTTTTTTTCTCAAAATTTTTTTATCTTTTCTGAAAATTTAAAAAATTTACTATTTAAATTTAAAAATCTCAACTCAAACTATTTTACCAAACACCCCCGTATAGATTCTTATTTGGGTATTAAAAAAAGAAAGAAAAAAAGATATTTATGTTTTCACTAGTTTTGATAGTGTTAGAATCACTAAAAATTTGATTCGATTTACACCCCTTAAAAAATATCTTTAATAAATTCGGATGGACAAGTTTGTCCACTCTAAAGATCAGAGCTTAATTCAACGAAAAAGGCCAATATCGTAAATCAGTGCCCTCCTATCCTATTAGTCAGAGGGAGCAGAAAGGCAAACGCAGAGACAACCACGGAGAGACAACACTGTGCTAACAGAGCGAGGTAAAAAAATGGCTTACTCTCTCTGTTCTTCACCTTCCTCTCTCGTCCATGAACGCCAATCTCTCTCCTATTCTCTCTCCTCACCCAGAAAACTCACTTTTAGAAACTTCTCTCACTCTCTCAAACTCGGTTTTCTTTCCTCTCAATCCAGACCCTCTCTCCAGATAAGCCATGTCTCCGTACAAGACCCGGTTACGCAAGAAACTCGCGACGAAAACCTTGGAGAATCCGAGAAGCGTAAAGACCCAGATGAAAAATCGGGTTCCTCGTCCAGGAGCTACATCTGGGTCAATCCCAGAAGCCCCAGAGCTTCACAGCTTCGGAGGAAATCGTACGATTCCAGGTATACTACTCTAGTGAAAATTGCTCATTCTTTGGACTCGTGTAATCCAAGTTTTGATGAAGTTTCGAAAGTTTTGGAGAGTTTAGGCGGTAAAATATTGGAACAAGACACTGTTGTTATACTTAATAATATGGTGAACCCTGACACTGCACTTCTTGCACTCAAGTACTTTCAGCAGAACATGAAACCTGAGAGAGAGGTTGTTCTTTACAATGTAACATTGAAGGTTTTTAGGAAGTGTAAGAATTTGGAGGGGGCAGAGAAGCTGTTTGGTGAAATGCTTGAGAGAGGTGTTAAACCCGATAATGTCACGTTTTCGACTATGATTAGCTGTTGTAGGTTGAATTCTCTTCCTGATAAGGCTGTAGAGTGGTTTGAGAAGATGGGTAGTTTTGGGTGTGATCCTGATGATGTTACGTATTCAGCTATGATTGATGCCTATGGGCGTGCTGGTAATGTTGACATGGCTTTCAGCTTGTATGACCGTGCTAGAACCGAGAAATGGCGCATTGATCCGGTGACATTCTCGACTTTGATTAAGATTCATGGGCAATCGGGGAACTTTGATGGGTGTCTGAATGTCTATGAGGAGATGAAGGCAATAGGGGCTAAGCCAAACTTGGTTGTTTTTAACACTTTGTTGGATGCTATGGGAAGAGCTAGGAGGCCTTGGCAGGCTAAGAAGATTTACCAAGAGATGATTGCCGGTGGGTATTCCCCAAATTGGATAACCCATGCGGCTCTCTTGCGGGCCTATGGTAGAGCACGGTATGGTGATGATTGTATAAATGTGTACAGGGAGATGAAGGAGAAAGGGCTGCAGTTGAATGTGATTCTCTACAACACAGTTTTGGCTATGTGCGCTGATGTTGGCTACACTGATGAAGCTGTAGAAATCTTTGAAGAGATGAAGAGTTCTGGGATTATGCCTGACAGTTGGACGTTTTCGTCGATGATTACTATATATTCATGTAGTGGGAATGTATCAAAAACAGAGGCCACGTTGAATGAGATGTTGGAAGCGGGTTATGAGCCTAACATATTTGTTTTGACTTCACTTATTCAGTGTTATGGGAAAGCCAAACACATCGATGACGTTGTGAAGACATTCAATCAACTTTTGGATTTGGGCATTACTCCAGATGAGCGCTTCTGTGGTTGTCTGCTGAATGTGATGACACAATCGCCAAAGGAGGAACTTTCTAAGATTACGGCTTGTATCGAAAAGGCCTATCCGAAGCTCGGATACGTGATAAAACTTTTGCTAGAGGGGGATGATGAAAACGGAAGTTTCAAAAAAGAAGCCTCAGAACTTTTTGAGACCATTGGAGCTGATGTAAGGAAGGCTTATTGCAATTGCTTGATTGATCTTTGTGCTAACCTCAATCTGTTAGACAGAGCGTCCGAGCTACTTGACCTGGGGCTTGCACAAGAAGTATACACAGATTTACAGTCTAGGTCTCCAAGCCAGTGGTCTCTCAATTTGAAGGGTCTTTCTCTCGGCGCAGCTCTTACTGCATTACATGTTTGGATAGACGATTTGTCCAACACATTGGAATCTGGGGAAGACTTTCCCCCGTTGCTTGGAATCAATACTGGACATGGGAAACACAAGTATTCAGACAAAGGTTTGGCAGGTGTATTTGAGTCGCACTTGAAGGAATTAGATGCCCCGTTCCATGACTCTCCAGATAACGCTGGCTGGTTCTTGACTACAAAGGTTGCCGCCAAGTCATGGTTGGAATCCAGAAGGTCATCTGAAGAAGTCACCGCTTAAGGTTTTTTCGATCTTAAGGTACCTTTTCTGAGAAATAACGGCACACTGACATTTACCTGCTTGGACTGGGACACGATACTTCTCAATTTAGCTTTGCTTGTTTCGGCATATTCTCTTTTGTAGAGGGCATTTTTGTACTTAAGAATTCAATTTAAACTCGTCCTTTGATGTTTTAAAGAGTTAAAGAAGTTTTAAGCAATTATGAATCCCCTTTATGACTTAGATTATCTATGGTTATGTTCAGTCCTTGAAGAATAATAGTCTTCAGCTCCATATCCGAATCAGCTCCACACCAAACACGTTACTGACACAATATGCATAAACTTTGTTTTTATTCGAGTTTGTAAGCACAATGTATCTGAAAAGTACAAATTTTGAAAACTAAAAGTCTGTGTCGTCTGCGAATCCCAATTCTCAAGCAGGTGAAAACACAAATCCAATCCACTAACATGTACAAACGACCGATTTTTCTGTGACAACCTTATTTAACTAGCTACCAATTCGCAACCACTCTGTTCCTTTTGGTATTTACAAATAAAAATAATCACAAACAATGATTGATAAAATCAGACTAATTTTCTTGTTCTCCTTTTTTATTCTCCAATGCGGATAACTCGTCAAGCTCATTTTGTAACCCTGCAAAATAAATAATTTTCCATAATTTACTTTAGGTTGAGAAGATTTTTTGTCGACCGATTATGAAACACCTTAATAATTACCGTTTAGAGGAGTTAATGACTCTATTCTTTCTGTTATCATCCAACTTAGCCGATGCAGCTTCTCTCTCTCTGGCTGCTGCTTCTCTTTTCAGTCTCTTCGACTCTACTTCCATGGATTTCGCTAGTGCTTCAACTTTCTTCATCAGAGTCTGGAAAGCATTTCTCGCCTAATTTAGTATTTAGCCAGAGTAGGAGAGGGAGAGAGATAGAGAGAGAGTTTTGAACTTTACCTTTATTTCTTGATCTTTACTATTCAAGTCATTCTCTTTGGCTTCACAAAACTTTCTTAGACTAATGACTTCCTTTTGAAGCTTATCGTACAGAAACCCCGAGACCATATCTTCACTATCAGAGTTTGTGGCCGCTTCTTTATCACTGCCTTTACTTTTGAGCTCTCCAGAAGCTATAGAATCGCTGTTGTTAGTGATTGTATTTGCTTTCATTTCCGTGTTCTCCTTCTCACCGATATCGACAATCTTATTCCTTGATGCCCATAAACCCTTCTTCAACACGTTCTCCCCAGCAGTATTTTTCTTCCTCAAGTTATTTGCTCCTTCTAGCTCTCCAACAGCTGTCTCGTTCCCTGCATTTGCCTGTTGCAGAGGAGTGTTTCTGCCAAAGGTTGAACCCTCGGTTGTGATGTTGACCTCTTTCTAAGTCCCCCGGTGCTTGTCAAAAATCCTAGAATGTTACTGGATTTTTCTGTCTTAGGCGAACCACAGAAGGCATTTAGGTTGTTTGAGAAACTTGACACATGCTTTAGCCCGTCTTCAAGTGTCTTCAGCCTCAGCTTCAATTTTTCCTGTTGTAAAACAGCACATCAAAGAATGCTTACTCATTGAAGTAGTTTACAAATAAAAAACTTCTTATAAAAAGAAAACGGCAAAAACTTCGTAAATGTCAAATATTTTTCACCTTCAGCTGTGCCTCTGCCTTAGCTGTTCTTTCTGACACAGTCAGCTTGTCTCGCAGCCGTTGCATCTCGGCCTAAAATGTCAAAGAAACACAAATGCATAACCAAAAGGGCATATTTTGTAATTAACAAAATGTGAAAAGTTAAAGGTTTTGTAGGAAACTTCTCAGGTGTCAAAATTACCTGCATAAGCCTTCTTTCTTCCAGCCACTGTTTAACAGGCATAACTTTATCATTTTCATCCTTCCACTCGTTAGCTACCACGGTTGCAATGCGGTTTGCCGAAACTTTAGCTCTTGCCAGCTCCCTCTCCAGAGTCCTCTTTTCCTCCTGAGAAGTTTCAGTGCTCAACAAAAGTTAGCATTTCAAATCTGGAATGTCGAAATTTTTTTAGGAAAAATAAAACACCAAATACTGCAAGGAACTTACATTCAACTCTTCAATCTGTCGTTTGTGGTCGCGAACAGCATTGGCTGCAGCTCCTGCTGCTAGAACCACCTCCTCAAGTTCTTGAATGGTTTGGCTGAGCTTTTCAACCTCTAGAACCTTTTGGCGGTTTGTCTTCTCAAGAATTCTGTTCTCTTCCTGCAAGTGTTGAATTTAATTAGATTGACCATTCGTAATTAAATCTATGTACTATGTAACAGGATCTAGTATAATAACATGCCTGGCAGATCTCAATCTGTCTCCTCAGTTCATAGTTCTGGTTTTGAACCTCTTCAACTATCAAAGCCCTTTCTAGAGCACTTCTCAAAATCCTTTCCGCTTCAAGCAGAGCTGACTCTTTCGACTTGGTATGGCGTTCCAAAGCTTTCTTATCTTCCTGAAGAGCAGCAATCTGAAAAGAAAACACCCCAAAGGGAGGAATTATGCAGTGCACTTTAATTAATTAATCAACGCTACACCACTTTTGCGTAAATTCCTTCCCTGTTTCGGGTCTCACTCCCACCTATTCCTACCGTCGAACGATAGAGGAACACCCCAACGGGAGGAATTATGCAGTGCACTTTAATTAATTAATTAATTATTATTATTATTTTTTCATAAAAAGATGGTTTTTCTCACGACTTTCGTCTACTACCTCATTCTTGTACATCTTGATTTCAGCCTCAAGAGGAGCAACGACAGACGCAAGGGGAAGCGATTCATCGTCCTTTTGGTTCGCATGTAACCTTCTAAGAGCGGCTTCTGCAGCAAACTGTGCGGCCAATGCGTCTTTCTTGTCACTTGTTAGTTTCTTGATTTCAAGATTCTGCATTTTCGAAAGATTTGCACAAGTTACACAAACTCAGTTCACAGCAAGTCTACACAAGACTAAAAAAAAAAAAAACGAACCCGACCTTATGCTCGAGGAGATTTTCATTGACTCTGAGTTTCTCATCCAATTTTTGTACTTGGTTTGTGAGCTGAAAAAGATAAAACAAGAAAATAAAAATTCAAACACGATTCCTAATGTAACAGTGCGATCTTTATGCATCAACCATCTCAATTCTCATGAAAACTAAAACGTATACATTTCTTGTCTTGTCTAAAATGTTTAAAAAAGTCTGTTAATATATTTGTAAATATTTCTCTAACTACCTCTTCGACAGCCTTATCCTTGAGAGCTTCAGTTGCTCTCAGAGACTTGATTTCACCCTGCGCAACCCCTAGCTCTCGTTCCTTGTCTGCAAGAACGATAAAAATAAATAAATAAATGAGAACGCCTAAAACCATAGCCAGACAATATGCACAAGAGAAAACTACGATCACCTGTGGCATATTGCAATGTATATAAGCACGTATACACACACACACACACACACACACATATATATATATGAACGAGTTTTCAATGGCTACGGTTTTTTTTTTTTTTTTTTATAACCATCGGTGGTTACCATCCTAATGTTTTTGACCAGCCACCAAATTTGTTACAACCGTCTAATCCATGTCACACAGTTAAAACGATAATGCCGACCGGAAATAATTGCATATACATATTTGTGTGAGTGTGCTGAGATCACAAAATGATATAATCGCCTATTTTCTGCTACCATAAGTAGAAAATGGACGAGAAGTAAGGTTATATTCAGGAGACATACAGAGAAACGTTGCAACGAACCAAAAGACAGAAACATAGCATATATTTTACTGAACTAACCAACAAGCCAGCAAATGAAAAGACCTGAACAAACATCAAACATATTTAACGAACTAAACATAAACATATCTAAAGCCTCAAACGTAGACAGAAACAAAAACAGAGGAAGAAAGAGAATAAGAACCTTGGAGAAGGTTCTTCAAACGGTTGAGCTCCAAGACAACAGGGTCCGGGTGAACAAAAGAGAGCTCCTCGGAGCAGAACTGTTCTTCATGTCCCACCATGGTTTTGGTTTGTTTTTGACACTTTAGAAATGCAGAGATTAACACCAAAAAAAAAAAAAAAAGTAGAAACAAAAGCTTGGGTTTTGGATTTTGGATTTTGATATGGGGTTATAGGGAATGTGTGATGTGGGTTTTAATGAAAGAGTTTTGTGAATTTGTGTGTGAGGTTTAAGGAAATGTTGACGGTAACGGGAAGAGGAGAGAGGAGAGAAATTAAAATGGACTTCCCCTTTGCTGAGAAGCCAAATTTTGAGAAAAGTCACCGATAAATTATAAGCCGGCCAATTCGGCTACTTTAGCTCTCTTCTTTTTTTTTTTTTTCCTTTTTTCCCTCCACATTGATATTAACGGTTACTAATATTCTTTATTATTGTTATTTTTAATTACCCTCCTTAATCTTATTCTTTAAGATATGACATTTATTATCTCAACTAAATGACATGGCCAACAAAATAATCTCTTCAGATTTCATATTCAAATTTTGAAAAATCCACGTTTTCAGTTGTAAATTCGGATAAACTAATGTAAAATGCCTTCTCTCTCACCTAATTAATATGTTTTTTTTCCACCCTCAAAAAAAATATATATGTTTTTTAGTTTTTGGACTATTCAAGAATGATGGGCAAATACATTGTCAGGAGTGTTTGATAAGTGTATTAGTTGGTGCCATTTGTTGCAACCTTGTTATTTGTTAGACGAAGCCTTTACACGGCCTAAAGCAAATATAATATATATATATATATATATATTGGCGCCCCAAACACTGACCAAATAAAAATGAAGGGGATTTAATTTGATGATAAGTTGGGATTTTTATGATAACTAAACGACAAATTAAACAGCTGACAAATAGGTGCAGTTTATTCTTCTATATGAGAGATGTTGTTTTGATTTTTTTTTTTTTTTTTTTTTTTTTTTTTTTTTTTTTTTTTTTTTTGGGTTTCTGGTTAGAGATGATGATGAGAAGGAAAGAGGGAAGAATAAAATGTCAAAATCTGGCTACGTTGTTGGAAAGCTATTATGTATTTGAGAGGTAATATCTAGTTGCTTAAGCGCTAAACACTCCATAATCCCTGCATTTTTGTGCACTTATTAGTGGAAGTCACTCAAATGAATTCTTGAATTTAAGCTTAAAGATAATGAGGTATACATGACTCTGACTTTGAAAACGACCAACCCCTTACGCATTAAAGTGGCTTGAAAGAATCAAATTATTCACATATAGAGAGAGAGATCCCTCCTCATCTTTGCTTTAAAGAATGATTGAATATAAGAAAATTTTTGTGTGTATACATGTATATATGTATGTAGTTATATGTTTATAGATGTATCTTTATATATATATATATATATATTTGTCTGTATATATGATTAGAGCTGTTTTTGACACTTTTCCATTCGTCAAAAGCTTTGAGATATACGTAGTCCTTTGGTTAAGCAACAAAGGCAAGACTCTCACTACCTCCTACCAACACCCAATTTCCCCCATATATATATATATATATATATATATATATATTAATAATGATAGTAACATAAATAAAATGATAACTTGATTAATAATGATAATACAATATATCAAGGTTTACAATATAATGTAATGTTTACATAAGTAGAAATTTATATATTCAAAGTTATGTTTGTTTTCTTAATCTAAGGGTTCATTCCATCATCAAAACTCATGGTCGTCATCTTCATTTTTATTGGGATATTCAAGGGTAAGTTTGTTTTCTCATGGTCATCAAAACTCATGCATATTTAGTTATATGAATCGAATGGTTCATTTTTCTTCAAAACTCATGATCATCTATCTTTATAAGATCACCTGGTAGAGCAAATGAAGAACCACGGAAAGAGAAATTATACTTTTAAGTTAAAAAGAGGGATTTGTATAATTTTTTTTTTTAAGAAAATAAATATTAAGTACACTGTCTGGAAGAAAGTTATAAAAAAGGGGAAATAAAAGATTAATTAATTTGATTCATTACGATATTTTAATAAGGGTTTATAATTTAAATGTTTCCTTGAAAATAAAAAAAAATGGAAGAAAAGCAGCAAATTAAGTTTAGAGTAAACTGGATACAAAAATTCAAAGAAAAAATTTATCTAAGTGGTAAAATACAATCATCATAAGAAAGTATAAGGGCATTAGTACTTTGACGGAAAATATTTGTCAAAAAAGATGATGAAATACCATCCAAAGTCACTATTTAACATTCTAAGCAAAACAAAAAAGTCACTCTTTAACAGAAAAAGACTATCAATATTGTGGAAACACCAATTCAAAAAAGGCAAAAAAAGATGATCCTAGTTATTTGTTTTGGACGATCTTAAAAGAATATTTCAATCGTAAAAATTTGCAATTTTATTTTTAGTAGGATATATAGATAGAGATATTAGTGTGTACCAATTACTTGCAAGAGGGATTACGTGTAAAAGTCTAGTTTTCTTACAAATGTTAAATATTCGGAAGCTTAAATTTGATACTCTCACAAATGTTTTGAATGTTTGAGAACTGAATAATACACGAACACACTTATAATTATTGTCAATATTTTCTAGAATTTTCTTGAACAGTTGTAACCTAAAGTCGAGTAGATTATAAATGATTATAACCTTTTATATAAAAGAGATCAATTTTAAAGAGAAATTACAATAATAATAATAATTCATGATTCATTATCACGAAGCCAAATGTTCTAACCATTTATACTTTTTTTTATGTAAGAAATATGAAATTCACCGTTTGAAAGAATGAAAAAAAAAAAAAAAAAAAAAAAGAAAAGAAAAGAAAAGATAATTACAAAGCGGTGTTTAGACGAGCCTTTTATAAGGCTCATTATAGGACGGCAATGAAAGAAGACAATTCTCACAAGGAGGGAGTTAAAAAAAAACAACATCTAGATGTCGTTTTGGATAACCAGCTAACACACCCCAGTTTTTTGAATGAGTACAAGAAGTTTTGCAAGTGCCGTTTGACGTCAATTAAACAGGAAGTAAAAAATGACAATATTTAGATGTCGTTTTGGATGATCCACTAACCACACCAACTCTTTTAGTATTGTTAGGATATATATATATATATATATATATATATATATGTATATATGTATATAAGGGAAAATAAGTATTACAAAAAAGAAGAAGAAGAAGAAGAAGAAGAAGACGAAAAACATGTCACCACTAAAACAGTCAACTGGGTTTTGATTAATCTTAAAATAGTTGAGGTTTTAGCTCTAATGATTCCTTAATTGAATTCTAAATTATACTGCGTGTTGAAAGTGATGGCTAGTGGGATCAAGCTAAAAAGCCATTTGGGATATGAATGCGTGTCCCAAAATTTGTTTGAGTAGGTAGATATATGGATTAGATTTTTATAATAAAAAATAAATAATATGTTTTTAAGCTAAAAGAAGTATAAAATTTTTGTGACGCTAAAGGATTTGGACAAATTTGGAAGCTTCTAATCGCTATTTGAAAGAATAAAACTAAATGGAATGGTTGAGATGGAGAACCATTTGTCAATTAAAATAGTTCCAAGGGAAGGACTTTTTATTTTATTTAATAAATATGAATCGAACCGTAAATGATTGGAGTTGTTTAGCCTTATTAGTCTTATTAGCCTGGCCTGGGTTTTTTCTAATAGTGGAGTCCAAACAACCCTCAATTTTTTATTTTTATGTTAAAGGAAACAGCCTCTATTTTTCTCATTCACTTATTTATTCGGATGCATCATGCAATTCCAAAAAATATAAATAAATAAATAAATAATAACCAATAGCTCAAGTCCAGTTAGGTTCTAATTTTAGTCATATTCTTGCCCGTGAACAACATATAAATTACGAAAAGGGATAAAGAAGTAAGTTTTCATGAAATTATTAAAATAAATAGTAAGATTTTATAATATTTAAAATAAATAACAGATTTATCATATAAATAATTTGGTTTTATTAGATTTACATATATCATTTACTTAATAAATTTTTATTTACATGATAAATTTTTATTTGGATGATGAATCTTTTATTTCTTTAAATATTTTAAAACCTTATTATTTACTGCAATTAAATTATTTAGCGAATTCACTAATGACTTTTGTGCGAGGATCAGAGGAGGACGAGGGAGATCTCGAGAATGAGATTGGCCCATAATTAAAGCCCACTTTCTGTCCTTGGATGGTAAAGCCCATTAATGTGGATTTTAGTGGGCCCCGTCTTGACAAAGGAAACCAACCAAGGCCCGTCACGCCCATGAGTTCTTTTTATTTTTCTTTTCTTTTTCCAAGGGAATGTGTATAAATAACATTTTTACAATCTATAATTAAACAATTAAAAATAAATTCTAATTTTTAAAAATATTTTAATGTAATTTATTTCAAAAATTTTAGAATCATGTTATTTGTTTCATATAGTTTCATAAAAATACTATTTGATTATAACTATTATTCAAACCAAAATCAACATAACTCGCTCTCGTGGTAAACATAAATCATTTCAAACTTTTTAGTGTTTATTTTTTGTCTTTTTTATTTAGAATCTAGAAAAATGTGTCTCTCACTAACCTTTTTAATTTAGTATCATTTTCTGAGAGTTCTGTCCCTTTTAAATTGACATAAAAAGAGAGAAAATGAAGATCTATAAATGCTTTGAGAAAGAGGATAAATCTTTATGCTCCCTCATCAGAAGGGCATTACCCTAAATATTTTTCGTTTGAGTAAGAGTTAAGGTGCTGTTTGGAAGTATGGAAAAAAAAAAATAGTTCTCTTCGATATTCAGAAGTCAAAGCATGATTGGAAGTATATGACTTAGGTTTTTAATGTCACAAAGAGAATAAAATACGTCGAAATCATTTATCACTTTCTGTCTAAATTTGTTTTATAGAAAATCAAACAGAGAGCTAATTATATAATATCAAATTTGTTTAGACGACTTAACATGTAAAAGTTAAGTCATGGATCAAAATTGTTGGGAACCATTTGATTTTTTTTTTTTTTTTTTTGGGAAGAAAATGCAGGGTTTATGACGAACTAATTCACCGAGCACATGGAAGAATAGAGCTTACTTCAAAGTAACAAAAGTATAATTGAATTATCTCACTCTTGTTTGGTCTATATCATTGTCATCTTAAATATTTTATTGCACAAATTATGAATTTAGGTAAAGATTCGTCAAAAGTGGAAAATAAACATGGGGTTGGCTTTCAGAAACCACTCACAAAGTTATCCTTTTCAATAATTTTTTTTAGCTCAAAATAAGAATCAACTGAGCCAAAGATGATCAATCTGAATGCATCGTTTGGTACCATAATCTTTTATTATTATTATTATTATTATTATTATTATTATTATTATTATTCTTTCTTGAAAACCATAAACACAAAGAAGAAATCAAAGATGCCATTCCTTTCCTCAACACTAATCTTCATTCCATTTTGGAAAAAAGTGTAAACCTGAAAATGGGACAAACCGACCAATCCAAGAAACGGACAAAGCATCCACCTCAACACTCATCTAATTTAGTTGTCTGCCACTAATGACTAATCTGCCCCTCACTAGCTAATATTTCACATCTCAATTACCCTCAATAATATATAGATACACTTAAGAATATGTGTGTGTATATATATATGTATATGTATATATGCATACACATCAAATTGTGAAGGAGTTAAAATTATGGATTTTTTTTAATAGCCATTGGAACTAGCTTAATTTGTCTTAACGAGTGTTTGAGTTGTTTTCAACATATTGAGTTGTAGAGGGATGGTAAAATTCCGAGCCAACTAAGGCTCTATTAAAAGTTGCCCTATTTTTTTATTCTGTCCTCTAGAATTATGTAGTTCTTAAACTAAATTTTTTTTAATTATGCTATTAGTTTATCATCTAATATACTCGTTACATTAAATATAAAAGTAAATTGCTCAATTAATCCATAAACTTTTAATTTTATATAACTTTGTTCTTTGATTTTATTTTTTATTTTTTGGTATCTGGAATGCCCATAAATTTTTAAAATTTGTTATAATAGTCATTTTTGTCTATTTTTGGACGGAATCCATTATTAACTTAGTTAAAAAAGTGATGCTAGCTAACGGATTCTATTAAAAAATTAATAGAAATGACTACATGATAACGTTTTTACTAATTTATAGTCATCACAGCTACCAAAAAAGAACAAGAAATGCTCTTAAATTATTAAAATGTAGCTACAATAGTCATTCCGTTAATTTTTTGATAGAATCCGTTAGTAATCTGGTAAAAAAGTCATGCTAACTAACAGATTCCATCAAAAAATTAATGGAATTCACTATTATAATAACATTTTAATAATTTAAGGACATTTAGCTACGAAAAAAAAAAAAAAAGATCAGTGACCAAAGTTGAACTAGGATAAAGATTTAGGAACCAACCTACTATTTACCCTAAATATAAGAACTAAAATAAACTAAACCTAAATTAATTTTTTTAAAATAAATATGAATCAAACTAGAATTTAAAATTTTTACTTGTGCTCTGTGAAAAAAATTCCTAAGCTGCCATTAAGGTATCAGTCGTAGGGTATTTCTGTAATTAAAGAATCTCCCAGTCTAACATAAAGTGAGGATACTTTGGGGAAACAAAAAATGCAATCAATAACCCAAAAAAAAAAAAAAAGGGGGGGGGGGGGGGGGGGGGGAATATATGGAGTTCCTATAACGAAAGAGAATTATAACCACATTCCCCAATAAAGAAAGAGACTATCAGAGAGAATATAACCATAACCACAACCATAATCACAATTCCTCTGTCTATTTCTAAATATTTAATCAGACCAGCAGCTAGCCAAGGTTGCCATGGATATCCCACCACAGCTTCTTCAATACAGATATCACTTTGCCATTGCAATTTCTGTCTCCGTAATCTTGTCCTTGTTCTTATATGCTGCTCCTCGTTTTGGCTCCATTTTGGCCTATTTCTGGCCTCTCTTTGCCTCAACCACTCTGTTTGTCGTGGCCATAGTCGTCCTCAGCGGCGTTTCTCTGCTTGCTGTCGAAGATCATGGCGAAAAGGCCGGCGAAGATATTGTAGATTATGTCGCAGGTCAACCAGAACAGAGTGGTACTACAGCCAATCATGATCAAGACCGCCAAATTTCTGAGTAAATTAAGGAAAAAAGTGAGAACATCTCTGGTTAATGTTCGGCATGGTTATCAGCTGACTTACTGATTTTGTATTGGCTGATCAGTGGTTTCGTGTTTCTCAGTCCTGACTGTATTTCTGCTTGCAATTTATTTCATTACAAATATGCAATTCTCTTCCAGTAAGTTTGTAACATCTACGAGAACAACTTGCTGACAATTCCAAGTGTTAAAAAATTCGGAATAATTAAGGATTGTTACAAGGCGTTTTAGTTCTTCACCTTTCCCTTTTTTTTTTGTCGTACGTAAGTGTTACAGACGAGATTTTGTCGTTGTCGTTATGCCGTATGTATACATGTTGTGTCTAAGAAACGATAATGTCTCCTTCCCCGCAGAGGGAACGACGTGAGTTTCCTCGTTGTTCTTGTTGGGATACAAAACGACCTTTTTTTTGTTTTCGTTGTGGAAAGGAGAAAGAAGACAAGAAGATGTCGCTTTCTACCCGTTTATTATAAACGACATGTCGTCTACTCTATTGATCAATATGACGTTTTCCCATAGTTATGTAAAAATTTGGATATGAAATACATATAGTTTTATGCTATAGTAAATAGTGAAGATTAAACGATATGTTATGCAACTAATGCCAAAAAAAAAAAAAAAAAAAAGGATGTCATTTGGTTATTTGGAAGATGACAAAGTTGTTTATGATAAGAAAAACGAAATAGAGGTTTTGGGTTAAAAAAAACTAATTAATAAAAACAACTTGCCAGTTTTAAATACTATAGTAATAAAAATATAAAAAGGCACCAATTTTGACGCCAATTATACCATTTAAACTGCATGTTCTTTATATGTATTTTTGTGCAACAAGAAGGCGACATTTGGAAAAAGAAAACGACATTTCGTTTCTCTTTCTCTATAAGACTATGCAGGAGTTTTTTTGGTTAAAAAAAATAAAAAAAGCTCATTTCGTTTTCCATTAAGAAACGACATTAAGTAAAGTACCTGTTATGTTTTTTCATGACCTTGCATGTATAAGCGACAATGGATTTAACGACAATTTTTTTCTTATATAAAACAAACGATGCCTTTAATGTATATAAAAATCATGTCGTTTATTAATGCAGCAAAAAAGCGACACTGAGTTAAAATTTATCATTTCTCTTTCTCTGTGATAAAAGGACATAAAGTCTTTAAGAAGAGGGGGGAAAAAAAAAAAAAAAGACACGTCGTTCCCATCAACAAACGACATCAAGGAAAAACTACCTGTCGTTTCACTAGTTATTCTAATATTTACTAATCTATGGTTATCGTTATTTTAATCGTATGATGTTGATCAGATGGTTATAATAAATTAAGTAGTTGACCAAAAAAATTAATTACAATTAATGAACATGGAATTTTGAAAGCTTATTAAATGAGATTTAGATAGGCAACTTGTTGTTAACTTGTTAATATGACATTTTAAAGTATTTTCTTAAATTAATTACAAAAGTAAAAGACGTGATTTATTATTATTATTATTTTGAATATCACATTACTGTATTTAACTTAAATAAGTGTACAAATGAAAAACAACAAAATCACAGTTATGAAGATTACCTTTTTTTTATTTTGTATAAATGATGAGTTTCTTTTAATTTTTGCAAGAAAAAACACAATTTTTGTCATAAGGAAAACATATTTCATCAAAGGATACTACAAAATATTTATTACACTATTATTATTTTAAATAAAACATGGGTATATTAAAGAAAATAAAATTTTATATTTAGTATTTACTTTTTCTATTCCTTTCTTAAATAATCGAACAACTAAAATTTAAATGTTAGTTATTACTCGTTACACTCCGCTTATTATTTCAAAAAAATCCCCACAACTAAATTTTAAATTTTTTTAATCCTTGAATGCCCACCAATCAATTATTTTTTTTTAAACAATCCTTTTTATTTTCTTTTGTTCTGTAAAAAAATTCAATGATTCTTCTTTTCAAAGATATCCATATTTTATGTGGAAGTGAAATCAGAGTTTTATAGGTCTCCTTTTTAAAAAATAATGCTTTTTCTAAATTAAAATATTGATTTAGGTTCTGAAAGATTAAATAAATGATTCATCTTAGAAAAAAAAATTAAAATTAAAAACTTTATATGTTTTATCCTAAAAAGTTATCTAAGAACTGTATTCTATCTTCAATTCAAAAAAAAAAAAATATATATATATATATATATATATATATTCTATCTCGTGGATTTGTCCTTTTTCTCTTGTAACTCTGCATTTATCATAATAACAATTTTTGAAAAAAAAAATCACGAACAACAATCTGACGTCTATATACAACTACAACTTTTAGAAAAACAAGACTACATAGAAAAGATTAATACGAAACCAAGACTTTAGTATTTATCTTAAAACAAACTACGATTTCATTAGTTTTATAATCTTATTTCATGTAAATGTCGGATACTAAAAATAATCTTTTAATTTATATTAAGATAAATTGGTTTTAATTTACTATAACAAGTCAAAAAAATTGTAACATCATCGATTTAATTAATGCATGTACTTCTTTTTATAATTTGATCTTGTAATCATTTATGATTACAAAAATATAGTAACCATTGAAACTACATCATATGTATATGATGTAGTATATATCAACAGTTTACATTGCTCCATATCCCGTTTTACTTTTATATATCATCATAAGAGAGGAATAAGATTCTTACCACCATTGCCGGCCACTAATAATGTGGAAATTGCTTGCAACCGACCAAAGTGGGCACTCTTCAATGTGGGAGCTGGTGGAATATGAGCAAGCTGTTCTAGATGCTCAAAATAACGATCACAACACTCCATTATTTTATGTTCACTAAATTCAACACTGCTTATGATCACTAAAATCAACTGAACACTTCCAGATTAAAATCTAATAACCATTTACTTTTTTTTGGCCAAGAGAATCAGTACATCTCAAGATTCCTCTATGGGAACTAGTTTTTGTTAGTTCGTTATCAAAGTTGTATCAAAAGCTTTTTATGCACCAAATGATAAAGGTATAAAAAAAAAATGAATTTATAGAACAAGATCTGCATGTTTAGAAAAGAAATTAAATTAATGGTCCTTTATATATATATATATATATATATATATATAAAGAGAATCTTATGATATGCTGATCAGTTGGAGGTCAGGCAGATTGGGAAGATATAAGGTCATCCGATGTCAAAGTCCCGGAATGATCAACATCAAGTTCTTTAAACGTTTCCATCAGAAGTGATACATCTTCGTTGCTGATTTTATCCATCTCCTTTAGCTTGTACAGGATAAACTCTGCAGCACTGAAAAAGCCAATCCAAGAAATCTGCATCAGAAACTAAAAAGAATAGAAAAGGCGAGAGTGTCGAAGCCACATATAAAAGGCGAGAATGTTCAATCCACATTTTTAGGAAATATTTGCTCTTACCATACAACCTTGTCATGATCAAGATCTGCTGCCTCAAGATCCAAGTTTGTGAGCTTCCTATTAAGAACCCATTTCGCCAACGATCTTTGCCTGCTCTCAGTGGACAATTCAGCGAGGTAGAGAAAGAACTGTGCTAAGCAAACTGTGCTGCCAAATATCCAGAAAACAGCGAAAACACGACCAACCCTCGTTGAGAAGCTCTCATCCCCATACCCCAGAGTGGTGATAGTGGAACAAACGCAATAAAAGGCGTCCGGTAATCCAAGGCCTTCGACTGAATATAAGAAGACAGTTCCCACCATGATAAGCACCAAGAGATGTACTGCTGATGTACTGAATTTGTATTTCAGTTGTGTTTCAACCTCTTCACGCATGTGCAAGGCTCGGACCAAGAGAAGTTCCTGCTTTTCTACTATGTAATCCGCCGCTTTGCCAATAATTAGGCCACCAAGAGCCATGCCGATGAACACATAAGCGCACGCCAGTAGCTTTGCCAACACGGTATCAGGCACAAGGTCACCGTATCCGACAGTGGTCATTGTCACGACACAGAAGTACATGGCGTCGAGGATTCCATTTGTTTTCACACCGCTGATTTGATTCTGGACGAGGTAGAAACAAAGGGTTCCTCCACCGAGATATACAGCCAACAAGATCACGACTTGGTTTAGACTAAACTGTTGTTTTGCAGCTACATTTGAGTAGCAATATTGATCATGATTTTCATTTTGTTCTAGGCGGTAATTTGTCCCTGCCGAAGCCGTAGCGTAGTAGTAATAGAAGTACTAAATTCGCGGTTTCTTCTTCTCTGAAGGGCAGTCTTTTCATTGCCTTGAAAATGATCTAGCGCTTCGGAAAGTAAGGCCTTTTTAGCATCCTCGGTAGGCATTGGAATTGGAGCATCAAGTTTAGAGAGGACCTGTAGAATTTAAACATGGTCGATAATAAGATTAAAAAAAAAAAAATTTGTGGGATAAATTCAACTTCTAACTCCTTTTTTATGTATATCATGCCTGCAAAATCAGGTTTTGGACATCATGATACATGATAGAGGATGTTCAAATCTATATAAAATCATAACAGTCCAGTAACTTGATAATATTTATAAAAAAATTCAACTTCTATTTCTATCAAGCAATATTTACTGTTATAATATAAGATAATTCATTTTGAGATTTTGGCTGTGACATTGCCATTTAGGGATCTTTTGTTATTATGCAGAACAAATAGACCTAGGCTTTGAAACTAATCCCAGAAAATTGAATAGAATAATATGTATGTTTATATATAATATATGCACACTTGCAACTCTAACAAAATAACTATTTATCCATATAGATCTACCTACAAACTTCCATTTAGTGGCTTTATATCAATATCAGGCACCATTTTTACATTCTGTACATACACAAACCACTGCATATGTACACGCACAAAATATATAGGTATATATATATATTATATATTTATGTATAAAGGTAAAAGGAAAAATACCGTTAGATATTGTTACTTGTAAAAGGGTATCTATACTAATCTATATGGCCGGTAAAATGTAAATTCACTGCACACAAACAAATAGGAATTGAAATTTTCAAAACAGGTATGGAAAAAAACTGAATAAAGAAGAAGGAAGCGCTTGAAGGGTTCTAATATGACCTGCAAAGCAAAAATAACGACCACTTTTACTGCTTCCCTTGCGGTTCAGTTTTCACTGCTGAAGTTGCGCTGGTTGCTGCTGACCTCCACGTCATCCGATTGCACCACCATACAAAAGATTTTTATTTTTATTATTATTTAGAGAGCAGCAGGTAAAATTCGTCATTACACTTACGGCAGCTTATTCTGTGAGGACCGTACTGTAATTTCCTCATTTCTATCTCAAAAAATAAAATAAAAATAAAAAATGAAAAAAAATTATATTATATCAGAACAAAAATGTTTAAATCTAATAAAATCTAGCCGTAAAAAATTATAGAAAACGGATTCGTAAGTTCATCTTGGAAAGTTTAAAAGAATCCTTTATAATGACATGTCCTTTCTTAATTACAGTAGATTTATGTCATCACCTTCAACTTTTATCAGGGAGAGAATTCTGAAACTCTTTTTTTGGCTGAGATAGTCACCTTTCTGAATTTTCTTTTAAAATGTCCAGTAGTCATTAAGATGACTGATACGTTAATTAATATTATTCGGTCAATTAATAATTGACCATTAAATTAATTATTCATTAAATTAATATGTCATTTTTTATGTGAAAATGGCGTTCAAAATGGCCTCTCTCTCTCCTTTTTTTTTTTTCTTTTTTTGTTGCATTAGTTTCATAAAATATCTCAAGTTTTGTCAAATTAAGAAATAACCATTTTCTTAAAAATTGTTTGATTGAGCACTTTATTTGATGATTAATCACCGAAAGTTATCAATCATGTTCAACTAATGCCAATTAATGAATTATCAAACAATCACTATTTGATTGAATTTCATTAGCCAGCACATTAATTGTTTTAATGGTCACCAACTATTTTCTTAAAAAATACAAAAAAAAAAAAAAGACTTTTTTGGGGAGAAAAAAATAAAAAGAGAAAGTTAGCCAATACCAAACAACTCAATTTAATTTCTTGTACGTATGTGAATTAAGTTCACTTCTAAAATTTATCCTTTTTATTACTCTACCACAAAGTTCAACTAGAACTACTTGAATTAATAGCAAAATGATATAAAAGTGACGCAACCATTCTTTCAAAAGTTACAACTGATGGTATATACAAAAACAATCAATTTCTTTAAACATTACTCATTATTAAACTCAGAAATTCATTTTAAACACTATCCGTCTTATTTTTAGGAATCCCTTACAAATGAGCGGCACACCCCAATAAACGGAGTCGTACACTTTTTGAGGATCCAAACCACGAAAATAGTCACAAACGCAAAACACATTCTTGACAATCCCATCAGTCTCTACAAGTTTTACTACAACCATGAACCAAGCTTGTTGGGTGGGCCCATTTTTCCAATTGAAAACACATTAATTGGGCCTAGCCCGTTTCCACATCATATCCACCTAAGGTCCACAAGAGAAGAAGTCATCGTTGTGTGGTTTAACTGGTGAAATTTTCACGGTAGAGGGAAATTAGAAAACAGGGGAACGCAAGCAGTGGAAGAAGAAGCGCCAGAAAGAACAAGGGTTTAAGCGTCATCTCTCTCTCTCTAAACGGTAAGTGATTCTCTCTCTTAATCCCTCTGAAACCCAATTACTCTAAATTTTTTTTTTTCACAATTTTCAGGTTCACCTTTCATCCCAAATTTTCTGAACTCCTCACAGCTTTATATCATGTTTCTTTGCATATAGTTAAAACATATCGATTGTTTTATGCCAGATAGATTGACCCATTTCTGTTTTCTTTCTAAATTTTGCTTCTTTTTTGCAATTAAGCTTGCTTAACGTCAGCTAGCTTTCTGGGTCACTGCGAAGTCTTGAGCAGCTTCAGTTGGTCTATACTAGATAATATATAGTTTTAGTGAAAGTGTTTATTGATGACATCAATACCGTCGAAGAACATATGGATTCGGCGACAACAGTGCCCATGTGGGGATTGGAAATGCTATGTGACATACGAGGGAGATGCTGAAGAGACATCCATAGCTTCTCAGTTGGTGAAAAATGACACCACAACTTCAGAATCTATGGTTGCCCCTTATGTTGGAATGGTTTTCAAGAGTGATGATGACGCTTTCGAGTATTACGGGAATTTCGCAAGAAAGAATGGCTTCTCGATTAGGAAAGAGCGGTCTAGGCTTAGCCCGCAATTGGGTATTTACAAGCGTGATTTTGTTTGTTATCGCTCGGGTTTTGCGCCTGTGAAGAAGAAGCCTACTGGGGAACACCATAGGGATAGGAAATCGGTTAGGTGTGGATGTGATGCAAAAATGTACTTGTCCAAGGAGGTTGTTGATGGGGTTTCTCAATGGTTTGTTGTGCAATTCAGTAATGTTCATAATCATGAGCTTCTGGAAGATGATCAAGTTCGTCTCCTTCCGGCGTATAGGAAGATTCAGGAGGCGGATCAAGAACGAATACTCTTACTCTCTAAAGCTGGATTTCCCATTCATCGTATTGTGAAGGTGCTGGAGTTGGAAAAGGGTATTCACGGTGGGCAATTGCCCTTTTTGGAAAGGGATGTTAGAAATTTCGTTCAAAATCGCAAGAAGATTGTTCAAGAAAACGACGCCTTGCTAAATGAGAAAAGAGACAATGACACAACGGAACTCCTTGAAGCATGCAAGATGACGAAAGAGGCAGACGGAGATTTTGTTTATGACTTTACGGTTGATGAGAATGACAAAGTTGAGAACATTGCGTGGTCCTATGCTGATTCAGTCCATGCATACAACATGTTTGGTGATGTAGTTTATTTTGACACTTCATATCGATCAATCACATATGGAATGCTTTTTGGAGCGTGGCTTGGCATCGACAACAATGGAAGAATCATTCTCTTTGGTTGTGTTCTACTGCAAGATGAAACATCTCGTTCCTTCTCATGGGCTTTACAGGTTTACCACCAATATTCTCTATATCGATTTTAGTTACGTCTTCATATATAGTCCCTTATTCGATCCTTTTGTTACCTTGCATACAGACTTTTGTTCGTTTTATGAGAGGAAGATGTCCACAAACAATTCTAACTGATCTTGACCCTGGGATTAGGGACGCCATAAGCACTGAATTACCAGCCACAAACCACGTCATCTCCATATGGAATATTCTTTCCAAGGTATCCAGTTGGTTCTCTCAGCCGCTTGGCTCTCGTTATCCAGAGTTTAAATCCGAGTTTGATGCATTATGTCGGCTGGAAAGTACAGAGGAGTTTGAGCTTCAATGGAGTCAAATGGTTTCGGTGTTTGGACTTGGTGCAGAGAAACATATTGATTTACTCTATTCATTCCGTGCATCTTGGACACCATGCTATACAAGAGGATACTTGTTTGCTCGAATGGCAACGACAGTCTATTCAAAATCAGTTGATGCATTCCTGAAGGGTGTATTCAACACTCAAACGTGTTTGCGTAGCTTCTTTGAGCAGGTATTTGTTTGAATATCCTTTTCCCATAAGTCTCTTTACTAATTTCTCTTTTGCTGTTTCAGTGATAATATCTTATGCTTAAAACTCTTTCAGGTTGGTATTTCTGCTCATTTTCAAAATCAGGCACGTCCCGAGATGCAGTACATGTTTGCTAAGACATGCATCCCCATTGAAGAACACGCCCGGAGTATTCTTACACCTTTTGCTTTCAATGCTTTTCAACATGAATGCCAGCTGGCAATGCAATATGCTATCTCCGAAATGGCCGATGGATCATATCTGGTGCGCCACTTCAAGAAGATGGACGGTGAGCGTCTTGTTATATGGATACCAGAAGATGAACAGATCCACTGCTCCTGTAAAGAGTTTGAATCTTCAGGATTATTATGCAGACATGCTCTGCGGGTATTCATAGTAAAGAGCTACTTCCAGCTTCCTGAAAAATACTATCTGAATAGATGGAGAAGAGAGAGTTCTCTGGTCTTTTACGACGAAAATGGCACTGAACACATCAATGGTGAATGGTTTCAAGAATATCAGTGTCTTACTGACAGTCTATTCGCAGAGTCATCGCTTACCAAGGAGCGTTCTGATCATGCTCGTGCAGAACTAACAAAAGAACTTGCAAGAATCCTGAATGAGGTCAGAAATATGCCAGAGAGTGAAGGGATAGCGATGGATGTCGCTGTCACCTACTGGTTGACTTTGACTTTAAAGTGGTTTGGTGCTTAATCTGCTAATCCAAGTATATTAGTCAAGTGAAATATAAAGGATAGGAAGGTGAAAAGGGGAGAAAATATTTTGCACTCTCATCTTCCAAGCTGAATAAGAAAAGGGCAAACGTTTTGAGGAGGGTCAACAATGAGTCGAAATCTGAATTCTGATGGACCGGGTGCGTGCAACTTTTATGGGGTCTATGACACCCCGAACGAAGAATAACAAGGGTCTGCATCAAAGGCAGATAAGGGAAAAAGAAACTTTGTTCAGGTGCTGTATTCATGTAATATCATCAAATGTATTTTAAATAATTAATCAAAGTATAGTTTCTGATGTATAATGCTCGTGTTCCACAATTTATGGGCAACTTGGAAGAGTTGCTTTCATGACTGATAGCTTCATTTTATCAGGTACAGTCTCTTGCTTCGTTTATGTTGTTGTACTGATACAATGCCAAAGCAATTAATCTAAATTTTTCAGTGCTGTAAGATTTCACCACCTAACTTATATGCATTTAATACATCATTTTTCTCTTCTTTTCACCTCTCTCTCTCTTTCTTCTTCTTCTTCTTTTTGGTTTTTTAAATAATGGAAGATTTTTATACATCTTAATGTCTTTAACTATTGTGATCAAGATTATTACCACCAAAAAAAAAAAAAAAAAAAAACAAACAAACTATTGTGATTAAGATCTATCACATTCTCATTTTAACTCGGACGATACTATCTTATATTTATGTCCACACTCACATCCTCTTTTTTTTTTTTTTTTTTTTGCACAAATACCAAACATGGGTAGTATTTAAAAGTTTATAATTAGTCACTGAACTGGTAAATTTACAGTTTCTATATGACGAACAAAAAAATAGAGAAGTGCCAATAGCCAAGATTCATCTTACGTAAGTTAAAAAGTAGAATCTGATCCCCTTAATTTCTTTGTATTTTCATCATCATATTCCATTTCTGGAAAATGCTCTAGTGCTGATTAGATATTAGTATATGATATACATTGAAACTGGATTATGTTCTTATAACTTGAACAAGATCTGGGAATAAATTCTTCTCCTTGGCCCTTCTTGATTGTTTGAGAATGTGATCTACTTTCTAAAGATTGTTGCCTTTTCACTGGGCAAGTGTTTCAAAAGAAATATCTGACAAGTATATTATCTGAACTTACTACTATTTTTATCTATAGTTAATTGATTTGTACGTAACATTTTATTTAAAATTTTATCACATGATACTAATTAGATATTGATGAAAAAAGATAAAATTATTAAAAAATATTATTAAATCACCTAATTAAAATAATATAAATTACGTTATAAGTAGTGTATGGGAGGGGTGCCGTATTGGAGCCTCTCCGGATATAAACACACCACTCTCTCACAGGTATGATTACAGAAGAATCTCAGGTGGGAATTGTTACACCATGAATCTCGTTCTCTCTTTTTTTCTTGGTTGGAATACATTTTATTTCTCAGGCAGTGAACTAAAAATTATGCAGCTGCCACACATTCTCGTTGCCTATTTGGATCATCTGGACCCACATTCACATGCCTCATTTGGAGACTCCACGTTGGGCTGCCAAAAATTTAAAAAAAAAAAAAAAAAGGTTGTACTTATCTTCATACGGTCAGAACCCTCAACCCTGCATTATTGTGAACTTCCAAAAATGATTGTTGAACCTTGTAACTGTACTATGAATATTGACAATCCACTTGTCAAAGCACTTCAACAAATCTGGGGTCCTTCGAGACGTGGCCCTCCATGACCAGTTTGTAAATGGGGAGTAATAATTTGGCATTTTAATGGATGACTGATATGGAGGGGTGGGTCCTCCTTGCTTAATATTTGAACATTTAACATTTAAAATAATGACTACGAAAGTGAAACGCTGGATAATTGTAGCCACACGAGTCTAGAGAACCGTATGGACTGGTCGGTTTTCTTCACCGTACATTTGTATGTGTCTATTATGGAGGTTTCAAAAACTTCAAATTTACTCGGTGTTTTTTGTAATATATAAAACGATTTTAAATAAACCAAACACCTCTTAACTTCATATAAATTAGCGATATGGTTAAGGTTAGATGGGTGTTACAGTTTGAGAAATTCTCCATGAAAGATTGTTTTGATTTATGTTATTTTTTTTCAGCCTCACAGCATATATGGAGTGTGGTTGTAGCACTCGGGGGTGTTTGGCTACAAGCATAAGGAAGCACCTGGAGAGTGGTGTCAGAAGATTCTTGGGGCTCAAAAAGTTAAAAAAGAAAAGAGGTTTTTTTCTTTGCTTTTTTTTTTTTTTTTTTTTTTTTTTTAGGAGTCAACATAGAATAGGAATCTCTTGTTGGTTCTCTTTTAACTATTTTGGTGGACAGAAATGATATTTTTGTAGCTCGTATACAGTTAGTTTAACCAAAGTCCAATCAATCATGAGTGTGTTTCTTGTGTCTCGTGAGATTACATTATTCACAAAGCGAAATCTATGGCTTTATAATACAAGATAAGATAATAGTAAATTAACCATTATAACTATAACCTTTTTTATTTTTTATTTTTTTTTCCTGATAGACTTGCATAATGCTACGTTTTCTGCTTCAATGGTTGAATCTCGTCATAGACAAGGAAGTAAAAAAGAAGAGAAAAGTAGGTTGATGGACATTTTTATTTTATATACTTATTTAAACAAAATGGTAGAATTCTTTTCTTAAAAAAAAAAAAATTTATGAGCCATTAAAATGTTGATTGATTAATTGATAAAATGAAGTTTTAGTGCTTAAATAAATTAAAAACAAAAATATTGTTATAATTATATGAAAAAATAAAGACAATAATCATAAGAATTAAATGTTAAATTTGATATTTGATATTTGTTATATGTTATGGTAAATTTACCACTTATCTTATTATCTCTCTCACATATAGTTTTCTTTTATACTATTATCTTATTATTATTGACATGCACATTTAGTTGTTAAGTACATAATGCTATTTGTCCAAATTATAGCTGCAGACTCGTACTTTCCAGCATTTTCCACAAAACTCACGTCATCAATCACATTTATTAATA
The DNA here is from genome assembly GCA_025413025.1 of Ficus hispida. NCBI lineage: Eukaryota > Viridiplantae > Streptophyta > Magnoliopsida > Rosales > Moraceae > Ficus > Ficus hispida. The sequence continues at coordinate 21,723,586 of CM046361.1, forward strand.
ACATAAACATTGATTACTCTCATTTCATTTCTTCAACTGTATCCTAACATCTTGTGCTAATTAACTAATAAACTTTTGCTCTGGTTCTTGTTGTAATCTGTTCTTCATCTGTCTTTTTTTGTTTAAATAAGAAAGAGAGAGAGAGAGAGGAGAAGAAGAAGAAGAGAATTGAGCAAAAGCTAGAGATGGTGCTAGTATCAAACAGGGCCAAAATCTGAGAATTCACATATCATAAAATTGGTTTATAGTTTAATGAAGACGTAGTACTACTAGCACTATAGAAGCAGATTCTAACATTAGATGAAAAAGAAAGGACTAGGAAGAGCAAGATCGGGACAAGACAGTAAAAAGGCATTTGAGAATGTTTGGATTAAATCTACATCTACATCTTTGTAAAGACCAAAGCAGATCTATATATTTATATATATATATATATATTATATGTAATCCACAAAACTATATTTACATCAGTTTAAACCGTGATTATCTGCTGTTGAGCTTGAATTCTAAGCTCCTCCTTCATTTTCCTTATGAATTCTTCAAACTTCTTATTCAGTTCGTCTGTATTTGTCAGCTCTTCCTCTTCTGTTTCTGTTGCCTCCATTTCTTCTTCTCCCTCTTCTTCTTGATTGCTCGAAAACCGGTCTTTTCCTTCTTCATCAAAGTTTTCATTCTCAGCATAACTAATCAAATCTTCCGAATTATCTCCATAATTATCCACATAAATTTGATCGTTTCCTTGCTCTTCGTGTTCTTCATCTGCTGCTTCAACCGCTTGATCTCGGTCTTCTATACTTTCTTGTTCTTCTCCTCCTTCATCACAAAAGGAGACTCCAATAGGCGAAACAGAGTCGGCTGCGACTTTTGTCTCGGACAAGTTGGGAACTGCAGAGAATTTGCCACCAAGAACAGTCTCATCCGAATAAGAGTTGCCGTGAGAAACGGAGCTTTTCGCGAGAAAAGCGAGGATTCCGTTGCAGATGAGGAACATGTACTTCCTCTCGAGAGTGTGAGCAAGAGAAGAAGGGAAGAAAAGAATGCCAGGGTAATAGAAAAAGAGCAACGTCAAAAGAGAGGCCGAGATGACAACCTGCAAAGTCCTCCTCAAGATATGGTCCTTGTCAAGTTTTGCAGCATCTAGGAGCTTCTGGTCTTCAATTTGATCCATTTTTGGTTTTATCAAATCAAAAATATAAGGGAAGTTTTAGTCGACAGAAAATGTATGAAAAGGGTTTTTTTATATTTTTTTATTTTTTTTTTTTGGGGTTATTTTCAGTAGTATGTAGTTGATGGTTCTTGGATTGGTTTCTTTAGAGTAAACATGAAGTCCCTCCTACTTATAGGAGTCCTACAAGTGTTACAGTTCAATTAGGCACTGAGCAAATTTACCAAGTTGACCTTTGCGATTGTTCTTTCAAGAAATGGGAATGGAACTTTACAAAAAGTTATGGGAACGAACTTTATCCGCCACTCCAATTTCCATTTTAGAAGGGATACTCGTGAAATCATGAAAATTTATAGAATAGGAGATATGCTGTTAAAAAAAAAAAGAATAAAAAAAGTGGTTCTTTGAAGCTTCTAGCTGTCACCACTTTACTCATGAGCTCATTCATGTGCACGGCAAAAAAAACAAAAAAAACAAAAAAAAGTTATTTTTGTTCACCTCCAAATCCCACAAGGATAAATGAAGATTTCCAAGATATTCTTTGAATTTTCAAGAATTATTGGGAACCCGTTATTTAATTATTTAAGTGGCCCACCACCACCATATTAGTGACTCAGAATGAAGCAATATATCATTTCGTCCAAATTTCTATCTTTTGATGAATATTTGTTTTATTGTTTGCTTCTCCTTTTTTGTTTTAGAGGCAGAAACACTCTTCTTTTTGTCTACAAAGGCCTTATATGATATGATTACGCATCGTCTGGATATTTTTGCAACGAGTAGAAAAGAAGAAACAAGAGCCTCGTATTCTCACCCTTTGTTTCTCCCTTTGCAACAATGATTGCTTCTTTTTTAATTAAATAAAGAAAACCAGACTCAAGGAAAACCTTGAGCTCCTCAATCAAAGAAACGCTTGGAATTCAGACGTTGTATTAAGAGAAATAAAATAAGGTAAATATTATTGAGTTATGCTTTTAATTAAGATTTATTGAGATTTTAAGTATGAGTAGTACTATAAATACTGATTCTAATATCTATTTTAGAATATCAACTTATGTGATAGTGGGTTATTATTTTTCATTAATAGTTAACATGACAATATTTTAAACACTTATTAATAAAAGAATAACAATTTATATGTCAGATAAATTGGTATTTAAAAATCAGGATTAAGTATTTCCTAAGCGTTTTTCTTTGTAAGTATATATTCATAGGATGGTCGATTTATTGGATGTCCATTACTAATTAAGGTTATGTCGTTTGCATGGATAAGTAGCTATTTCACTTACAGATTCATGTCGTCGTTTATAAGGTCAAAGTCTTTTTTTTTTTTTTTTTTTTTTCGGCGTGTTTGTTTTGTTACATTTTCCCAATTGATGCCAGTTGAGGTCATTATCATATTTATCCTATTGTCGCTTTTCATGTTGTCTTACCCCTTGTTAGATGACATTTTAAAATTTGGAAATTGAAAAAAATTTATAAAAGAGTGTTTTTCTTAGGTTTTTTCATCATTATCTTATTTTAAAAAGAAAAACTATCTCATTTTTTAACTTACTTTATACAGTATATTTTTAAAAAAGTAAAAATAATATTTTTGACATATTCTTATAATGCATAATTCTCAATTCCATTTTTTCTCATTTCAAACAATTTTTTGTTTTCAAGAAATTTTTTTTTAAACATCTAAATATATTATCCTATTCTCAAAAGACTTTCTCATTTAAAACAAGAAAATTTTATTTTTGAAAACCAATATGCCATCTAAACATGGCCTTAATTTCCCGATTGAAGTTCTTTTTAGTTTCTTTTTAAGTTATGTGTATTTTTATAGGTTGGTGTCGTTTTATATTAATGCCGTCTTTGTATTGCTAGCGTTTTATAATTGATGTCATTTTAAAGTTAAATGTCGTTTTTGTATTTTTGTCGTTCTTAATGCAAGGTAACTGATGCTACTTTCTAATTTGCTATCTTTTTAGTTTGATATCATTGTTTTCAGCGATGCTGTCGTTTTCCATGTTTGTTGTTGACTTTACTGTTGATGTCATGTCGTGTTATGTTAGTTTTGTTCTTAGTTTGTTGCCGTTTGTAACGTTATGGTCAATTATGTCGTTTTTAGTATTAATGCCGTTTTCTGGTTTGTTGTCACATTATTATAATTTCATTTTCTTAGTTTATTATCGGTTTTTTTTTTCATCGATGTCGTTTTCAACGAGATGTTGGCTTGTGTCGTGTATTGACACCAATGTTGTTTCCAAAAGTTCAATTCTCGTTCATTTGTAGAATAATAGAATAACACCATTCTAATCCAAATTTTTTTGTATTAATTTTAAATATCATTCTTTTATCAACTAAACTTATCATATTAATTAATAATGAAGGATTTTACATACTAAAAAAAAAACTGGTAACTTAAAATATTGATATAAAAATTAGATTTTGTACCTACCACTATTCTTATTTGTAATTTCAGTGTTTTCTAAAAGTTTTTTTTTTGTTTTTGTTTTTTTTTTTTTCTGAAATAAGTAGATGCACAAGGAGAGGACGAAAGCAGGAGATAAATTAAAAAAAGAAAAAAAAAAGAAAAAAGAAAAAGTGTCGTTATGGTCTGGCATTTTTCCATTTTATGCGTGTCAATATATTGGTAGAAATAGTGGAACATCAACAAATGAAAACGGTAAAAGAAAATTAGGCACCGTTCAGACGACACTCCTTCTTTTAGAATATTTATAAAGGAGCATTTTTATTTATTCTGTATTGATTTGTCTTTAAATTACGACGTACGACTCTTGTCCGCCAAAATTTTCTCCTCATTCACACGATTCAATGAAAGGAGAAACAGAATCAAGTCAACTTATTGTTGAGTTAGGAAGGCAACAATCTAGACAAATGCAATAAGTATATTTTTTGGACAATATATATCTTGGGAAGTAGAATTTAAACATTCTTTAAGTTCAATTATTAAAATGTTAGCCCTTTCAAAAAAAAAAAAATTTTTTTTAATTGAAATTTTAGCAAAAGAAACATATAAAAAGTTCAATGAACAACTTCAAAGTGCTAAGCTATAAAACTTTGATTGAAAAAGTTAAAGACTGACCAAAAAGTAATTCAAAATTATCTTTGAAGCAACGTCACGGAGAAGATTTGGACAGGAAAATGAGTGCTAAATGGAAAAACCAAACGAAATCAAGCAACACATATTTTATTTTGAGACAATTATAAAATGCTCTGCACCAGGCTCCACACTCCAATAAAGGATGATAAAACGCCAAAAATAAGCAGTCTACGTGTCCTTCCTTAGTCTAATTGTTGTTTAGTTCTTCATTAGTTGTCAAATTTTAGTACTTAAATTAGGCCGGTATTCGAGGAGCATCTCTTGGCTTGCTGCATATTATAGTTTTAGTGGCACACAGAATTTGCAGGACTCAAATTTTTTCTTCAATTTTTAGTATATTAAATACTTTAACACGTTATTTTAAAATTTTTAAAATATTTTATAACTATTTTTTCTTATATATATATTTTTTCATCTAATTTTATGAAAATAACATATAATAATATGATTGATTATATACCATTTGGGACATAAAAATTGAGATAATCGCAAGGAACTTTCAAATTCTAAGTTCACATGCGACCTTTGAAAAACTTGACTAGCCAAAAGAAAGGACGTTAAGCAAATTAAATTGCATCAAAACACCAGATTTAAATTATAAACTAATGCCTTGTATGGCTGCGTTAAGGTTAGGTGTTGTTAGAGCTTGCATGATGTTTCGATTCTGTCGAGGATTGTTGTTGGTCGGAAGAGACTCCTGATTGTGTCTCTGAGTTTATAAATGTATATAAGTTCACAGTTAATTCTGGTTGAGTGAAATATCATACGCTTGAAGCTCTTAATGTACATAATAAAAACATAATTATCACCACACTACTACTTCAGTGAAATTACAAACCCCATGAAAAAAAAAAAGTACAATATTCCCATAAACCTAGAATTACACTTATTTAGCATTCTCTCCTTCTTCAAAAAAGTACACGTACTATGCATAATCTTCCAAGAAACATATAGAGACACATAGTATAGATATATATATATATATATATATATATGCACAAAGCATCTCACGCACAAAAGGGGTACTTTTTTAAAATTAGAAAAAGGGATCATTGGTATCCTCACGTCCTAACCGAGGGTACAAAACACGTAATTAATTAGTACTGATCGGGCCAAAGGAAGGCGCCTTTGGCGTATTCCCTCTTCTCTTGAAGAGAGCCCTTGAAGCTGAGGCCATATTGGTTGAGAAGCAGGTCCAGCTTCCACTCCTCCATCTTCTCATAGTCAGCCTTGGTGTAACGAGGGTAATGAAGAGGCATTTGGAACTCTGAATCAATGTAGGACAGTCCTACGTTGTTAGTAGGGCTAGGCACCTTTAAGCTCTTCACGTCTCCATTAATAAGGTTGGCTTGTTCTTGTTCTTTGCTCGGGTACCCCAAAACATTGCACGCTGAGTGAACAAACCATTTCAAAGCTGCCATATTTCTGACCACCCCTCTCTCTCTCTCTCTCTATAGAAGACCAGTTTTAGGAGGACTAGTTTGTTTTAAAGCGAGTTCCCAAAGAACGACAACCCAATATATATAGCTCGTCAGAGACGCCTAAGGACAAAAGTGTGTTTATAATTGATAACATACCCCCAATCAAAAATAGCTTGCGTGTTTATTGCTGTTGAATACTTGTGGTTTTCTGGTGTGCCAACATAGCATTTAGGCTTTGGGGGCAAAATTTCATTTAGTGGTTTTCGGTCATTTTTATTTATTTTTTAATTAATTTATTAATTTTTTGTGGTTATACTTCGATTTGATTAATTAAATTATTGAGAGAGTTGCGTATCGGAATGGCAGGACCATTTATGACGTCACATGATCAATAATGTAGAGTGGCTTTCGGATTAAGATTTTTATGGACCCCTTGATCTATGGCCTTATATATATACATATAATGTTTGACGTTCCGCATCAGCTAGGTCTGGATAGTTATAATATTTTACTTTTTTTATTTAGATTATTATAATATGATATTGTTTAAAATTAGTATTGTGAAGGAGAAATATTATTGATAACTGTTTATTAAAATTAATTAATTGTCATAATATCATTTTAAAAAATTACAAGTGTTATTTATGAGAATATCTGATACAAGATAATATATATATATATATAATGGGTCCGTTTGGTAGAGTTTTTGTTTTTGTTTTTAATCAGTGTAAAAAGAGAAGCAAAAACTGTAATTTCTCAGTAAGTGTTTAGAACAAAAAAACTTTTGAAGTTAAAATAATCTCTAAAGCATTCTAATTAATACTAATAATGTTAATGAAGTTCATAATACTTAATTTAAATTTCATTATAGGTTTTAAAGTATACTCAAAGAGTTTTTTCAGAAGTCATATTTTTTTGCTTTGACAGAAGTACTTATGGACTGAAAGCTTTTTGACAGATCATGTAAATATTTTTAGAAGTTATTTTTGGATTTAAGAAATAAAAACAGATTTTAAAAAACTCTGCTAGACAACCAAAATATATATTTATATATATGTATGTATTAATGCAGGGCTTAAGTATTGAGTTCGCCGGAGAAAAAAATGAAGGCTCTAGCCGTCTAGGAGAGGAAGACAAGACAACAAAGGGAGCAATAAATGTGTTTCAATCCAAAACTCAATAATTAAATGAAAATGAAATGGACTGCTCCACCAACAACTGTGACAACGTAACGTTTGTGGACCTTGGAAAGCAAGTTCATTTGACGATGGCATCCATGACTTGATTGTCTATTAAGTTCATCCATAGATTTACAAGGACTTCTCAAAACTAAAATTTAAATAAATAATATTTGTAATGAATTCTCGTATTTGATTCTTATTAGATGTCCTTAAAAAATATTTCTAATTTCTCTACTATTTCATTCGAGTACAATATTTCTTATGCTTCTCTTTTTTCTTTTCTTTTTTATTATTATTTAAATTTGCCCTTTTTGATTGGAGAGTTGTAACATTATTGTTGATTTCCCCCCTTTTTTCCTAATTGGCTGCAAGGTGTGTGGCTTGGATCTACAGAAAGCAATCTATCATTGATATAGAGCATACTTGAGACAAATAATACGCCTATATGGTTTGGGCTTCAAAATGATCCCGAATCCATCTCTTGAGGGTGTCCATCGATTTGTAATGAATTCATCAAAATAATGACCCAAATAAGTAATGTTTGATTGCTTGTAATGGATTCTTGAATCTAACTTGGAGTGTTATTTAAAGAATTTAATTATACCTCTCTTATCAATTGTAATTTTTGAGATAAAGGATTGCATCAATTCCGAATTAATTGGTATCGGAACAAGAGATCCAAAGTAGTAAAGGGACAAGATAACCAGTGGGAAAGAAAATATGAACAACAGTTCTAGTCTTGGTCCCATAAGCCTATTTGGCCAATTTAAAACTATATTTAGTAGGAGGAAAAGAAGATAATATATTAAATTAAGGTTGTATAACCCAAGTTAAGGAGATATTAAATTAAGGTTGTATAACCTAAGTTAAGGAGATAAAATGAGAGAGTGTAACATTTCCCTAATGGTGTTGGTATAAATTCTTTTCTTAATTTCTTTCAGCTATGAATTGATCATAATTGCTTTTGGTTTTTGGGCTTAGGCCTTAGAGGTTGAGTCGAGATTTATTGTTCCGAATTTTCTATCTCATTGGCTGTTTGAATTTGTGAATTTAAGTATATTAAAAAAATGCTTAATACGAAAAAATCTTAAACAAATTGATGAGTTGTCAAAACAATATTGAGATAACAGTAATTGAGACAGGAAAATAAGATAGAAGAATTTTAAACTCTTAAAAGTTAGAGACCTCAATTGAATTTTGGTCCTTACTCAAACGAAACAAGTAAACCATTCTACTTGAGATGGAAAATGGAATTGTTACGCATCTCAAAATTACTTCTTCTACTGCCTAAAACGCAGATCACAAAAGGTAGTGAGGTTTTCTAAATGTAAAATTAGAAACAAAGAACATATACTTTGAGATGCAAACTAAAGTAAAATTGAGGCTTTCTAAAAGTAAAATTAGCAGGGTTTTCTACTTTGGGTTTAGATGCTAGTCACTAGTTGTCTTCAAGTGGTTTGGGAATTAACTAGAAACATGAGACATGCCAAATTGAGAAAAGGAAGGAGAGTAAGTAATAAAAAGTAGTTTGAATGAAAGGGGGAACAAAGGCGTGAGAGAAGAGCGTGGCGGTTGGCTACGAATGGGACAGAGAGGGCTCTTATTTTCAGAAGCCGGCATTCTCTGCTTTTGCTCTCTCTCTCTCTCTCCCTCCCTCTCTCTCTCTCTCTAGTTTCTAGTTGATCCTGTCTACCATCTGTGTACTTGAAATTTTCTTTCGCTGCATCAAAATCCTCCTCGTTTGGCATTGTGTTTGCCTAAATTTGACTATTTACCACACGAATATACAAATACGTAACAAAAATCTACTCCATTGATAATAATGTTTTTTCTTGATATGTAATTTATACCTGAGTTGTCACTTATTGATTTCATTGGAATTGTTTCAAATGTGGATAATTTAGACTTTGACTATTATATTAATACTAGTTGCGCTTGCGGAATAGATAAGTTAAAAAAAATCAATGTGTTAATGACATAGCAATTATAAGGCTGTCATATGACAAGTAAGGAAGGAGGATGAAAAGAGTCATTGACTCTTTTAAAATTACATATATTACAGTTTTTATCTATACATATATAAGAAGTGAGAATACTCACTATGGTTCGTTTTGGATGAATAATTTTTGTATTTGCTTTTTGATCCTGTGGTTTTTTTTTTTGGACTATTTTTTTTTTCATTTTAGTCCCTTTTTTTATTTTCTTTTCGGACCATTTTTTTTTCCGTTTTCTTTTTGGATCATTTTTTTTTTCATTTTGGTCCTTCTTTTTGCTTCTATATTTACTCTTTGGTCCTCCATTTTCTCCCAGATCTTTTTTTTCATTTAAATCCTTTTTTCATTTTTTTGGACCCAACTTTTTTTTTTCATTTTAGTCCTCCTTCGTGTTGATAATTTCTTTCATTTTAATCGTTTTATCTTTTTTATTTTTTTCCCGTGCCTTTTTCTTGGGTCTTTTTATGTATATTTTTTTACTTGTTATTTTATTTTTTTTCTCCACTTAGATAAATTTTCTTAAATTTATCCCACATGTGCATAGCATATGCTTTACACTAGTATATTTATATATATATATATATATATATTATAGTATAAATATTGAAAAAAAATAGATTGTTAAAGAAAAAACAAAAACATATGCGGCTAAATATGTTTTTGTTCCCTGTTTTAATTACCTTTTAGCCAGTGTTGTGAGAGTGTGAGACTCTCTGAGAGTCTACGAAAGAATATGTTTGAATTTACCCAAAAAAAGAAAAAAGAAAAAAAGAATACGTTTGAAAAATAGAGGGTAAAGTGAAACATGGGTGAATTAGTGATGAGATTAACAGTAAAACATATTGGTGTGGTGTGGCCTACTTAAGATGTGCATCTTCTTGGGAAAACCAAGGCAGGTAAGTTATTCTTCATAACTATGCATTTAACACATGTAACTGCCCAACTGCTTTCATCAATACGGTAATTACTAGTGAGGAATGTTTCATTTCTTTTTACTGTTCAGCCACTAAAGCTAGGTAGTAGGAGGAAGTTTAAAAAAAAAAAATTTAAAATAAAATTATTAAAGATCACACGGTTAATGCAGACACAACATCATTTTATTTCCCTGTTTTTCTGCTGAGTTTCATAAAGGTTTGTTGGACTACTTTTTTTTTTTTTGCTGATCAGGTTTGTTGGACTAATTAATTGCAGTGTTTATTATTAATCAAACCCCAACATTGAGCATGTACAAGTCTCTATATAGTTCCTTTGAATTCTGATCTGCTATCGCATTTTTCCATTATAGTATTATTTCTCTAATTATCTGTTTTACATAATTAAACTACTAAATTTAAATAACATGATAAATACTGACTGAATTAAAAAATGAAACAGGAAAAGAAACGAAACAGATTGGACATGTAGTTCCTTGATTTAATAAATTCTATATGTTTTCTCCTTATCACATAATCTCACCTCTTTTAATCCCAAATATCTTAATTGTATTCAAAGGTACATAAAGACATAGCCTTACTTTTCATGCCCATTAAAGTTATAGCCATTTAACTCTAATGCAACTATTAGTATGATAAATGCATGTTAACGTTAACACGGTCCCTAATTTAAGCACATGTAATGATAGCACCTCCTTTTGCAAATCCAAACCTTTCTCCTTCCCTTTTGGTTCCTTTTAAGTATTTTTATTTTATTTTAATATTTTTCTTGGAAGCTGAGAGGAAATTAATCACTTTTCTGAATCAGCCTCCTCTACACAGAGCCAGTCAATGAGTCAAATGCTAAGCAGTAATAAGCACATATTTTTCTTTCTTCTCTTTTCCATGCAAAAGTTATCTGCAGCAGTCCCTGCAAAAGATGCACACTTACTGGCTCGCCTTATAAATATATGTTCAGCTTACATAAATTCCAGCCAAAGGAATTTTCCCTATTTTGGAGTATATATCCAAGTACTTATATATTCTCCTTTGTTGTTAATAGTAGTTTTTTTGTTTGTTTTTTTAAGTAAAAGAAAAATGGGCTTCACAGATTGCCAAATGGATGATTTCAGTTTCAGGTTAGCCTGAGGGTCATGGAAGGAAGTTCATTCATGATGAGGAGTGTCCCGAGAAGCACGAGTTGCGGTCCGAGATTTTTGGTGGTCTCTGTGGCTCTACTTTTCGGTTTTTCGCTTGCTTTGTTCTTTGGTAAGTTCTTACATAGATGACCCTAAATATAGAAGTCAAGCATTTTGTAATGCGTGGTTGGTTAGATGTTTTCTGTGTCTGAAATTTGAAACAAATCTTTGATGCAGTAATGGAGTTGCTTCGGTTTGGCTGCATGGATGAAGTTGGCGTTAAAAGACCGATGTTTTCAAACGAAACAAGAACTGGCTTGATTGGGAGGAAGCTGTTAGAATCAGCTGGTAATTGGGAGATCACTACTACTTCTCTTCATCTCCCTGACTCATTGCCTACCTAAATTAGCATTCTTTGGTATTCATGTGCATACTTTTACCTTTCAAGATTTTTAACTTTTTTCATGTAATGAAGTCTCAAATTGCATATAGGGAACTGAAATAAAATGGTTTGAGAAATTTGCTTGGTTGAGCGTTTTATGAAGAGCTTTTACCATTTATCACCTCTAAATGATACACCACCTATACATGTGACATTGAAACAGAACTATTGCATGGTTAAAAAAAAACTGAATCTCAGTTAGAGATGTAAATATGGACCGGACTAAATAGATCGGCTAGATGGCTAGTGTCTCGACTTCTTGGTTAGCAACCCAGCCCGTCATGACCTGTACATGACGGGCAGGCTGGGCCTAGTTTTTATGGCACACGAGCCCTGCTAGGCCTGTTTGCTTAATGTTTTTTAAATATACTGGTGGGCTTGGACTGCCCTTTTGTTTCTATTGGGTTGGTCCGACCTGTTTCCCCTTTAAACCGCGCATAGGTGAGGCCGGCGGCTCATTTTTCACCTCTAGTGTAAATACAATGCCATGAGGAGACGGAACTAGCTCAAAATGACTCCATTAAAATCTTTTAAAAATTTCTTATTTTATCCACTCTTCTATCACTAAGCCTCCCTTATATATATTATGTCTAAATTTTATTAAAAATGTATTAAGAGTTTTCATTTAGACACCCTAAGTTTTTACCCTTGAATAAATTTTCCGGCTACATCCGTGGTGCCACGAGTATATACCTATAATAACATTTTTCTTTTTATGAATGGACTTGGATAAAACTCGGTTCTATGTGTAATACTATGTAAACATTTTAAGATTAACTGATACAGATGATGGAGGAGCTAAGGTGAACCACATAGGCACAGGCACATGCTCAACGGAGGACATATCAATATTCCAAGGCCAAACAGCCCCACTTCCCAATGGCATTCCATCATACACAGTTCAGATCCTAAACGCCTGCGCCTCAGGCTGCGGCATCTCCCACATTCACGTCAAATGCGGGTGGTTTAGCTCCGTCCGGTTGGTTAGTCCTAGAGTTTTCCGCCGATTATACTACGACGATTGCCTCGTCAACGATGGAGAGCCTCTCGCCCCTGGAGAGACCCTCTCTTTCCAATATGCGAACAGCTTCCAATATCCACTCTCAGTTTCTTCTGTTGCTTGTTGCTCTAATTAACTAAACAACCACACTTAAATTCTATTCTCTCAACTTCTTTGCCTTTGATCATGAAATGTGTTGTAGAAAGATTATGTTTAAGCACACATGATGAGATGAACAATGTATAAAGGAAAATTGGACTAAAACCAAAATTTAATGCAGAAAAAGAAGGTGTTAAACAGAATGAATCTCATCAGATGCTAATAACTATAATCATAAGAGAAATCGGTGATACCGACCATGGCGGAAACTACTTGGGAGACGACGTAGAGACCTCCCCCTAAGATGACCAAAATGAGAATAGCAGAAATGGGTTCTTGAGCAACTCAAATATAGGCTGGAAGATAGTGTAAAGAGCACCTGTACTGACTGTGAGAGCGTAAATCGCATATCTCCTCACGTTGTCCCAAAACTCTTCCACAAGTGGCCCTTCAGGACCAAAAGCCAGAGCCTTTTGGTCACTCACCCCCATCAGAAGCAGCACAAATCCTACCGAAACCGCTCCAATTATCAAACACCTTGGATACTCAATCCCATGTGTGGGATTTGACAGATTTCGGCTTTCGGGATCGAGTTCTCGGATCAAAGTAATCTTGTTGTGAACATAATTTGATTCAGTGAGAGCTAGAGTTTGTCCCTGGATATTGGTGACTCTTTTTGAAGGTAAAGTTGACGTGCGGATGAGAGATGGACGGGTTGAAGTGGAGTTGGTAAGATTTGTGCACTTTAGGACATAGAATTGGGATCTCAAAGTATACATTTTCATTTTAGGAGTTTCAGTTGGTTCTTGAGACTGAGAGCTTAGTGAATTGGTTTCTGTGGTGAGGTTCACTGTTGTGCTAGTAGATATCCGATTAGCATTTTTTGAGTGTGCTGTGTGGCTGTTGTGAGTTTGTTTTTATTTGATTACTTTTCATATCCTTATCTCTTGGTGAAACACAGCCGTTAAAGTATTCGGAAACGTTTTCTCACGTTTTTCATTGTTGGTGCGCAACTACTTGTGGGGCCCTATACAACCTACATAGACCAACACCCTTAACACTGAATTTTGAATAGTAATGGCTCTCCGGCTCTACTGAAATATGAATTCAATACAGGGAAGGCTTGCATCGAGCTCCACAGCCAACCGCCCCAATTCCATCTTCCACCCCGATATAAGTAACGATGAAAATATCGGTACTTAAATCTTATGAAAATATCGACAAAAATATTGATATCGATGAGAATTATTATAAAATATAAAAATTTATTTAAAAGTACTAAATTTTTAAATAAAACTTTTTTAAACTTTAAAATAGTTAATAATATATAATTAAAATAAAATTCTCAATTAAATACGAAGTATTTGATAAATTTACATTGTAAGAATTGAGCATAATATAATAAATGATGTTAACGATCATCAATTAAGTAAAAGGGAAATGCTTAGGTAGTGTCTCTAAAAACAGACACTACCAGTAGTTATCTCATCTAATGATTATTAATGGATCTCCACTTGAGATGAAAGGTGAGACAAAGTTTTTTAGTAGAGATGGAAAGCAACATATTTAGTTGAGATTGAAATTGAAATGCTGCTAAACACGATGATAAGAGCACCGACAATCTCAACCTTACAATTTAAATTAGATGATACTTATAAAACAAGTTGATATCTAACCCATATATTATGAGTTGCGATTCCGAACCGGACTATCAATAATATTCTTAAAATTTAGAATTCAAAATTTTATATTGGAAATTAAAGATAAGTATGTATTGATTAGTTCTCCTTTTCTTTAAGGATTTATTAGCACTTTTGGTTCTACGTAAACAGCTACCATCGAATTAATGCGTATCCAATGGCCTAATCCAAAGAAATGCAAACATTGAAAAATATTTTGAGAAACATAACTAATGATAATTATAATTATTTCTTATAATCAAAATAGTCTCTTTAAAAAAAAAAACCACAAATTTAGAAACGGCCACAACCTTATTTCAAAAAAAGATATTACATTTTCATTTTTTAACTTGAAAGCGAAATGCTACTAAACATTATGACAAGAGCACCAACAATTTCAACCCTACGATTCCAATAAGACGATACATATTGCATATAATTGATATTTAACTCCATATGCTATGAGTTGCGTTTCACGGACTAGATTATGAATAATATCCTCACAATTAAGAATTAAAAAAGTTTGATTAGATACAAGATAAGTACGTACTAATTAGTTCTCCTTTCTGTTAGGGATTTATTAGCTTTTTTGGTTCTACGTAAAAATCTACCATCGAATTAATGCGTATCTAATGGGCTAATCCAAAAAAATGCAAAAATATTGATGTATTATTATTATTATTATTAATTTTTTTTGGCACAATTGTGCTTAGAGATACAGATCCTAAAAACTCAATTGGAAAGATCTTATGATACAAATCCTGGTATTTTGTTTTTCAATCATTTTATATTCCTTCCAAGTATTTTTCTCCCGTTTCAAAAATTAGTTTGAGTTAAGATTTTTAAGTTTTAATAGTAATTTTTATTGACTTTTTCAGAAAAGACAAAATATATTTTAAAAAAAGAAAAAATTGAGTTGAAAAATTTGAGTTTGAGTTAGTGAATCAAATTCACCTAGAGGAAAAAAAAGTTTCATTGTTATTCTCAATTTGGCTAAATTCTCAACCAAAATATTCCTAGTATTAGAGAATAGGAGTAGGTAGGAGCGGTAGATGGCTAGATGCAAACCAATAGTGTTTGTCCTATACAAGAAAAATGGTCCCCTTAATTGTCCAATATTCGTGGCTCATTTTCTAAATTTGGGCCAAGATATTTTGGAGATGACGACTGATAATTTTTAATTGCAGCCAAATAATGCAAGTCATTACAAGTTGTGAAAGAAATCACAAGGAATTAACTATTGGAGTGGAATTGATGCAATTGCATATATTTCAATAAGTCTACTATATTATTTTCTTTACTCTTTGTTAATTTCTACGGGATTGAGACTAATCTGTTATTTATAATCTCCGCCATTCTGATTGATTTATTAATTTACTATTATAAAGTCGTCACCTAACAAATGCAAGTAAATAAACTTGATTTTTGAGTCGAAACTAGATATTTGAACCGAAAAAAAAAGGAAAAAGTGGAAAGAATACAAGAAATAAAACATTTATCAGTGCAAAACCTTTGATCAAGATGTGTGTGATTAGTGAAGATTCCCATCTTAATATACACCCAGGCTCTTATTAGGCATAATCAAGCAATTTGGTAAAAATAATAATAATAATAACAATAATGATAAGGGAAAAAAAAAAAAAAAACAATTTGGCTTCGTCAACAAAACGACGTCGTAGGAAGAAGAATTTTGGTCGGAATAGATTTTGTGCTGACGGTGGCAAATCGCGTCTAAATCCGCCAAGTAGAAAAAGGAAAGAAAAAAAAAAAGAAGCAAAAACCCTTTAAAAAAATTACTATATTTAGAGAGGTACAAAAGCATCCCTAAAAGTTCGCCGAATTCCGATTCTACCCCTCCCCGTAATTTCTTTCCTTTTTCCGCTTCCACTCTCACACCAGATGTCATGGGAGTGTCTCCTCTCCTTTGTTCCCCAGCCCTCTGCAACACCTGCCCTATGTCCGCCACCCCCCACCCACACCTCCCCTCTCTTTCTCTCTCTATAAATCTCTCTCTCTCTCTCTCTCTCTCTCTATATATATATATCTCATTCTTGTCCCTTCTTCTCCGACTCCTCTCCGAGAAGAAGCTCTCTTCTTTTTCTCTCTCTAAGTTGACCCCCCCCCCCTCTAACCAAACACCATAACCACCTTCGCCTTTCTTCTCTCCCTCCGGCCATCGACAAAGCATTTGCTTTTTCTCCTTTCTCTTCTCTTTCTCGCTTCGTTTCTCCGCCGACAAACCGCTTCCGACAACTTAACGCCATTCGAGTCGCCTGTCTGTCTCGTGTTTCAGCTCCGCGAGTGTTGTAGACCGACTTCGTCTCTTCCTTTTCGCCTTTCTTTCGGACTGGTTCTGGAAATTTTTTCTTTTTGGAACCTTGGTCCTCTCCTTTTCGTTTCATTTTCGTTTTCTTTCTTTCTTTGTTTTTTTTTTTTTTTTTGGGTTTATTTTCGTTATCTATCACTTCCTTGGCGGCCATTTTCCGCTGAGGAAAAGCTGTAAAGTTTTTTTTTTTAATAAAAAAACTTTTTTTTTTCTCGTTTTCATGTCTATTAGGCTGTTTTGCATTTGTCCGATACTGATGTTGCTAAACATGTATAGGCTTTAAGTATTTTGTTGAACTGGTTTGGGGTTTTAGGAGACGACAGGTGCCAAATTCTTAGGGTTTTGGAAAGTGGAAATTTTGATGCAGATGTTGTGAGATATAAGAAAATCCTTAAAAAAATTTTGAGTTTTTGGGGCTTGTCTAACATGGCGATGGAGGGGAACGATGATTGTTTTGTGGCGTGGGAAGAGCACATTGTGTGCCATGAGCGTGGTAACCGTGTGGTTCACTATTTTTTGAAGGATTCAGCTGGGGATATGGTGCTTGCTGTTATAGGGACTGAGAGGAGTATTAGACACATGATGTATGTCGTCTCTGACGACTTTGTCGAGGCTTATGGCTCCATAGGATCGGTTAATGCCTGCACCAAATGGCGGGCCAGAAGAGAAGTCGTGGAGTGGCTCATTTCCTTGGTCTCGAAGAAAAGTCCGGAAGGGCTTCCAAGTATGTTATCATTACTGTTTACTGAAATTTTCTTTTGTGGGGTTTTGAATTTTTATGATTTTCGATTGAATTTTGTGCTTTTTGAATGTTTCAGGCATTATCATGAAATGTGGTTGTTTGCTTTGCCTAAATGTGGTGTTAAAAAGATATCTGCTAAGAAAATCGTTACGTGCCCGTGATGATAGGTTTTAGGACTATGAATTGCATGCATGGTTGTGGATTCCTTATTAGAAGCACTTTTGTATCGAAAGTGAACATTTAAGATGGTGTTTTTCCCTTCATGGGATTACTTATTGTTGTGGCAAATAGTGCCCTTTTGTTTGATTACGTTTAGCTCGAGAGCGTTCTTCGCAAGTTCTGCAATTTTAGCTTCACATATAGGATCTCTGTTGCGGAGTTTGGTTTGTTGATTGTTTAGTTCTTTCTTTGAATATGATATTAAATATGTTGACAAAAGATTATGATTTTTATTTCCTGAAATGTAGTGTTTTGAACTATGAATTTCCGGAGAGGTCATGCCTCTGCCTAACTTTCACCATGTTTTGGGTACATTTAAAAAATGCATACATTTAAACTGATCCTAAGTTCTCTTGATTGAATACTCACTTGTTGGATATTGTTTTGAGAAGCCACTTGACTAGACTTATGAATGTCATGGTCCTTAGTTTATGGTAATTTTTTTTTCTTCATAAATAAAAAATTTTGGCTAAGAAATTATCTTTTTAGCAGCACCAATGTACAGCGTTTTCCAGCATGAATCATGATATTTATTAAACATTATGAAGATCATAAGAATTGAATTTTCTTGGGCTCTAGAATGCCTATTTTTTCTCGAATGTCAATAGAGACACAACTATAGCTTACTTCTCTAATTTCATAAGGCATCAACTTTCTATTATGTGTGGTAATAAATCTGCAGATATATTTTCTTTTCTTTGTATTGCACTGCTTTTCTAGATTTTCTGTTTACAGAGGTATCTAGGGGTTATAGAACTTTTATCGAAGAAGCGTAGCTGGGTGATTTTGTGTCAGATAGAACTTAATGTTTCTTGCATAGGAGCCATTGCAATAGATCTTATGCAGGCCCATCTGTTTTGGCTGCTAGCATCTTTTGCCTTGATAAAAAGAATCTCAACGCCTTTGTAATTTATAAACCTACTTTAATTAGCGATTGTGTTTTGGCATCTTTTTAAGAAAGAGAGGGTGGCAATTACGTGTCTCTTCATGTCTCCGCTAATATCACGTCCGCAAACACGCGCTCTTAGCATGCCTTTGGTCACATTAAATCTTTTTTTCCTTTTACTTTTTAGCATTTAAAAGCTGCCACAAAATACCTGTCTGTCTTTCTATATAAATATGTATGTATAGATAGAGAGGTGAGATATAGAGAGAGAAAGAACGGAGGGGGAGATATAGAGAGAGAAAGAGAGAGAGAGCGCAAGAGAGAGTCGCTATGAGTCAGTTGACTGGGTTTTCAAGCTCAGTTTACAGAATGGCTATGCCACCCAACCCTGGTTCGTTTTTTATCATTTTTTTTTCTTTCATAAGTGTTTGTGTTCTTCGTGTTCGTTAGACACGGGATATTCAAGCTTCCTAAGGGAACGGGTACGCCCCACTGAACCCTGTTAGTTTATTTTTTTCATAGTCAACTTGTCTTCTTTGCGTGTGTTACACATTTATGACTTTTCTTTTTTCAAATATGGGATTGAAATGCTTGTTTTGCCTTTGGAATTTGGTTCTAATGTAAAATTTTCTTTGGGTCGAGGGTAGGAGGAAACATCTAGAACCCATATTCTAGGTTTTCCCCCATTTTCATTGAATCCTCAAAATTCAAAATTCCTCTCAATGGTCTAATAGTGATTGTGTCTACCAATATTTACATAGGATTTTCAAGCTTCTTAAGGGAATGGGTATGCCACTGAACTCCCGTTCATTTATTTTTCTATAGTCGATTTATCTTCTTTGCGCTCGTTACACATTTACGATTTTTCTTTTTTGAAATCTGGGAGTGAAATGCTTCTTTGCATTTTGGAATTTGGTTCCGATGTAAAATTTTCTTTGGGTCGAGGGTAGGAGGAAAGAAACTCTAAAATGCTTCTTCTAGGTTTCCCCCCTTTTCATTGAATGCTCAAAATTCAAAATTCATCTCAACACTGTAATAGTGGTTGTGCCCACCAATAGACTAGTCAGCTACGGATGCACTGTAAAGAAACATGGTATATGTGAGAGCTTGTTAGACATTAAAGCACATGTGGTGTAGTTAATTTGTTCCCTCCTCCCACCCTTTCCTTTCCCCCAACCCCAACAAACGACCTCTCTGCTCCTCAATAACATGTGCAAGTGCCAATTTAAATGGATTTACTTTGTGCCAATGATTGCTTCAATGTTCTTTGTTTTTACGTTGAGCATGAGAGAAAATCTTTTGTTTAATTCCACTTTTTTCCCCCTGTTCTTTTCATTATTATTTTCCTGTTTTGCTATGAATTTGATTCTGTAAAGGTCAATTCCCCATATGTATAACACCCATAACTTTTAATAGAAGTTGTTAACCAAAATGTCAATTAAATGGCATATGCATAATCCATTATACTATTTGTTCCCATCTAAGACAGTAACTTCGTTTGATGTACGTCCAACCTGTCGCTTTTAGAATTTTCAAAGCCTTCTAGAATCATTCTTGTTTCACCGCCTTTGGAATACTGATGTGCTTCTGACATGTTAAAATTATAATGATTTCTAACTGAGCATACTGTTGTGATTATACTTGATAGATTCACCAACAAACGACTCAGCACAAGCTTTGTCAATGTCTGGATCCAGTGCTCGTCAAACTTTCTTGCCTGATCAGATGGTATCCAGTTACTGTTGTTTTTTATAGTTTGATCGTAGTTTAAGTAAATAATAGCTGTACTAACACTTTACATTCCCCATTCTCCAGGTTTCCAGAAAATTGAAAGTTCAATCTTCAGAAATTGAATGGTCTGGTGATGCTTGGATCTGTGCCAAACAGCTCAAGCATTACCCTGCTTTTTGCAGGAATGAAACTACAATTACAGTAAGCAACAACCTTTTCCGCTTTTTGTTATGTTATTCATTCTTTATCTGTACAGTGGTGGTTGTCTCCTTGTTTAGTACTTATTAGTTAGCTTTCTTCTGCATTCTATTTTTTATTTAGATTTTTGCTTTCTGTTGATGATTAGGTTCATTCCTTTGTATTTATAATGGCATTGGATGATCAACAATACCTTGGTTACCTGGAAGACATGTATGAGGACAAGAAAGGGCTGAAAAAGGTTAAAGTGCGCTGGTTTCACCATAATCAGGAAGTCAAGGATTTCCCTCAGCTGAATCCTCATCCCAGTGAAGTTTTCATCACATCTCATGTCCAAGTGATAAGTGCAGAGTGCATCGATGGTCCTGCAACGGTTTTGACTCCTAAACACTATGAGAAATGTATGGCTCTTGTCGCACAAAACACATCTTCGGGGATTAATATGTGCCATCGACAGTTCAAAAACAACAAGCTCAAACCCTTTACTCTCGCTAAGTTATGTGGGTACTCTAATCAAGCAATTCTTGCCTCCCTAGATGTCCCCAAACCAAAGGTCAAGGGCAGTAAATTGGGTGGGGAAGATGGGGAAAAGTCTGCACAGGATGATCCTGTGAGGGTGGGTTCTAAGAGGAACAGAAATTACAAGGGAAAGGAAGGACTTGAAAATGTTAGTCTTGGTGTTGGGAATTCTGCTTCTGGGAGTCAGATAACAAAATCTGAACCAGCAATACCAACGTTGAAGCTTAAGCTAGGAAGGAAACAAATGGACACCAAAGTTGTTGGAACTGGGTCCCAACGTCCTGTATCTTTCAAGGTTGGTGACAGGATAGAGCTGCTTTGTCAAGATAGTGGCATCCGAGGTTGCTGGTTTCAGTGTAAGATCTTGAAGATGTCTCCGAAGATGCTGAAAATTCAATACAAAGATGTGGAGGATGCAGAAGGACCTGGCAAGTTAGAGGTATGGAAAAGCTGACAAAATTTAATCTTCTTCTCTTGGCTTCCAAACAGAAGAAAGTTTGAATGAATTTTCTACGAGTTTATGTGCATGATTTGCTTTCACAAGTAATTATTAACCAGGGAAACGGAATTGATATTTTGCATTTTATACATTGTACTTGTAGGAGTGGGTACCTGCATCTAGAGCAGCTGCTCCGGATAAACTGGGCATAAGATTCTCAGGCCGCCTGACAGTCCGGCCATGCCCTCCCAAAGTTTTGACAGACTTTTCTCTTGAGATTGGAGCAGCGGTGGATGCCTGGTGGAGTGATGGTTGGTGGGAAGGTGTTATTACTGGAGTTGAAATTTCTGGACCTCATACCGTGCAAGTTTATTTTCCTGGTAAGTTTTATTATTTCGCAATTTCTGATGCATTTTTGGAAATTATACTTGTGATACCTCAATGGGGTGCACTGGTTTTTTAACCTGTAATTTACATGAGTTCGTGCATAAATTGTTTTCTGGGTTTGCACATCAGTTGTGTCATGGTAATTGATGTCACTTTCTTTGTGATGTTAGG
Organism: Ficus hispida; assembly: GCA_025413025.1. Classification (NCBI taxonomy): domain Eukaryota; kingdom Viridiplantae; phylum Streptophyta; class Magnoliopsida; order Rosales; family Moraceae; genus Ficus; species Ficus hispida. Next base: position 21,745,347 of record CM046361.1, read on the forward strand.
TGAAGGAACGTTTTTGACTGTACAGAATAAGGATATCAGGGCTTCCAAGGATTGGGATGGGAGCAAATGGGTTGATATAAAAACAAAGCCAGAGATACTCTTGCATATACCTAGTGTCCGTACCGGCACAAAGCTCTCATCGCCTAAGGTGGAGTTGTCTGGGTCCGAGATTCGTAAGACTTCTAGTCCTGTGGTTATTGATGGAGGACGAGGAATGCTTGATTTAGCCACCTCTATTGACTGTCTGAAAATTGCGACGGAATCCACCAAGTCAGGAGACCGTCCTTTTGTCAACAATAGGGTTGGAACTAACAATTTTAGTGGCAATTACAATACTGATGCAGGGAAGGAGGATAAGTCAGATTTGGAGAAAGATCTCTGTCCGGTTACTAAGAAACGTGAAGCGACAGAGTCTGTAAAAGTTACCATCTAACCCGGTGCAGGGTTGGGGGTCTTTAGTTTTGGTGATAGACCCTGAAAGGTAGGGGGGGGGGGGGGGGGGGGGGGTTTCATTGTTCTTGTAGATAAAAGTACAGATGTTGGCATGGTGCATATGAAGGATGGCGCCACAGTTTTCCTAACCGCGAAAGAAATTGGCTGGTGTACAGGAATATATATATATGGTGACTGGTAGATTCAAGTGTTTTTGGAATAGAAAAATGTAATCATGGTCAATGTCAAGCTGGAGTAGGTGTTCATGCATACAGGCGTTGTGCCGGTAGTTTATAGTATTTTTCGGTTTACATAGTAAAAGTAGAGTTATTATACTTGGACATGGCTTCTTGGTTTAACTGTAAAGCTTAGAAGTTTGTTTTGGGTTAATAAAGCTTTAAACTTAGCGAAAAGATCAAGTTAATGTGCCTTCTCTTTTCTAGTCGGTATGAATTTGAAAGTTCAGTTCCATTTTACTTGTGAGTTTAAACGTCTCTGTGCAAAGGTAGTTGATATTTTCAGGTTGCTCTGGGTTAGTTACCCTCGATCAGAGCCGACAGTGCAGAAAAAATCTGTTTCTTTTATGGAAAAAAATAAAGGGTACTTTTTTGACTAGGGATAAAAATAGGTACTTGGTTGGATGTTTTTACTTCAATGTCTGTCCTTAAGTAGCTTCACTAGGACTTGGGTGGGTGTGCTTAATCTCTTTACCAAGTTATCTTTTGAGCTCAAGTCATCTCAGGAGTGGCTGGATATCGCCGGGTCGCTGATCGGGATCACAGTTATCTAAGAACTTCACCAACTTCCTTGATCACTATGTCTGTTTTAGTCCCCAAACTATCAAAAAGAAAGAAGCTAGACGGCTTACATAGCTTTCCAGTTACAGCTGAAACAATGAAAGTATAAATATTTTCAGGCTTCGAAAAATGGTTTAGATGATTAGTGCTTGTAACTTAATTCTGTGCCTGAGGCTGGCTTTGTTTTAGGGTTAAGTTTGGCAAGGAAGATTTCAGCGATAATATAGTGCGGCGGTAGAGAACTTCACTGAGCAAAGGTTTCTTTCTGGTAAGCACAACAAGCATACAAAAACAACTTTTTATGGGATAGATCGATCACATGAACATTTAAGAGAAGGATCCCGGTGGATCCATAAGATAACAAGGGGTAATTACATGAATTGTCTATTATTTGTAAAGCTTTTAAAGGTAAGATAACGAGGTTGCTAAACATTGCAGTTATACTTGGGCATAAGTTTCCAAAACACCTTGTGTTAATTTTCAAATACAAAAATAACATTTTAATTTACAAGGTTGACCAATTGATCAAAATTCAAGTGTTCTAAAATATGTTTAAGGTGGTCGTTTTCAAGTTTAAGTTAAATTTTGTCAAAACGAAGGCTTTTAATATAAAAAGAGAAAAGGAACACAAGGAACACAAGGGTTCAGGTACCTTTCCCTATATTTGACGAATGAGATTATGATGATTTTGAGGGTACCGGGAATGTTTTTAGTATTATCAAAGGGCAATAAAAATTTTAAGAATGTTTTTCACTTCTCTAACCAAATTAAAATAAATGATGCAATTTACAATATACGATGAGCATGAAAATATGTCGAGATGGCTTCATGGCTAGGCTAATAAGAAGGTTCTGTATCTTTCATGGCTGAGCGATTCCCTTTTTCACGAGCATGTCATAAACCCTGTCGACTTTACTAGGCTCTATCTTGAATAGATTGTGTGCATCGGATTTTTTAGTCATGTTTCCGCTGAAGATTTGTATCGACATTATCTCTATCATCTTAAGATAAATCGGTGGAGGTAACTTCATCTCGCCGCATAACCGTTTCTCCTGCCAACCCATCAAAGTAGATTGTTCAAAGGTAAATTCAGTATTATAGACTTCAAGACATAGCCTGGAAGAAAAGGCCAAGACAAGTCGAGAAAAAGCAAGTGTGAAATGAGGACTAGCTATCGCAAAAAACTGAGTTATTGAATACTTACAGCTTCGGACAGTAGATCTGCGCCATTGAAGCTCATTATATTCATATCACCAATAAAGCTTGAAGCAGCCTGCCCAGTTGGTCTTGAATCCGTGTCCTTGGAATCAGAGGCCATGAACGGATTCGGACCTCCTTGACTGCTTGCAGCAACACGAGGGCTTTCCTTTGTCCGACGAGCATTTTCTTCAGTTTCCCTTTTCCTTTTCTGGTCAAGATATGTCTCTGCCTCAACTGATGTACGACAACCAGCAGCCTGGGCCTCCTGCATAATAAACATCGTGTAGTGTATGAGCAAGAATGGTTTGATTGCCAATGAGTTGGTCTAGCACAACTGAGACGAATGTGAAGATACCAACTCCAAATGTTAGATGACAACAATGTATTGTACCTTGAGTTCCTGAATTCTTTTCTTTGTCCGATGCTCTGAAATGACAGTCTGAAGCAACTCTTCATGCTCTTCCTTGGAATGGAATCGCATGAAGATGTCATAACGCCGGCATATCGCCCTCTCTTCAGGCGATAAGTTCTTCTCAAAAAGATTTGGATATAACAAATTTCTTTCTAATATAAAATCCTTCCTATGCTTCCTCTCATCAAGCCTGAGAACAAGTATATGTCAACTCTAGTAATCACAAACATCTAATTGATATTTGATGGTCACCGACTACAGAGAGGCAAAAAAGGTTGCAAATCAATTTTATGTGACCTACCTCTTCGAGTAGATACGCAGCACTCTCAACTTCAGCTCACGCTCTTCCTCAGTGTCAGCATCCTTGAATTCCATGTCAGCCAGTAATTGCTCAGCATCATTATCATATTCAGGATCAAACTCCTGCCTTTTGGGGTTATAACCACTCAACTCAACCAAAGAAGGACCATCATTTGCCGAAATTGGTTTCTTCCCCTTATAACCCCTGTCTGCTGGAGGTTCTGCCAGCAACACTAAAGTAAAGGTATAATCTAACAATTTTTTCCATGTTGAATTATCAAAGCCTCACTAGAATAATTAGCATCTAATTTTGTCCAGAAGTAGATGAAGAGAAAGTCAGTCGTCAATGTACTTCTTTTTTTACATACAATATACTACACTGTTCATTTGCAGAGAGAAACGCAAATTTTCAAATTGTTTTATATCTATTGCTACCAAAATGTTTCAAAGTTATGTCACTGGCCAAATAGAAACAGACCAACATTTTGTGAAAAAACCACAAAAAAAATAATGACAATAATAATCATGCACGTATTTATGTAACTGCACATTGTGAGAGAAGGTAAAAAACATAATGTACCGCTAGTAACCATTTGTAAGCACATATGAAAGTACTAACCCATATTTTCAACTTTTACAATACTAGAAGCATCTTTGACTTGGGTCCCCTTAGATGGCTTCTTGTTAGGAGCAGCTGCTGAAGCATTTGCGTTGTTGGCACGAGACCCAGATTCTGTATCTGAAATATAAGCAACTAAGATAAAGAGTCTAGCCTATCTCATCTTTTAATAAATTGAAATCAAACAGTCTAGAATATGTTTGTCCGACCAGCATTTAAACCAGATAGTAAACGGCTTGAGGAGCCGCCTTTATGTGAATCTTCAACTCTGAGAAAAATAAAATTCAGATAAGATATATGAACTAAGAATCTAATGTAAGGTAATTCATAAGGGCAATGATATCCATACTTGATTCTTGAAGGAGAAAATGGAGATTCTTCTTTCAGATTAAGCTCCGAAATAGTAGGAAATCCTGTGCAGTGGGAAACATAACGAGATATCGATTATGGATAATATCACATCAACACGAACTGAAGGCAGAATTACCTTCCAATTCCTTCTAACTCTTAAATTTAGTAGACAGAAAATACTAACACTGATAAAAGAAACATTCAAACAGATAAAAGCATTAAAGACTCCATTTCAATTAATCACGTTAGGCTCATTTATATGAGTAGTGTGGGAATATCTACGAGTACAAAAGACTTTTCTTTGTTGCATAAGTACTAGTAACAATTAGATTCCACGACACAAGAAAGAAAAAATAAAATAAAAAATAAAATAAAATAAAGAAGAAAAAGAAAGGAAAGAAGAAGAAGAGGAAGAAGCAAAATTTCTCACAAACCTTTCTTGTCCTCATTGTGCACCTTAGCCATAGCAAGAAGCTCCTTTCTATTTTTCCCAACAACGTGAGACATGTCCTTGAACAAATACATTATTACAGACACTTGATCACTTTCCAAAAAAGTTGCTATGACTGAAACAACATAAACCATCTCAGAATGTTTCATACCGGAAGAGGAAAGAATGGGGAGTTCATGTATACATCCGTATAGTGATTGATACATTGTTCTTTAGTCTTTGTCCCCACATGCTCAGCAACCTCAGCCCAGTTTCCCAAGCCGTACATTTCAATCCCCTGATATAATAAAATTAATTAATAAATGTTGGCCAAGAAATAGACCCTTTCTTAAAGTCCTAAATGAAGTAATTAAACTAACGCCATAGTACCTCAAGAAGTAATATCTCATCATCTGCATTCCAGTCGGGGCAGATAAGAGGGAAAGATAAATTATCCTGTTAAATAGAAACACACAAAAGCATCCAGTGTAAGTGAGGCTACAATTTCTTTTACAGTTCCAACAATCAGAAGAGATACAACTCCTCTAAAACTCAACTAGAAACTATATGACACGAAATTGGAAGGCCAAAAGAAAATTGGTTTTTTATATTCACTTTCTACTTATGGGAAACACTTGTTCAAACATGAGGCGTTGTTGGATATCTAAAGACGTACACCAAAGTAATTAGTTTCATAAACTTCTTCTTAACTTCAAAACGAAAATTTCCAGCCTGTCAAAGAACTTTTGAAACAGGAAGTCCAGTTCCATCTACAAAGATTTTGATTTACTGATTCTACAAATAACCTAAGCTATGAAAGATAAATGATTTGTCTTAAAAGAAATTACTGACCATAACCCTGTAAGGATGATTGCTTTTATGAGGTGTCAACTCAGCACCAACAGAAAAACACTCTATGCATAGGTCGAAATCAGGGCACATGAAACACTTGATTCGGATTTTCCCTGTAATGTCCTTGTTGCAGTAATTGCAATGGTATAAGGCCTTTCCTTCACTAGTTCCTTGACCTGGCTCCCAAATTAAAAAAAAAAAAAAAAAGGACGGAAAAAATTGAAAGCATAATACAGAAAATGAAAACAATAATCTATATGATGTTTCTGATGTTCAAAGGTGAAACCACTATACTATTATACGGTATGATACCTGATGTAAAGATCTTGGTGTCAAGTTATCCATATTGATTAAATGCATAGAAATGCCAATTATGATAGAACTTCAACTTATTCTAGGCATTGCCATTTAAGTATCCAATTAAGGCAAAAACCTGTTTGTAACGCGGGTGAATGTGCATAAGTTTAAGCCGCTAACAAAAATCATAGAGTTGGCCTCTAACTAAAGCCAATGACGAATTACAGTATGGTGTAGCATTACCTGCAGAGGCAGATTCTGAGTTTTCACCACTTGATGAATTTTTCTTCCTCCTTGATCTATATGGCAAAAGAAAAATAGAATTTCCAGGTCAAATACCGAAATTTACCAATAATACAGGCAAATTGGAAAAAATAGATAAATAAAATAAAACATAGGAAGTTCAAAGAAAATATTGAGATTAGTGTGGTCAAATCAACTTTAAACCTTAAATAATGATACACCCAATTGGCACAAGGAGTTCAATATTTAAAAAACAAATTAAAAAAAAAAAAAAGCAAAAAATCCAACATGAAGGAAAAAAGTGGAAATTGAGATAAGAATGAGAATTGTGAATTTGGCTTTACCAAAGACTTCTAATTCTACTTCATTATAAATTTCTACTATTTCAAATTCAACTGAGCACAAAACAGAATTTCGAAAAACATGGATAACAAACTACAGCCAAAAAATCAAATAGCAACAAAAGGGCAAACTAAAAATTTTTTCTAAATCATTAAACTTCAAATGCGAGTTAAAATACTAATTCGAAAAAAAAAAATCAATCTTTAATAAATAAATAAATAAAAAGGCAAGACCTTTGAGTGGGGTCCTCATCAGCAGAGTGAAAATTCCCACGAGAACGACCCATTGTTGTTGATTTCGCAAGCCCAGAGAGCTAAGGAGCAGTACCAGCGTAAGTCTTTCGTTGTTGTTGTTGTTGTTTTGGTTTTGGTTTTTGTTTTTTTGTTTTTTTTTTTTTGTTTTCCTTATCTATGAGAGGGACAGAAACAAGAGTGCAGAAGAAGAAGAACTCGGGAACAATTGTTGGGTTAGAAAATGATTTTGTGTCGTGATGAATGGTGATGTACCTTCCGAGTTCCAAGTTCTCAGTTACGAGTTACGAGTGGGTAATAAATGGGTCAGCTCAGCAATCTCAGGAAATTGCTGAATTTTACGAAATTTTCATATTTTCGCTCCTTTTCTTCAGAATTTGGATATTGGGTTTGTTGGTGACATAAATGAGATGTCCAAAGACAGTGGGGGTTGTCTTATTTTATATATAATTGCTTTTTATTTATTTATTTCTTATTTTTTTCGTTGAAAAAAGAAAACAAAAATAAAAAGTCAAGGGTGTACCCTTTTTTTTTTTTTTTTTTTTTTTTTTTGAAGAGAAGAAAGATGTACTTGTATTAGTACCGGTGGAACTGATTTGCTAGTGGATAGAGCTGTGTTTGTGTATGATGACAAATGGGAAGCAAAGAAAAGGTTTGAGGGAAGAGGGAGGAAAAAAACTGATATATAGTGAGGATGACCCAAACAGACAATTGTTGTGAAATTGACTCCATTTATTAATAAATTGAATGTAATAAAATGAAATATACAAGACAAGTGACTAAACTCACATAGTAGAAATACACATAAAGTTAAACTTATCTTTGACACATAAATTTAAAAAAGAAAATTCATTATAATTTAACTTGAACTTTTTATTTACGGGGATTCTCAATTTGAATTAAATAACTCTAAATTTTTATTTTTAAATTTATGTGTCAAAATAAGTAACTTATTATTTAGATAGATTAAAACATAATAGTAACGGACACGTATTCCCTAAACAACAATATATGGGTTAATTTGAATGATTATATAAAATTTTTTCAAATGGCATTTTTTATTAGAATCCTTTTTAACATATTTTAAGCAAAAATGGTCTTCAATGTACTCGAAGAGTACCAACCAAGTATTGTCTAAACATGAGGTACTAGTGCAAGAATTTGACAAAGCACAAAGAGTTAAGTTGAATTCTTTAACAATGAGTGATATACCATTTCTAAAAGAAACAAGCCAAAGGTGGTATATAATATCGACAAATTCCTTTCTAGTCAGCAATTGTCTGGATAGGAATCACTTAATGGGATCTACTTATGAGTTATGATTTATCTTTCTAGTTATGGTATCACAAGTCACGGCATTGTTCTCCACACAATGCAAGATAGTCTACCGGCATAGGAGACATAAAAACCTGCAAGTGCATACGCATATGCTATGTACCAAACACAATTATAGCAAACACATGGCCGGGGTGACGCTCAGGATCAGCGATCGTTGATCGGTATACTCCAAGAAACAACCAGCAGATTGGTGCTCAATAAGATCCAAAAGCCAAATAAGATTAGTCAAAATCTTACCAAGCACTTAGAAGTTAGAAGAAGCTATGTTATCAAGAACAACCATTAACTAGTCTCTCCACATTCAAGTTATGGAGATCAAACATCATTCATAACTCTCCCTGTCTTGCTTGTGAAGCTAAGCAGATCAGGGTCCTCCACCAAGAACAACTATAGTTCAAAAGCTACCTCCCCGGTCCTCGAAAACTACTATTTGTCGGAAACCTGACAACTTGCTCCTCCACACCAAACTCTCCGAGAACTAGCCCAGAAACGGACCTCTTATGCGCCTCCAACCAAGGGAAGTTCCTTTTACAAAAGATTCTTTACAAAAACCAGGTGTGGAAACCTGCATTTCATGAAACACGGGGGATATTTTTACAATAATTACTCAAAGAGTAAGATCCATCTGATGTGAGGATAATTTCATCTCTTCATTGTCATGTTTTTAGCTATTTAAGAGGATTTATTTTTAATATTATTATTTTTTTGATAAAACACGTTTGTTTATTTATTTTTCCCAAAATTGTGGAGCAGAATTGTGTATCACCCCAGATATTTTTGTAATTGTCACAAGGGAAGCGTGAAAATTGGAAAAAAAAAAAAAAAAATACTTTATGACATGCTTGATTTGTAAGTTTAAACAAAAAGTTCAAATTTTTGTGATAAATAAAACACTGTAAAAAAAAAATTAAGTTGTGAGTTCGAATCCATGATTCAAATGGGGGGATTTTAAGATGAAATATTTAAATTAAAATTGATTTAACTTTATAAAAATTAATTATAAATTTAATTAATTTTTTAAAAAATAAAATAAAAAATTTAAGTTCACAACCAAAAACCAAACACGTCTTCATCAATTTCCTCGGCAAAGTCCACAACTGTAGCATTAAAAGGCCCCAAGAAGGGCATGGACTAGTACAATGGTTTGATTTTAGAATGTGGGCCCCAACTGACCCCATATTCACATATTGTTATATCCAATTCCATCAATTAAAAAAAGTTGATAGATTTGGAAGTGTCGGGCAAGTTTTACACGCTCTTGACTCGCGGAAGTCAACTCTCACCACTACCACTATCGTCATCTCAAACGTCACACACTTCTTCTTTCCTCCTTCCTCATCCTCTGAACTTTCAATCCCACAATACAATAATATCAATATGGCCCTTCCAAGCGTCTGTTCTTTTTCAAATAGCCTTGTCAGATACTATATATATATAGGCTAAACTACTTTCACTTCTCTATCCCATAATTACATCTCTTAATTCTTCTTATATCACTTGTTGTTTTTCACCAAAATCTCTTTCAAAAATGGCTGCTTGTATTCCCAACTGCAGAAACGCAATCTGTTTGGAACCTAACCAGGGCCAAATTATCAATAATTCCCTCTTCAGATTTGTCAAACTCTGTGCACCAACTTTGTCAAAACCTGCTCTACTCAACATGGTTGACGAGCAAATCTCAAAACCTTGTGAAGAACACGATGATCATGACGAGATTTGGTCCAAGATTCGAGGCGAAGCGGAATCCGATGCACAACAAGAGCCAATTCTGCGTGAGCACTACTGCTCTTCCATCTTGTCACACGATTCGCTCGAGAGCGCCTTGGCGAATCTGCTCGCTATGAAGCTGAGCAATTCAAGCCTCTCCAAGATAACTTTTTCAAATTTTCTTCAGCACTTTCGTCGAAGATCATGAAATCAGGAGAGCCGTTAGGAATGATTTAAAGGCAGTAAGAGAACGAGACCCGGCTTGTCTTAGTCATGTCCATTGTTTTTTGTACTTCAAAGGATTCCAGGCGTGCCAGGCTCACAGAGTGGCACATAAATTGTGGTCACAGAAAAGGACTGCCCTGGCGGTTTTGATTCAGAGTCGGGTTTCGGAGGTTTTCGGCGTCGACATACATCCCGGAGCGAAGATCGGAAGTGGATTGGTGATTGATCACGCGACCGGAGTTGTGATTGGAGAGACGGCGGTTGTGGGTGAGAATGTCACGATTTTGCATAATGTGACATTGGGCGGGACAGGGAAGGCCTCTGGAGACAGACATCCTAAGATTGGGGATGGGGTTTTCATAGGAGCGGGAAGCAAAGTTTTGGGAAGTATTAAGATTGGAGAAGGTTCTAGAATTGGCGCTGGGTCTGTTGTGCTGAAACTAGTGCCCCCTAATACCACTGCTGTTGGAAACCCCGCTCGATTAATACTTGGCAAATAAGGGAAACGACAGATCGTTTATCAGTGATGCTATTTATTTCACAACATCAATGAATGGATAATGTCTAAAATTTAGTTAAAATTCTATACCGGGTTTGTTGCTAGCTATTAGGTGTGTGTGTTTTTTTATTTTATTTATTATTATTTTTTTTTAACAAATATGTAAAAGTTGTTTGGCATCCACCTAGCAAGACATTAGTTTCTAATTATCATCTAGATACACACATTTTTATACTCTACGAAGTTACAAATCACTTGCTAAAACTAAAAAAGAAATTCTCAGAAACCAAAACTGTAACTACAGAATATTTGGAGATATTCTTAACGACTTTTTACTTGGACCTGATTAATTCAAGAACATTTTGAATTTTCGTATATACAAAGTTAATCTAGCAATAATTTCTTATCCAGATGTAAAATGAGATATAAAAAAAAATCCTTAAACCTACCAATATTAACATTCATAAGTGAATAACAGGAGATTATTCCACTAATCTATATGGGTTTCGGTCAAAAATAAAAGAACATAGATGGAACAGAGCTGATGTTGACTAGAATTAGTGGGACCCAGGCAATCAGAATAGGCGAAACATAACCGATTACATTATACGTAGCCGCCCCTTTTAATATGAGTACAGTGACAAAAAAAAATATTCCCGCTACGACAAGAGTGGCATTTCACGTAATTTTAAGACAACATATCAGGGCAGATTAGTAAGATAGATTCATTGAGAAAAGAAGAGGCGAGAAGCGCGCAATCATCACATGAAAAATTTGAATTCAGACAGCGCCAGAGAGCGGGTCTGGATATTCCGCCACGTGTCCCTAACTTCACCACCCTCCTCCAACCTTTTTCTTCCCAAAAAAATCCGAACCTCCTTAAAAGCCTCGACTTCTTTCTTCACTCTCTCTCTCTCTCTCTTCAAAAACCTCTGGAGTAGAAGAAGACAAAGCCTAACCTTCTTGAGATAACAACAATGGCGTCCGTGATGAAGCCCTCGTCGCGCTACAGTTCCTACGACACGCGATCCTCGACCTCCTCGCACTTCTCGGACCCTTCCTCGTCCGCGGAGCTCAAGATCAGCAGGCCCGCCTCCTCTTCTCGCGCGCTTGTCAAATCCAAGCCCTCCGATCTGGCCAAGCCCAAATCCAAGCCCTCCGATCCCAACTTCGCCACTATGGTGAAGAGGTTCATGGAGAAGCGGTCTAATTCGTTGCCGTCCATGACGAAGGCGGCCAAGAAGGCGGAGGCCAATCGGGTGGGGTTGGTGATCCCGTCAGATGTGATCGCCGAGGACTTGAAGAAGACGGCGAGGAAGGGGACGAACTTCGCGGCTCTGCACAAGAAGTTGTTTGGGAAGGGAACGACGCCGTCGTCGGAGAAGAAGGAGGTGAAGGCCTTGACGGAAGTGAAAGGGAACACGAGGACGCTGGCCATGGTTCTGAGGAGCGAAAGGGAGCTTCTGAGCCTCACTAAAGAGCAGGAAATGGAGATTGCTGAGCTTAAGGTCATGCTGCAAGAGAAGAACACAGAAGTGAGTTATTCTTCACCTATTTCTGTTTAAATGTTTATGTTCAAAGGAGCAAAATCTGTTCTTTAAACCTCAAATGCAAGATCTTTAATTTCTTTTATCTGATGGGTTAAAATTGTTTGATTGGGATGAGAAGGTGGAGAAATTGAAGGACTTGTGCTTAAAACAAAGGGAAGAAATCAAGGCATTGAAGAGTGCAGTACTTTTTCCGGAAGATATTAATTCGCAGCTCCAAGACATCTTGGAGAAACAGGGCTCAGAGCTGAAGCAAGCTAAGCAGTTAATCCCGACACTTCAAAGACAGGTGACTTCTCTCACAGGCCAGCTCCAATGCCTCGCTGAGGATCTTGCTGAGGTAATCATGTCGAAATCAGATCGCCGAGAAATGTTTTACATTACTCAATGATGTGCTTTCGAATGCAGTTTATATCAATTTTAGAAACCCTGCAATCATGGAGAATCAGGAATCGGAAATGGGACTCTTCCTTTCTTGTTTTTCCTTTTTATCTTGTGTTGGATTGCTGATATTTATTGCTTTGAGCAGGTGAAGGCTGATAAGTATTCGGCAAGAGCAGGTATTCATCACCATAGCAGTTCTCCAAGAACACCTACATATAGTCGCGAAGAGGCATCTAATTCCTCGGTAAGCACTTCGTGGTTTTGTGACCGATAGATAGGCTGAATTTCCATGTAGCCATTTCTGTTACAAATTATTGTCTAGTTGAGGGACAATAGGCTTTGCGAGTTACACAGTAGATGACTGAATATCGTGGTTTGTATACGAGGATGCAATTTTATTTTCTAACGTTGCTCAGGCATTGGTGTTATAAATGTTTCTTCAATCTTCTCCCCGATTGTTTCGATTCTCTTTTTTTTCATATTTCTGTTCAATTAACTCAGGAGTTCAGCTCCGGCGATCCAGCTAGTCCTGTTAGTCCAGCTGACATGTTTCTCAAGGATTTAAATCCTTGTTTGACACCGTATTATGCTAAATCAAGATCCAAGGTATAACTCCATTCTGTTTCCTTTGGTCCTTTGTTTCTACGAATGCTTCTTATAGGATATGCAACCTGCCTTCTTTGCCTTATTATTTTTAGTAATCATTCCTTTTTTCTTATTGAATGCAAAACCATTTTGGAATTTTTATAGATTAGATAATGGAAATATGCAGGAATTTGAGCCAAAGGGATATGAATCTCCTCAGGATGAAAGCATCTCTACAGACAAAATGGAGTTTGGCTTCAACTCTTATGGCAGAAAACTGTCCAAAAGTTCTGACTGCAGCAAAAGTTCAAGAGTAGGAACTACAATCTCCCGAACGGCCCGAAGATCAGACGAAACCAAGTGCACATATGGGAAACAAATGCACCATAAACTTTTTTGAATCATTTGTCATTTGCTCTGTTCATTTCATGTGTTTCACTTGGTACGTTCGTTTGTCATGTTCTGGTGACCATTATTTTGGTCTCAACGTATTATCTTACAGCCAAGATAAAACTGTTAACAAAATGCAAGAGTATTCCATGTTCTTAAATTCATTTGCTTGTTGTACACGGCGCTTCAAGAACATAAATAAATTTTGATAAGTTCTTTTTTGCAATATAATTCCGCGCTATGCAGCACCTATAGTTCTTTTTCACGAGTTCCTTCTTCATGTGTGTGTAAGTGGGTGTGTTTTTCTCTTTGGACAGATATTCTTCTCTGAAGAAGCAACGTTTTTAACACCTATTTTAAAACACCAAAACAGAGTTGAAAAAAGGCCGAACTCATCACAAAAACTCAGTGGAGATGCAATTTATTTATCAAACAGGGAAGCAACAACGTTTAAGTTGACTTTCAACATCAAACGTAATCATGTTCAACTTCAACATGCAATACCCATTACAACATCTCCATTTTACACAAGCAGACATTTCCTCAAGCCATTCCTCCGCTTGTAGCTGTTCTAATTATCTGGAACAAGGCTGCAAAACAAAAGGAGGGAAGCGTAACAATCTATCAGTGCTAAACAAGCCGAACCAAAACCATCAGTGCTGAGAACCATAACTATTAAAAACTGGCTTCTATGTTGTGAGATCCGCTTTCTATTGGTGTATTGGTGTGTGCCGTGTGCTGAGGTGGTCCTAATATTGTTCTTATTATAATGAAGGAGAGAGAGTGACATAATGCTGTGTGAAAATGATGAATATGAAAACAGCCAGATAGAGTGGATCATGGATAAGTTGTGCGATGAAGATGAGGAATAATAGGAAGAGAGTGCAGACATGATCCGATGACCACAAATATGAAAAAGCCGAGGAGAATTGGGCCAACTGGGTAGTCATATCCTTTCTTTGACGATTTTTCTGGGACCGATCCCCTCTTTGTGATGTTCCTCTGAAACTTGGCAACTTTCTTCTCAGCAACACGCTTTGAGGTTGTCTGTCAAAATTCGAACAAATATGGGACATTCACATAACTTTCGTTGTATCCTCAAAACTAAACTCAACCAACACAAATATGCCTCATTAAGTATTCATCGAGTCAATAAACATATTCTGAAAGAGCATCAGGAAAAACAAAATTCAGGAGAATTATCAATTTAAATCTCCAGATAATATATTCATAATTAAAAAAAAAATCAAATCTTTGCATGGCACAGAAAAAAAAAAAAAAATTGCGTTAATCTTCCCAAAAAAGGGGAAAAAAGAGAGACTACTTTCATAATTATTTTTTTAAGGTCGGACTTACACATGCAAAAAGAAAAAGAAAACATTTGAGAAGTAGAGAGATCCTGAATTGATTTTCCAAATTTGTAAGGTAAATTAATGTTCTTTAATTAAGAGAGATTCGAACAAGACAGAGATCTTTTTTCCTTTTGGAAGATACAGGTGCGAAACAATCAACCGACGGGGAAAAGGAAAGAAACGAACAAGCAAAAAGATGAATAGTAATAAGGCTTATAAACATGAGGAAAAGATAAAAACGAAGAATTTGGAGGCTTAGAAGAAACCCAGATGTGATTTTTTTTTTTTCATCACCAATTGCAGCACAATCAAGAATAAACAGCGTGGGTAAAAGAATTGAAAGTGGAGTTTTGTAATTAAGGAAGATGATCATTATTTAAAAAAAAAAAAAAAAAAAAAAAGAAAAAAAGGGTCGTTACCATTTTAGCGTAATTTTTGGGTGAAAGAAGAAGAGAAACAGAGACCTCCCTTTGAATTGGCTCTGATGTCTGAACCGAAAACCTACCCACCTTCCCTTTGGTCTTTATATATAAAAAGTAAAGCGCTGACCAGGCCAAATAATTTTTTCTTTTTTCTTTTTTTTTTTTTTTTTAGGGGAAAAAGAAGGTCAAATACATTTTTGAAGGCTCCTAAAAAAAAGCACAAAAAAAAAAAAAAAACAAAAACAAAAACAAAAACAAAAAACAAAACAAAACAAAGGAGTTTTGTTTTAATTATTTGATTAATTTCTTTGAAGGAAATATTTGATTATTTTCCAATGCTCTTGTTTATGACTAAAATTGATTTGTATTGTGCATTATAAATTTTTTAAGTGAATATCTTTAAATCAAATGATTTAAAAATTAATCTAGTGATTGAAAAATAATATTTATTATTAGTATAAAATAAAATATTATCGTAAAAGTAAATGATAGATCATCTTTTTTTTTTTTTTTTTTTTTTTGTGTCTATCCTTTAAAAAAAGGAATCTTTTCTTTATTATGTAAGCATAAATCTTTTTTTCCTCTTACTTGTCAATGATTTTGACTGAATACGTTTTTTTTTTTTTTGTTAGAAATGAAAATGATATTATATTCATATGTTACCTTTTATATTGCTAGATTTTCATTAGACTTCATTAATTTTTCATTTTTATTTTATTATAATAGGAATTTTGATATGATCTAAGCATGTTGTAGAGATACCTTGTCATTAAAAGACACTTATTTAGTTTTTTTTAAAGGAAAAAAAAAAACCCTATTAAAAAATTCTTCTTAGCCTTTTGTTTTTAAATTTTAAATTTTCATTAGTGGTGGGCTAGACCAAAGGTTGCGCATTTGCTTATTCAAAAAAATAAAAAATAAAAAAAGGTTGCGCATTTGCACCGAATCAGTCTACTACTATTATATTTGTAGCAAAACAACCCGCAATCCAATTAACAACACCAACAACAATAATGTTGCTACCATAAAAAAAAAAAAAAAAAAAAAAAAAAAAACAACAACAACAATAACAATGTAATAATAATTATTGTAATTATTATTGTAATTATAATTATAATAAAAATAATAATAATACCTAAAGTACACCTTGAGGAAGCTCCAAAAAGGCAACAAGAGAAACGGAGGGAGATTTCAAGCTTGCAACCTAACAGAACGAGGAAAGAGCTATAACGTGGAGCAAGGAGAACAATACAGAACTCAAGTCATGTCGTTTGTAATGTTTCTGTTGTTTTCTCGTTTTAAGTCGTTTCTTCATTCCCTTTCGTCATGTCGTTTTTCCTTTTTTTGGGAAATTATGTCGTTTATTTCCTTTTGTTGTCCTTTTATCGTTGTAATTCTTTTATTAGCATTTTTAAGTTACTGTCGTTTTTCTTTTATTGACCTTTAATTTAATGTCGTTTCCTTCTATTTTGTTGTCGTTTTATTGTTGATAATTCGTCCGTCGTCTTCATTATCGTCGTTTTCACCTTTTGCATCGTCTTCCTCCCCGTCGCTTATCCATTTTTAAATTTTTTATGACATCCTCCTTTTGTAATATTCTTAAATTCCTTGGTCGCTTTTTTGAATCTGAGACTAAGGATTCAAACTCTATACTTTATGATAGAAGTAAATGTAAAATTACTATTGAATATTGTGTGCAACTTTTTTTTTTTTTTTTTTTATGCAACTACTTTTAGTCTTTCTAATGCATGGTTGTTTTCTTTTTATTACCTTTTTGTTGCATGTCCTTTTTTTCATCTGTTTTTTCTTTTTTTTGTATTGCCTTTTTCGTTTTTATGTTTTTCTATGAGTGTGTCTTGAATTGAAAAAAATAAAAATAAAAAAATTATCGAGCTCTAGAAGCCAATTGTTTCTTCTTCTATCGTATTTCTTAAATCTTAAAGGGAGGGGAACAAGAAAGTAAATAGGAACTTTCAGAAAATAATTAAAACCAAATAAAAAGCTTTTAAAGTATAGGATAAATAGAAAATTTATCATTCAAATAATTTATTTATATCAAAATTATCATGTAAATAATTTATTTATGTCTTATAAATATGTCATTTACTTAATAAATTTTCTATTTATATGATACGTTTTTTATTTTTTTCAAATATTTTAAAACTTAATTATTCTTCAGTTATTTTCGTAAAAATGCTATTCAATATATTAACCAATCTTAAATAGTATTTAGATGTGTTGTGTATGAAAACCTACCAATCCACCTAAATCGGCTTCCCATTGAAACGGGATCATAGTCATCACCCATTCTTTCTTGGGTGGGCCATCTCTATTCACAAATGGAGACGATTTTAATTTGAGCAATGCTATTTAGCACGAATTATGAGTAACTCATGATTTACGAGGAATTCATATAGCAGACTATCTACTAAAATTTTTGTGATGCTCACTCTAGGAGCCGCGATATCAGGCTGTGAGTAAAAAAAGTACACGCAATGTGATACGAGGAAATGCACTCTATTTAGATACACTTTTTGATAAAAAGTTATTTTATACGGTGTTTTCTCCTACAAAAAAGTTTAATTTAAATTTAAATATACTTTTTAATTCTATAATCTAAACAGATTTTGAATCATTTTACTTTGAGTATCTCGGGTGTAACAGGTTGGGACCAACGGAAGAAAAATTTGCCATGGATGGAGCTGGAGGCTTATTGTCTATGACTGCTTCTGGGGGCAAAAGAGTGACCTCTGGATTTCTGTGTAACATTATGAAGAGTAAAAAATAAATAATGGCTTAAACAAAGTTTGTGAGTATTACACACATACGTGTGTGTGTGTGTATTTATATATATATATATATATATATATATTACTAGCTAGGGCCTAGGAGTCAATGAATAGGAGGAAAAGATGTGTACTTTGTCGTAGAGATGTATGAATATAGAGAAAGACTGTCATTGTAAGTAAGATGTGATGCTGGGAGAAAATGAGGATCGGCAAAGATGTCGTTTCCACTTGTCATAAAATATCATCCCGACGGCTCCGGCAAGAGCCGCGTTTTGGCCCTTCTCAATTCTTCCATTTTCACCCCTCAAATTAACAAACCAAGATCTTCCCCTTCGCCTTGGAAGGGTCCACTGTATCTAACCTTACACAAATTGCTACAACCAAGACATTTAAAGATTATAAATTATTAGCACGTATAAACAAGTACAAACACGTATCCCCACTTAAATTTAAAAAAAAAAAAAATTAATTTGTACTCTCTTTATGTCAAAAGAAAATCTATAGCGGTATTCCATGTATTAACTAACAAAAAGTATTTATGACAAAAACAAAATGTACTTAGTTCTAATGCATCGCCAGTGGAAGCATCGGTTTTCTTGGCTTGAGCACCACTTATTTGTGGGTAGAATTTCGTCTGCGGTAAAGCCGCGGAAAGACTTGCTCCCTAGTACAAAAACAAAAATGTGTATAGAATGTTAATCAGATGTGTACATATTATACAATTAGATTGTCGAAACAACGAAATTTGAAAATTGTATATGAAATGTGGTTGCAGGTTTAGCCTGCCGCAAACTCTATTTCCACAAATCCTTACCTTAAGGCGTAAACCATCCATAAGCTCAACAATAGCTTGGAGCTTTCTATCCAAAGTAGTTGCAGCCACGTTGATAATCCTAGGTGCAACGTTTATGACACTTCCTGGGGTTGGTCCAAAGTTTCCAGCCGAGGCAACAACCACAAAGCCCTTCTTCATTGCGTGACGGAACTCCCCGACAGCGATACTATCCTCCCAATAAGATTCACCATTGTCTCCACCAACTGAGATAGAGATCACGTCCACACCATCATGTATGGCCATGTCTATGCTCTCCATGATATCAGCTCCGTAGCACCCACCGCCACAAGAGATCGGCGGCCAGCAGACCTTGTCGGTCGCCACACGGGCCTTAGGAGAACCGCCCTTAACCGTTCCGTTACCGAAGCCCAAAAAGCTGGCTTCCGGGACAAAGTTACCACCCTGCTATGGATAGAGTGTGAGTGCCAGGACCTTGATGGTCACGTGCAGTCCTGTCGGTAGAGTTGAGCTTACCTCCCCAGGCCTCATACCGTTTGCTGAAGTTCCTTGCTCCAATGAGCTTCCTAAACTCATGATGTTAGGGATCAAAATGAGATTCATTCGCTAGTTCGAGGACCAAAAACGACAGTGACACAAAGTAAAATGGAGTGTAACCTGTTGCATGCGAATCCATCGTCAGATTTCTGTCACATTCCTTTCCACCTTGATGGAATGGGTCCATAGCCTTCATCATCAAAGCTCTTTGATGTGGGCCAAACACCTCCCATATATTCACCCCCAATATATATATATATATATATGTATATATAATAAGGATAATAATCAAATACTTAGCACTGTTGATCTCCTGATGTTGTGCCTTGAGTCCGCCTATGGAAATTGCTCTAGAGATGAATTTATTGATT